>CAJVGC010000060.1:17801750-17832119 GCA_910822075.1 Senecio squalidus | reverse complement strand
AATATTTTTTTCTCACGAATTTACATTAACATATCAACATGAATAGATGTGGATGTCAGTTACCCTTACCCTTTGGATGTTAAGAATATCTTTTCCTTTTAAAAAAAAAATCATTTATTGTTTTACTATTTTAGGTTAGGTGCATAAACGTCCTTGTACTTTCCTCAAATTAGAAAGTTTGTCACTAATCTCCAGTACATTTGTCCCTTTAATTGGAGTTATATCCTATTCCGGTTGATTTAAATCTCGTTTATATAAGAAATGTCTATTTTGTCATTTTCAAATTTACGATTTAGTTTTTTATGTTTATGTTAATAATATTTTCTTCTTTATTTTTCCTTTTTCTATTCTCTATCTTTCTGTCATGTCATCTGGGTACTGCATGGTACTGCACTTAATTAGAAGTTTTTCTGATGATGAGAGGTTTCGAGTTTTAGCATCGTCTAAGGGTTTCTGTTGTGAGTTGAGTAGGATTCCTTTTTGTGATGGTATGTGAGTTCGTAAGTTGCATATTTCCCATTTGGATGTCCATGTGTTCCAAAACTGCTTGTCTTAATACTAAAAAAAATATAATATTCTTTTTTATATTTTATTTAATTAGTACAATAAATTTTATGTGATAAGTATAGTTTTATATTATGAACTTATTATTATTATTATTATTATTATACATTAAACTATGGTATATATATCTTGTTGACACTAAACCTTTATACGATCCGTACTATGGGTAAATGTCGTATTAGTCTCGTACTAGATCGGTACCATACAGGTTAATATCGCTTTCTTTTTAATCATTTGTTTTGTACCGGATACAGTATCGAAATAAATCGGTTCGGTACGGTATCATACAAAATATCGCAAAAAGTCGTATAATACCGATGCCATTGGTACCAAATACCGTAATTTTGAAAAATGTGAAACCGAATACCATACCACTTGTATTCAATCGATACGCTACCGGTTTGATACCAATATGGTTCCGATAATTCGATACTTTTGCTTACTCCTAGTTTTTACCCAATCATAGCCTAATGGCCAACTACCTACATAAAAGATCTCCATCATGTCATATTCAACTTCCTTTAACTCTTCGAATCCTTTCACCTTCCTCTTCAGTCTCCTTAAAATGAGAACAAACCCAATATCTAAGAATCAAGTGTGTGTGTGTTTTCACCTTTTTAAGACCCAAGATTTAAGTGTCGTTATGGGTGTGTGCTACTATTTGCAATATTTTTTAGGTCTAATTTTTTAACACAGATTTTATTTCTATTTTACTTGATTTGCAAGTCAATATCAATTACAAGAAGTATACGATCATTATTCATATTTATTTATTCATGTGTCTAAAAAATGTAAAAAAAATTATTAATTTGTTCACGTTTTGAAAATGTATAAGGATCTTAACATGTAGACATATAAAAAGATGAAGTAATTTACACTATATGTTGGGAAAAAAAAGTTCACACTTAAAAGCGTGTAAATATATAAAATTTCTTTACATTTAAAAGTGTGAAAACCAATTTGTGACACCCAAATTCCTCACGTTAAAGAAAGCGTGAATAAATTGGGTGTTACAAATTAACCTTCATCTTTTAATTGTAGATAAATTTATATATCACTTCACGCTTATAAGTGTGAATATTTTGTTTTTACAATTATAAATATGAAAATTAATATGAGTTTCTTCACATTTTTAGATGTTATTTTAATACATATTCAAACGTGAACATATGAATAAACTTTTTTACACTTATTTAAAGCATGAACAAATAAATATGAAAATGAATATTTTTGTCATAGGCGATATCACATTTGTTATGTTTTGGGGTTTAATGTGCATGGGTTATGATGACTACGATGTTGGGTGATCGAAGATGACAATATTTATTTCTGCAGAGGTAGCTAAATATTGTGAGGTTAAGCGTGGTTAACGACAATGTGAAGGTTTTGGTGTCAAGGAGAAAGACATGGAGAGTGTAATATGTATAATAAAGGTTAATAGTTTAATAATTGTACTCGCTGAGATAAAGATTTAAAATATTAGGAGAATAAGGGTGTGTTTGGTTAAAAATTAGAAATGGTTACGAAAATGGGAATGAAAGTGTATGGGCGTATGGGTTTTCCAAACCCGTCATATATAGTAGGTTTCATTCAAAGCTAAATTTGTGGGTATCATTCCCAATTTTAAAGGTCCCACAAACCAACCAAACATCAATAATTGCACACACAAGGTATGATACCCATTTTTTGATTCCAAACCTTCTAACCAAACACCCCACCCCACCCCCCCCCACCCCCCCCCCCCCCCCCCCCCCCCCCCCCCCTCAAACATAAAAAAACAACCAACTGTGTGTTTCCTTGTAAAAAAAAGAGAAGACACCCCCTTACAAAAAGAAAGGAGAAAACAAAATTGAGCACAAAAAGTGTAAACTGAAGGAAAAAATAGTCAATTTTACATATCGAACACTTTTCTAGTTTTTAAACAGCTATGTTAGTGATTCGGGACCATAGTGACATCCAATTGGACAGTATGCAATTCATGAATCTTATACTAAAGTTAGTTATCTCCTAATATTCATCACAAAAGGAAACCCACACAAAAGTTTCGAACCTAGGATCTCTCCTAGGGGCAAACCATCTCCTACCAATAGACAAACACTTTTTTCGTTAAATCTAAAAACTTAGGAATAAAATTGGGAAAAAACTTCATTCATATTCATAATGATGAACAATGTCATTATTAAAATATAGTGACAAATCGAAATCTGTACAGACCATATAAACATTTTATGACCTTTATCATGGTTTTTATAAGAGTTAATTACCACAAATGGTCCACGTTGTATATATTAAATTTCACTATTTATTAATGTTACTTTTATTATATGGATAATCATTATTTTAAGAACTTGTTACGAGGATGATCCCTATTTTCAACGCTTATTTTGTAAATTATCTTTCTTATCGACATTGCTGTTCGATATCGTTTTTTCGGAATCACAAATCGACATCGTTTTTTTGAGGCCAAGACATTAAATATGTCATAGTGTTTAATACAATGACAAAATATGCAAGATGAATGGGAAAAATATGTTAAGCCGGAAAAACGACTCAGGCCAAAATAACAATGTGAGATTTGTGATGCCGGAAAAACAATGTCGGTGAAGCTAGGCCGGAAAATGATGTTGGAAAAGAGATTCCGGAAAAGTTACGTGTCATAAAAAGGATGCCTAAAAAGTATTATCGGGGTGTCGAAAAATGATGCAAAAGAGGAACGAATTTAACACAAATGTCAAATGAAGGATAATTTGTGTGACATAAATTTGATGTTTAACTAAAACTTTACGGTCTATTCAAAATAGATATCATTCGAGTAATAAGTTTTAAAAGTAAAGATTACCGGAAATGGTGAGCAAAAGTCTCGTGGTACCGGTACAGAACCAGTACCAATCATAACGTCCCATGAAAGTCGGCATGATAATCGGTAGGCGTGTTTTAAATTTTCCAGTAATCGTACCAAGCCGGTCTTTATTAAATTTATACCGAAAATACCGACATCTTTAGAGGTATTTAGTAAATTTCCAATTCTGAGTTAATGGATGGCTAGCACTGCTTGTTCGGTGTTAGTGTGAGACAATAAAAAAGTGTTGTTCTTTTTTATTTGTCCATTAATGCGTAAAAGAAATGGATAATGTTATTTTTTTTAGACCACTCCCAACCGTTGTTCCTACTGACACGATCAGTTTTCGCCAACTCAACGCCACGTCAGCTGACACAAAACTGCCACCAAACTGACTAAATCACTGCCAACAGTTACCCGTTAGTCAGTTTTTTTGGACCCCATATATTTTATTATTTTAATTACAAATTCATGAAATAAAAACAATATATTTATTACAAAAAAAAACATTTATTAAAAAAAAAACATTACATTTATTAATATAAAAAAGGAACATTACACTTACTAATTTAAAAAAAAAAATTACTAAAATAAATTAACGAGAACGAAAAAAATTCGCCGGAAATGTTGGTTCGTCCGCAAAGTAGTCTTCAAACAAACGATTTGCGGCGGCTTCTCGGTTTCTACGTAGGAATCGCCTCGGTGCCCTTGGCACCAGATTGGAACTTTCGCCTTCTTCGTCTGAATCGCTTCCAAGCGCATTAACGAAATTTGTCATCTGTACCGGATCAAAAGTCGCCGCTAACACTTTGTAATCTTCGATATCGTAGTCGGAATCCATTTTTATGTGATTTGTGGTTGTTTTGTGTTGTGTTTTGAGAGATGAATGTGTATTAAATTGTTGGTATATGTTGTGTGTATTGTTAATGTGTATGGATATATATAGAGTATTAAATTTAAAATATATATATATATATATATATATATATATATATATATATATATATATATATATATATATATATATATATACAACGACTTCATAGCCGTTAGTTTTAAAAAAAAAATTTAGTGGGGCCCGCCACTTCTCGTCCCTTTTCTCCTCTCAAAACCGACGAAGACCACCAAATTCAACCAAACCGATGGCACGTCGGTTGCCATCGGTCTAGCAACCGATGAAGAAGGATGGGGCAAGGGATGAAGCCATTGGGAGGGGTCTTATATTTTTTTTTCAATTCGTAGCACAGTACAAGTGTGAGAAGAAAACGTTCTTTTCTGGAGTTGTTTTTTGTTGTAATCTATGTTGGATAAAAATTTAAAATAAAACAAATTATTTATGTGCTGAAAAATTATAACTAGTATAAAGTTTCGGTATCCACTATTTTAGTATCGGAAAATCCGGTATCCGTATCGTGTCTCATGTATTCGTGACAATGATCGGGACTAAGATTTTCTTCTAAAAGAAATCCGGTATGTTACCGGTTTTATATGGTATTCATACCACATCCATTCCTAAGTACCAATATTATAAAAAGTAATAAGGAGGAACGGTGAATAATGTGTTAACTATACGGGCCATTCATGTAATTAAGAATTTAGATATGGTTATAAGTAGTTTAGGGACCTATTTGTATTTTACTAAAAGTGTAACTATATAGTCCCAATCCACCGCCCTTTTCTACCATACTCAAATTGTGTGAAACCCAAAACCATCCGATTTCTGCATTCGTTCGCATCCTTAGTTTTTACAGGTACCCTCTCATGGTGTTTTTAATCATATATGTTTTAAGTTAACAATAACCTACATGTAATCATGCTATTACAATTGTTCTAAACAAACTCTTTCGACCTTTTCTTGATCCAAAATTAAGAATTTGAGCGAAACTAGTAAAAACTTAATCGTTATGGTTTTGAGGTTTATTTATTACGCGTATTCGTGCTACGATTGAACCTCAACTAAAGGTGAAGTTGAAAACTTGATGGCGAAGTTTCTTGATTGTAATAAACTGAACGAAATTTATGTAAACTTGGTGGCCAAGTTTTGATCATCCAAATTTTGGTATTTTCGATATCAACATCATAAACATCTAAACCAAATTACTTTTACTTTTAATTTAAACTTTATTTAACATAATATGACTTGGAATTGTAATATTTAGTTACTGGAATTTGAGATCACCACACGAAGGGATATTAAGTAGACGGTAGACGCCTAGACGTCAGAGACTTAGGGAACTAGCAGCCTCACGGGGTGCAGGGGAATCCACCCGGTTGTGTCTAGAGTTGGTAGTATTAAATAGTTGTAGTCGGAGTTTTATGTAATCAGTTTACTCCGAGTTGTTACAAAATCAGCAATATGTATAACATAATCAACTTCTGTGACCATCTATATACAATGGCTACTTTTAATGTGGGATTTTTTTAATTCGTTGTCCATGTGTACTCACATGTATGTACATATATTTTGCAGGTATAAAAGAGTTGCGACATAACATGGCTACTTTAGATGATGACGAAGTCACTCTTCCAGACATTGTATCAGAGTACTATTTTTTCAACTCAAAGGATGAACCTGTTTCGTTTACAAAATTACCTGTTCAATGGGGTTACTATGAGAGATCATATGAGAACAGGAACAGGATTTATCTAAGAGGTACGACTGATAAGGGTCTTCAAAAGGTCCATAAGCAAGTGAAGGCATGGAAATGTGCGTTTTTGCAAGCAAAACCTGAAATATCGGTGCTATCTAAAGATAACATTTGGATCACACTTCAAAAACCAAGGAAAAGTTATGAAACTGAAATAAGAACAATTTTGATCACTCTGCATTGTCTTCATTTCTTCAAAAGAGAACCAAATGCATCCCGTGAAGATCTACGATACCATCTATGTAAAGTTTTCAGGTACATGTGTAATGCAGTCCATATTCCGATTTTAATCTCTATTTGTACGCCTTTTTCTTATGACATTATTTTCTTTTTGTTTATTAGCTTGAATGAAATTTTGCGTCCGAAGAGTGATTTAATAGACCATCTCGAATTCATACGAGAAGCTGTGAAAAGAGACATAACATTACAAAAATCTAAGGTCCGTGTTAAATTAATTAAAAGTTTTTATTTTTATTTTTATATCTTCCTTTTATGTTGTAACATTAGTAAATGCAACAGTTTTTGGCTTCATTACTGGAGGGGAGAACGAAAAAAAAGAGGGAATTCGATCAGGTACAGTTTCAATTATAGTATACTTAACTGTATTCAGTAATTTGTGTACATTGTGTAAAACTAAGACATCTGTTTTGCAGAATGATGAAGCTATCATGAAACCGAGCTTTATAGTTGATGATATAAAAATTGAAAGTGAGGACGATGACAAAGAGTCTGATCTCGAGGATGATATTTATGATACAGTTTGTGCAATATGTGATAATGGTGGCGATCTTACAGAGTAATTATTTGTTTTCTTTATATTCCATGTATTTAATTACAAGATGTTTCTCATTTAAATATTGTTTTTGTAACTAATGACCGCGTTATGTCCTTTCATATGTAACTGCAGTTGTGAAGGGAAATGTTTAAGGGCATTTCATGCAACCCTAAAATCTGCAAAATCTGCGAAGTCCTACTGCAAATCTCTTTGTCTACCCGCCGATGAAGTAAAGGTATTGATTTGAAATTTCTTTTGTTTTGTGCACAAAGTATCTGAGAATGCATCTCATATGTAATTCTTTTGCAGGGATCAAAACCGTTTATTTGCTTGAACTGCTCTCACGAACAACACCAGTGTTTTATTTGCGGAAAACTCGGGTCTTCTCAAGCTTCTAGTGCAGAGGTGCGGCTTTTATTAACCAAATAACTTGTGTTTATATTTTCATTGTCATTCAACGAGCTATAAACAATATTTTACATTTTTATAGGTCTTTCGTTGTAGCTTAGAAACTTGTGGCCATTTTTATCACCCCCGATGTGTGTCAAAACTGCTCAAAGATGGAAGTGACTCTGAGGCACATGACCTTGAAGTAAAAATTATTGGTGGTGAACCGTTCACCTGTCCTGCCCACAAATGCCATAAATGTAAACAAGAAGAAAATGAGAAGGTGAAAGGTTTGCAGTTTGCTATTTGCAGGCGGTGTCCAAAGTCATACCACAAAAAGTGCTTGCCCCGGTAATTATATATTTATAATTGCTTTTGTTAACAAAAATCCTCATCATATTCTTGTTCTGGCTAAATTAAATAAATATGATCTTTTTGGTGTTTCTGCAGCATGATTATGTTCGATTGCGAAGATAATGATGAAAATGTTATAGCTAGGGCGTGGAATGGCCTTTTGCCTAAATCTCGTGCATTAATCTTTTGTTTGTAAGTTATATTTTGATTGTTAATATTTTGTTTTATATTTTGATCATCTATACCAAATTTATAAAGTGTACGTTTGTCTCACTTACCTAATTATGTGTCACTCGCCAGAAAACATAAGATGGATAAAAAACTTCACACTGCTCGAAGAAACATAAAATTTCCAATGATTGAACATATCAAGAAGGAAGTTGCAGTCAATGAGGACGGTGTGGATTCAGATAACACATTTGATGAGAGAAGAGTTAAAAAGTCGTCTTCAGGAAAAAGAGTGAGAATGTCATCTCGGTCAGAACCTGTGAAGAAACGTAAAAAAGAGAATTTGGGAGTAAACATTGAGAGAGATTCCAAGGAGAATTCCCTCACGTTTGATGAAGATGAGCAAACCCGTTCAGCCACACCCGTGGAGAACGAAGATGGAAAAACTTCTCTCCATGCTAATTCTAAGGAGCATTCCATCCCGGTTGATGAAGATGAGCAAACCTCTACAGCCACACCCATGGAGAGTGATGACGAAAAAATTTCGCTACAAGCCGATTCTAAGGAGCATTCCATCCCGTTTGATGAAGATGAGCAAACCCCTACCGCCACACCCATGGAGAGCGATGACAAGAAAACTTCTCTGCATGCTGCTTCACTTGAGAGGTAGACTTTTATTTCTTTTTATCAAATTTGGTTTTAAGTTATGGTTTTATTGATTGAATATATTTCTCATAGTTTTGGATATATCACAGAATATTGGAAATGGAAGTAGTGGAATCCTATAAAATTCCGCATATGGAAGTGGAAAACTGTGAGTTGAATTGTGAAGTTCCCGTGAAAACCGCAGAAAAAGAATCAGCCTGTGTGAGAAGTCAGAAAGAAAGCTCTCAATGTGATAATGGTGAAACACTAACCAGAGGGAAAGTGGATGGACATAAAGAGAATCATATATCATATCTTCCTCAAAGGTTTCCACCTTCAAAGATTCGACACTCGGAATTTGAGATTACGGGTTCAAATTACGACGGCTGTGGCAAGAATAGAGATAGTAGAAGTGATTTTTTTTCGAGTCATAGGTTTGGGTATGCGAGTCGTCATTGGGATTCTCGTTTTTGGCGTACATACACGCTTGCAGATCCATCAACATATTACAGGTCGAACATATCTGTAATGCAGAGATATGCACCTAAACTAGACGAGTTAAACCACACAAGAATGAACAATAGGAGCATGGGGGTTTATATGGATGCTTCTGGTTTTGACCATAGACGGTATCGCCACTATCAACATTACAACTAATCTGCAGGCTGGCTGTACCAGTGAAGAATGTGTTATTGAAGCTCTACAAATTTACGTGAACTCTAATTTGAAAGAATCATGACTCGTGTAGGAAGCGTTTGTTCATTGTTATATATATATAGTCAATATTCTTTGTAAGATGAGTATATGACTGCCGAAAGAGTTGTAAAAATGATGATTTCTTGTTCTACTTTTGGTATACTGAGTCTTTAGCTTAATGATAGGCTCTCTCAGTTTCCAGAATGATGTTTATGGAAGTACTCAGTTATTGAAATAATCTTCTCCTAGGCAAAAAAATTGTTTTTCATAATTATGAATTTGTTAAAATGGGTGGATTTGAGGTGTGTTTTATCTCAAATAGGCCAAACTATGTTACCGATTTCATATGTTACTGTGTGTTCTGTTTAATTTCATTATTTAGGTCAAAACGTCAATGAGGTCGAAACAGCAGTCGATTCTTTTCATAAACCAACAGGGATCGGAATCTTTTGAACAATAGAAAGGAGTCGACTGAAAAATAAAAACGTGCACTTCAGCTATTACAAACAAAACTGTAAGGAAACATTATAAACTCACTTTGCCTTTTGTAAATTTGAAGTCCACCATTTTCTTGTCGGTAGAGGTGGCAGTTTTGACACATTATTATTGTTATTATATTTGATTAAATTGATTTGTGTGTAGGTTTCTGATCCTCCTACATCTGTACGGTTCTTTTTCTAGCAACTCGTATCAGGAGTGGGTTACTCGCATAACATGATATGTAACTAGTGTATATTGTCGCTTCTTTTCTAAACTTCAAATACTAATACGTAAATTATGTGTTTTTTACTATTATGTAGCAAGTTTACCATTGGGACTTGAAACGATAAAACACGCTTCTAGATGGTTGCCAAGCTCCTTGGCTAAGGATTTGTGATTTTTTGATATTTAAAGGTAATTTTATTATATATGGTGGTTAATGTTTTTATAATTTTGATTATGGAA
The DNA here is from genome assembly GCA_910822075.1 of Senecio squalidus. Classification (NCBI taxonomy): domain Eukaryota; kingdom Viridiplantae; phylum Streptophyta; class Magnoliopsida; order Asterales; family Asteraceae; genus Senecio; species Senecio squalidus. The sequence goes on along the minus strand of CAJVGC010000060.1, from coordinate 17,822,098 downwards.
GTTTCTTTGAAAATATTGGTTTTTGTTAATGTATCCTATTTTTGGTTGTTTTGATCAGTTTTTTGTATTTACAACCAAAATCAACGCTGCATATATTACTCGTGAAGTCTTTGCTTAAGAAAGAATATGATGGCAAGGTGTCAAGCTAATACATTGACATCGCTGAAACAAATTTGTAATTATTAAATCTTGATTAATCAATATATTTTGTAATTATCTTGCATCATTATTGGCGAAAGCTGATTGCTTGCTAATGTATGGTTAAGTATCACAATTATGAATTCAGATTGCAGATATGTGGGGTTATGGTGGTGTAACATCATAGGTCTGCTCGTGGGAGCCTAAGAATTTCCGCAAGACGATACAGATAACTACACAATCCCTTTCTTTTTTGTACTTAGCAATATACGACACTCCCGTTTACAATACTTGACTCAAGGGATATAGCTTTTTTGTGCAGATTACGTTCATATATCCAGTGGATTCTCCCATTTGATCTCCAAAATTTCCGTAGCCGATGACAAGATAACTAGGTAAAATAAAGCAAAGTGCGGAAAAGCAAATGGGTCGGAAGTGTCCTGTAGTGTTATAAATAGCTGAAAGAAGTATTTTTTGATTTGGTGTTTATTACTGGGGTTGTGGTTATGTCAAATGTTTATAGACTTTGTCATATAAGGTTGAGATAATGATGATCTTTGTTTTCTTTATTTTGGATTTCATTATAACAATTAATAGATTTTAATTTATTATTATTATTTGTTGGGAAATTTAGGTTCTTTTTTTAAATCTAATCTCAAACTAGTGACCACTTTGTTTGGTCTCTAACAGTAACTAACGGACTTAACGAAGCCGTTATCTAAAGCATTTAGTGACGAGTTTCAATGGTTAGTGACGATAATTGGTGATGAAAAATAGTCGTCTCTAACTCAGTGACCACTTTAATTTAGTCTCTAATTAGAGACTAACTATACATTTGGTCTCTAATAAATTTAGCCACGGACCTATAGTGACGAAAAGTTACGACCTTGATTTTCGTCACTAATCACTTTAGTGACGAAAATTATCAATTGTTAGTGACCAAATATGTTTTGTTACTAAAAGACATTTTTCTTGTAGTGCCTCTCATGACATTTCTTTTAAAATATGTTAATATTTTATATAATGTGACATCATGCTATTGAAATGGTTATGCGAATTACTCCGTTTCTGGAATTCATGATTGGGATTTAAGAACTAGTTGTGTATAGCGTTTGAATAAGTTGTCTTATCGTTTTCTTTTGATAGATATTCATAAACTAAAGTGTCGTGATTTCATGAACCAGTGTGTTTAGCGTATAAAACTTCAAGAATTTTTATTTTGCAGGCATACAGATTTTTCGCATTGATTTTTTTTGTTATTTGGATTCACAAAGATGTCAAATTCAAGTAACGATGTTTTGACGATTCCTGGGTTCGTCTCTGATTTCTATTTTACTGGTTCTTCAATTACCTGTCATATGGGAAGATGTAGATATTGTCAGCGAAATCGAAAACAAGATTTATCTGCGAGGTAAAACGGATTTTGGGCAACAAAAAGTACATACCCAAGTTCTCGGATGGAGGAACTCGTTCTCGGGGGTTTTACCTATGTCAAGATAAGAAGTGGATTGAAATCGCGAATCCGCGAAAATCTTACATGAATGTTATAAGATCGATTTTGATCTCCATCGAGGCGATTCATTACCTCTCGAGAAGACCTAAAGCTTCTTCTAATGATTTGCGAGACCACTTTATGTCAAGTGTGAACGTACTATTTATTCAGACCTTTTTTCAGTTATTATGATTTTATTATTAACATTACAGTTTTCTTTGTTTATAAGCAGCTTTGAAACATGGCCCTGTGTTCATGATTTGACCGAGAATCTAGAAGTCATCTGAGAAGCCGTGAAGAAAAATAAATCGTTACAAAAGTCGATGGTTCGTATTAGATTTATTAAAAATTGAAGTTTTTGTTATACTCGTTATTTAATGGAATATAAATAAATGTTCAGTTTTTGGCTTCATTGTTGGTGAGGAGAACAAGAATTAAAGATTGGCACTATGATTCTTTGAAAAAGAGGTTTATTGACGATGATGACGATTTTAGTGATACGAGTTCGTCAAGACCGAAAACTGCTAGAAGAAGGCGGTTTTGAAAGTGCTAGAACAAAGTGGATCAAAGAATGGAGGTTCATAGAGTTTCAAAACCAGACAGCAGCGGATGTAGGTGGTAGTTCTATTCAAGTATTTTTCTAAAGAAATTGTGTTGGGTTATAACATAGACAATATCGTTTAACCATAAACAATACGCTTAACAAACAAGAAAAGTAACTTAAACGTTTAGTACGGAAGACATTAAGAGTTACTACGGAAGAACAAGTTAGTGCGGCTGTCCAACAGAGTTACTACGGCTGGTCAAGATGCTACGGAAGAAGTCAAGTTGATACGGAAGACCAACTTGCCGCGCAAGTATAATCTAAGTTATAGAATTATAATTAGATTATGTTTCCTTTTGTTATTAGATAGAGTTTCCTTATTCTAGATAACGATATGTTTAGATAAGGATAGTTGATGTTTCCTAGTTTATCTAGGTCGGCCTCAAGGTCTACATATAGATAGATCCTTGTATGATAGAAAATACGTTGTATTGATATCTTTCATTAATACGATTGAGGCTTATAATTCGATAATATTCTGTTTGTTCTTATTGCTTTCCGATAACAAAATATTAATCGACAACTTGTTAATATTGAAGTGTTCAGCCGCTGCTGAACTTCTTCAATAGATCACGATCTTAACGTAGGCGAACTTATTAGTTTACATTGGCTAATACGATCCTGACAAGTGGTATCAGAGCACAGGAGGTGCTTTAGATCCATTGATCAACAAGTTTATAATCCTCATAAACAAAGAATCAATATAACCATCATGACTGAAGTTGCAATCGGAAAAGTTCCTGTTCTTAACAGCAACGAATTCGACTTATGGAAGCTACGTATCAAGCAACACATTCTGCTATATGACTATACAGTTTGGGACGTAATTATCAATGGTAATAAACGTCCTACCACCCATGGAGCTGATGGAGAACCCGGAGTTCTCGCTAGACAACCAGTGCCTGATCTTGAACGAAGAGAAAAGCAAACCGAAATCAAGGCTCTAAGCATTCTTCTAATTGCAATCCCCAACGAATATCAATCGCAATTTGAAGAATATCAAGACGCAAAATCACCATGGGAAGCTTTGGAGAAAAGATTCAGCGGAACAAAGAATACAAAGAAGAACAAGAAAGCACTTCTTAAACAGGAGTATGAAAACTCCAACTCCCTGAATGGCGAACGAATGACACACACTTTTGATCGCTAGAAAAAGCTCACCGGAGAGATGATCAGCGCAGGCATTAAGTATGATAAAGATGATCTCAACAGAAAGTTCATAAGAGCTCTAGGCAAGGAATGGAAAGTATACACAGTTTCCTACAGACAAGGAGACACCCTAGATGAACTGGAATTGGACGATCTCTACAATGACTTAAGAGTCTTTGAGGCAGAAGTGGAAGCAGAAAAAGCTGGTAATAGCAGTCCCAGTGTTATTACTAATGTCAATACTGCACTTGCTACAACATCTGGAGGACCAAAACATGAAATCAATGACGAGATTTCATTCGAAGCATTTATATCTAAGTGTTCAAGTCTCACAGGAGAAGACATAAAACAAATGCATCAGGATGATTGTGACGAAATTGATCTAAAGTGGCAATCTGCTATGCTGGCACTTCGAGCACGAAGATTTTTAAATAGGACATGACGAAGATTCAATCCACGAAACAACGAACGAATCACTTTCAACAAAAGCAAGGTAAAGTGCTACGAGTGCACTTATGTCGCAAGACATCTTTGGATATGATTGGAGTGACTTAGCTGAAGAAACAAGTCAAAACAGGGCACTAATCTCTGAAGAACAATTTTCCGTAGAAAATATTGCTACTGTTCACCATGCATGCATAGCCGTAGTAATGGATGATACGGACATTAGTTCTATGGAGATATTAGTTCCTACGGATGAATTAGTTTCTACGGAGCTAGTTTATACTGACTTCGGAATTCTTGAAATCGGCAACAACGTTCTTGGATACGACTGGAATGATGATGATCAAGGAGCACCTCAAGAGGATGCTCTAATGGCTATTGAATCCCCATCACCAACTCATGACAATCCATCTCTTATGGCCGAGGTAAATTCTAAACTTTGTACTTCTGAATGTAAAGATATAATTGTTAAATATAAAAATCATAATCAATTGATGAGTGATTCAATTAAGATCTTAGAAGAACAAAGACAATCAGCTCATAGGGTAATTGATAACTTAGAAAATCAGATAAAGTCACACAAAATTAATGAACAAAGTTATCAAGAAAAGATTAATTTAATTGAATGGAAAAAAGAGGACGAACTCCTTAAACTCAAGATGGCTAGGGACGAAATCAAACGACTAGCACAAGAACATGATAAAGTTGAGTTAGATGTAGGGAAATTAGAATTTGCTTCAAAATCAGTAAATGACCTATATCAAAAACAAATACATTAAAAGGTAAAGGCTGGTTTAGGTTACAAAGAAGTTGCCCCTCCATTTAACCAAAACTATATCCCTCCATCCTTAGATGAACCTAGGATTCCCATCTCTCAGACACCTCCAAAAGAATCATTCAATGTTGATCCAATCAATTATGATGAAGTTCTAATTGAGGACTTAGTTGAAGAAAGTAAGATCCATATCGTGAAAAACAAGGATATTCCATTAGAAAATCACTTACTCACAATTGAAGGCATAACTCTACCTTCTTCACAAAGTTTAGTGTCTATGCCATGTCCTAAACCCATTACCAAGACTAAAACACCAACTCAAAGAAAGCCCAAAAACAGTTCCTAAGGAAAACGAAAAGACTTGGAATCACATTGGTAAAAGAGGAAACCAACGAAACATGAATCAAGTCAAAACTCAAAAGGGACAAATTGTTAAAAGCTCAGGAAAGGGATGTTTAATTTGTGGTAAATTGAATCACTATGCAAAAATATGTTATCACAATCCTCAAAACCAAGTGCAAGTGATTCAAAAACCACATAATGGGGTGGGATACACAGGAAGGGTTGCACATCAAACTAACAACATGACCTCAGGAGGTCCAAGTGTTAACAAAAGAAACATATTTTCTAACAAGAAGAATAGAGTTTCTACTGCCAGACAAAAACTTGTTTCTACTGCAAAGGTTAATACGGCCAAACATAATGGTGTTAATACTGCCCGTATTAATAATGTGAAAAACAACCGTGTTACTACGACTCGTGTTAATACTGCCAAAAGTAACTTAGTTACTAAAGTTACTATTAACACTAAGAAACAAAGGCATGTCAAACCAGTACCTGTTCCTATTGTTAAATCAAAAATTGTTAACACTAAAACTGTTCCAAAAGCAAAATCTTTCAAACAAGTGTGGCAACCAAAGGTTCAAGTAACTCAACCACCTATCCCCACTGATTTTTCAAAACTAGTACAAAGGAAGGTGAGTTACTTTGATGAAATGGGCAAACCCAAGTCAACTTTGGCTTGGGTTCCCACCAGAAACTAATCTCTATCGTTTATGTGCAGGTTCAACCAACAAAAGAAAGTGAGAACAGTTGGCATGTAGATAGTGGCTGTTCCAGGCACATGACGGGCAACATGTCATGTCTTCAGGACTTTGAAAAGTTCAATGGAGGATATGTTGCTTTTGGAGGCAATCCAAAAGGAGGAAAGATTACTGGGAAAGGAACAATAAGCAATGGTACACTACACTTCAATGACGTGTACTATGTGCAACAGCTTCAATATAATTTGTTGAGTGTCTCTCAAGTCTGTGATGAGTAACACACACCGATCTTCACTGCTACAGAATGCATTATAATGAAGCCTGGGTATGTCATAGATGAAAGTATGATCTTACTCAGAACACCAAGGAGAGACAATGTCTATTGTCTAGACATGTCAAAGGTTCAAATCAATTCACCTGAAGCATGCTTGCTCTCAAAAGCTACTTCAGATGAATCTACTTTATGGCATATGAGGATGTGCCACATGAACCTGAAGAACATCAATAAACTAGTTAAATCTAGTTTGGTTAGAGGTCTCCCAAACAAGCAGTTCAACCTTGAAGACAACTGCTTAGCATGCTTGAAGGGCAAGCAACACAAGTCATCTCACAAGACAAAGGAGATTAACTCTAACACCACTTCTTTACATTTACTCCACATGGATCTCTTTGGTCATACTAATGTAAAGAGTATAGCAAAGAAGTCATATTGCCTTGTCATCACTGATGACTTTTCAAGATATACATGGGTATACTTTCTTGGTACCAAGGATGAAACAAGTCAAATTCTCATCACTTTTATCACCGAGATTGAACTTCAACTCAACCTGAAGATCAAGAAAATTCGATGTGACAATGGCACGGAATTCAAGAACCAAGTAATGAATGATTTCTGTGACAAGAAAGGAATAGAGAGACAATTCAGTGCTGCTAGGACACCCCAACAAAATGGAGTTGCTGAAAGACGAAATAGGACATTGATTGAAGCAGCCAGAAGCATGTTGACTGATTCCAATCTTCCCATCTTTTTCTGGGCAGAAGCAGTTAACATTGCCTGCTATGTTCAGAATAGAGTTCTTCTAGTCAAGGTCCACAACAAGACTCCATATGAGCTCCTCCACAAGAAACAACCTTTGATCAGTTTTCTACGCGCCTTTGGATGTCCATGCACAGTCTTAAACTCCAAAGACTACCTTGGCAAATTTGAAAGCAAAGCTGATGAAGGTACATTCGTTGGTTACTCATCCCAAAGCAAGGCATATCGTGTTTACAATCACAAATCTAATATTATTGAGGAAAGCTCAAATGTGACATTCAATGAACATACGTATACCAAAAAGGGACATGGACCAGACTGGGTGTTTGATTTGGATGCCTTAACCAAATTGTTAAACTCTAACTTTGAGTTTCAATCCAAATCAGTTACTACGGATCCTGTTAATGCGGCTCGCTCTATTCCTACTGCTCCACTTCCTACGGAGTCAGTTACTATGGCTCCCATCACAGGTACTGGTCGATTGGATGTGATGGAATACATCAATCTTCCAGTCTCTTTGGAAGATCCAATTCAAATACTTGATCCCATCACCTCAGAGGAACCAGATTCTCCTCATAACGAAGATGCTTCTACAAAGGAGGACGAAGCAGTATCACCCCACTCACCAATTGCTACGGATAATACAACACGCCCTAATGGTGTTCCACGCCTCATTCAAGAAGATGACAATGGAGTTGAACAAATAATCTATGAAGATTTTGAGCCCTATCCTACTGACATACCTACTTCAGTCACTACTCCTTCATTTACTACTTCTCCATTCACTACTCCTCCATTCACTACTCCTCCATTCACTGCACATTATCCTAGCAATGAGATGCCTGGTATGAATGATACAAACTTGGGCGTTGAACTAAGACTTGAGAAGATCCCATCTTCACGTGTTGCCAAGAATCATCCACCTTCTCAAATAATTGGTGAACTTGACTTCTCCATAGCAACTAGAAGTCAAACCAAGTCCAAAAAGGATCCTCAAACTGCTCTTATCAACACATGTCTATTTGCATGTTTTCTTTCTCAAATGGATCCTAAGAAAATACAAGAAGCACTACTAGATCCACATTGGATTGAGGCATGTCAGGCAGAGCTACTCCAATTCAAGATTCAAGGAGTATGGGTACTAGTGGAAGTCCCATATGGCAAGAAGGTGATAGGAACACGATGGATCTTCAGAAACAAGAAAGATGAACGTGGAATTGTGGTTAAGAATAAAGCACGACTGGTTACACAAGGCTATACACAAGAAGAAGGAATTGACTACGAAGAGGTCTTTGCTCCAGTGGCTAGGATTGAAGCAATTCGATTATTTCTAGCTTTTGCTTCATTCATGGGATTCAAGGTCTATCAAATGGACGTCAAGAGTGCTTTTCTATATGGTGTCATTGAAGAAGAAGTATATGTCAAACAGCCTCCTGGATTTGAGGACCCTCAACATCCTCACAAGGTATACAAATTGATCAAAGCTCTCTATGGGCTTCATCAAGCACCACGAGCTTGGTATGACACTCTTTCAGATTATCTTCTTAAAAACAACTTTCAACGAGGCACAATTGACAAGACATTGTTCTTCAAGAAATCTCACTCCGACATTCTTCTTGTTCAAATCTACGTTGATGACATCATCTTTGGTTCTACCAAAGCTTCCTTATGCAAAGAGTTTGAAGATCTCATGCACACTAAGTTTCAGATGAGTTCCATGGGAGAACTCACTTTCTTTTTGGGCTTACAAGTTAAACAAAAACCGGATGGCCTCTTTATAAGCCAAACCAAGTATGTCAAGGACATCCTAACCAAATTTGGACTCATGGATGCCAAGGTTGCAAGCACTCCGGTTGAAACTCACAAACAATTGACGCCTGATCTTGAGGGGGAGGATGTGGATATACATAACTATCGATCAATGATTGGATCTCTCATGTATCTCACAGCTTCAAGACCAGACATCATGTTTGGAGTTTGTGTATGTGCAATATATCAAACAAGGCCCAACATGTCACACCTCATCGCAGTCAAGAGAATCTTTCGCTACCTAAAGGGCAAGCCTAACTTAGGCTTATGGTATCCTAAAGACTCTCCTTTTGATTTAATTGCTTATACTGACAGTGATTATGGTGGTGAAAACTTAGACAGGAAATCAACGACTGGAGGATGCCAATTTATTGGTTCAAGACTGGTGTCATGGCAATGCAAGAAGCAAACAACGGTGTCAACCTCCTCCACAGAAGCTGAGTACATTGCCGCTGCTAGTTGTTGTGCTCAAGTACTTTGGATACAAAATCAAATGATGGACTATGGCTATTCCTTCATGAACACGCCAATCTATATTGACAATCAAAGCACAATAAGCATCATCAACAATCCAGTCAAACACTCCAAAACAAAGCATATATAGATACACTACCACTTCATAAGAGATTGCAACGAGAAGAAATTGATCCATGTTGAGAAAATCCACACTGACAATCAGCTTGCTGACCTTCTCACAAAAGCATTTGATGTGGGGAGATTCACATTCTTGATTACAAGTATTGGAATGATCAATCCGGATGAATAACCTATATCCTTTTCTCTTAGTATTTCCATTTGTTCAAAACAAGTCCCTTCGAGATGCAGTAGTAACCTTATGATGAAAATCAAGTACCTTACTTTCTAGCATTGTACTATGTTACTACTGCAACATTAATTGTAGAAACAAATTGTGACCAAAGTATGATTAGTACGCTCAAACGAATAGTACTAAGGGAAGGTTTAACTACTACTGCCCTAAGTCTATTTATTTGAACGGAATGGTCAATGCGAACAAATAATGTGTTACTACGGACCTCTGGATTAATACTGTCAGTAACTCACGTTACTACGGACAGTCCAGTTAATACGGCCTATGAACCATTACTACGGACGCTTAACCAACTTACTACGGACTCATTTGTTAATACGGCAGATTATCATATTAAAAGGTTTCTTAAGCAATAAGAATACCCTAATTAATGATGATTTGACAAGTCAAAATATAACTTGTAACTCACTTTTACACGTGGCAAGTTCCGATTGGACCTAATTTTTAAAATTCAGGCGCGAGGCACAGCTACTTGTGACACGTGGCAATTTCTAATTGGACCGTTACTTCTAAATCATTACCCGCGTCTAATCGGATTCATCAAGTTGTTACAAAATTTCAGTATAAATAAGGGTTATTTTTAACCGTTTGAAAATTACAGTTTCTCAAAACCCCTAAATCTTCCTAAAAAGTTACCGTTAGACTCAAATTTCTCAATTTTCTTTATCGTTGTGACTAACTGTTTACATTCTTGTTCATTACTCTCATAATCGATCAACAGAATACAACAATGGCGGGACTACATTTTTTCAAAACTCACAACATGGTAGCTTTCTTGGAGAAGAATGACGAAAACGCCGATTTTCATCAAATCATTGATTTCTTTAATCAATCAAAAATAAAGACGGCGTTAACCATCGATCCAGAAATTAATGAATCCCACATTAGGGATTTCTGAACATCCGCTGCACTTGATGATACGGAGGCAGCCATTAATACGGTGGTCGATGGTAAAGCAATCAAGGTTACAGAGTCTTCTCTACGCAAACATCTACACTTACAAGACTCTAGAGGTATAGTAAAAGTTCCTTATGACATCCTGATCGAAAATTTTACAAATATGGGATATGAGGGGGACTTAAATCTTTCAACCTTTTTAAAAGCAAAACTCTCCCCTCAGTGGAAATTTATGTTGCATACTTTACAACAATGTATGTCCCAAAAACGAACAGGATGGCATGAGGGCAGTTCTGCTTTAGCCAATGCTATGGTGTGTTTGGCTACAAGAAGAACTTATAACTTTTCTTACATGATATTTGAAGGAATGCGATGGAATATTTTGAACCCAAAACATAAATTTTTGATGTATCCTCGCTTCCTTCAACATTTTATTAACTGTGAGCATAAAGATCTTACTAGATCAGAAAAACGTTTTCATTCACATGCTCATTCAAAGAAAGTGTTTACAAACATGAGGCAAGTTAATAAATGTTTTTCAGCAAATGTGACACCACTATTCTCTACAATGTTGGTGGTCACCATTCCTCCAGCTGAAGGACAAGTGACTTCACCTCTGTCCCAACCCCCAGCTGCCACCATCAGTACTACTGCAATATCCGTGGGCACAAGTGCCATATCTGAAGCAGGTACTGCATGTGGAACCCGTGAGGTTACTACGGCATTTACTACTGCTCATGTTCCTCCAGTTGCTACTGTGAGTTTTACTCCAGTGGCTACTGCACCAGTTACTACTTCTAAAGTAACTAAACCCACTGTTTCATCACCTCACAAACCACCCAAGGCTGCTGTCAAAAGAATCAAGAGGGTTACTCAGCCTCTTGTTTCTAAAACCATCCCCCATTCTCACACTTCTAAATCATTACCTGAAACATCTTCAGGAATGACTCAAAACTTAGGGGAAAACATTGAACACACCCCCTTGTTCACTGAGTTGGTCCATAAGGAGGGGGGAGACCATGTAGGGAGGGCTGATACTACTGCAGCCTTCACTTCTCATAGTGAAGCTCAGGACAGTATCAACATAACTAAGACCCAAACTACGGCAACACCATCCACTGCTGAGGACTTGTTCTCATCTTTGGAAGGTGGTCCTTGGCGCCAAGAGACCATGGGAGAGTTACATGCTTCTGCCAGGCAGGAGAGTTTCTCTATTCCCTATGATCAACCGCCTGTTGGTACCCAACAGGAAAGGGGTGAGGGTAGTGGTGGCCAGTTTAATGAATTGATGGCTTTGTACCAATCTCTAATGGTGAAGGTTGAAAAACAGGGTGATATGTTGTCTTCTCTTACATCTTTGGTGCAACAGGTACTGGCACAACAAGAAGTGTTGGGAACTCACCAAGACCTTCCAGCTCCTCATCTTCAGATGACTCTCCTGCAGATGATAACAAGGGGGAGAAAGAACCAATTATTTTGTTCTCATCTGAAGAGAGCAAGGGTGGAGACAAGGGAAGTGCAGATACGGTAATTACTGCCACATCAACACATGATGAAGATATGGAAGGCAGTACATTTGAGGGGGAGACAGAGTTAGAGACTGTTGATATGGTGGTAGATGAAGAAGGGGAAAAGATGGCAATACATGAGCCATTGGTTGAGGAACAACAGAAAGAAGTGAAGCAAATAGTTGAAGAAACAGTAGACGAAATGGAAGTTGAAGCTGAAATGACTTCTGAAGTTGCTACTGACACACTTGATGCTGACCAAGTTAATACGGATGATGAGATGGTTGCTGCGGACTCAATTGTTGCGGACTCAATTGATGCGGATACATTTACTACGGAGCCAATGGTTACTAGTCCAGTTGTTGCGGACTCAGTTGTTGCGGACACAGTTACTAATGACCCCATGGTTATCAGTCCAAGGGCAGATGATGCGGATCACTCATACCTGTTCACGACCACTCCTCCCACCTTTTATCAAGCTTCAAATCCTTTGACTGCAATACATTCTGAAGCTACAACAATCTCAACCACAACAACTGAAGCTCATGTTCCTACAATTGATCAACAAGAAGCTGCAAATGTTCTTATTCAAGAAGAGATGACAAGAACAAGTGTGATGGCTGATGAAGACACAATAGCATCACAGCTGCTTAAGATCGAAGAAGAGAAGCAGAAGCAAGAAAAGGAGAAAGCAGAGGAAGAAAGGAAGAAGATGATTGCTGAGCTAGTTGCTAGACAAAGAGCAGCAGCTGCATTGGTTGCTAAACCATCAGCAGCTTCTATAACCTTACCTGAACAACCTGCTAGTGTTTCTGTTTCTACAGGTAGATATGGATACATCACTGTGGATGAGAAGAAGAAGAAAGTTCAGAAGGTTGACCTTGATGCTCCAGAAAATAAAGACAAAGGCAAAGCTAAAGTTGTGGAGAAATCAAAAGAAGAAAAGCAGGAAGAAGAAAGGATTGCTCAGGAAGAAATTAACTTTCAAAATCTTACACCTGAAGAAAGAGAACAGCTAAGACAAGAGCAAATTGAAGCTGAATTGATACTCAGAATAGCTGCTGATCATGAAGAGGAAGAAAGGGCAAGAAAAAGGAAGATAGCTGAAGAAGATGAGCTTCATGCTAGGCTGAACAAGTCTCCAACTCCAGCTGAAAGAGAAGAACAGAAGAGAATTGCTGAGGAGGATGCAATTCATGCAAAGGAGATGGAGAATGAGGAGATTCTGAATGAGTTGGCTTATCAAGGCTTAGTAAAATCAGATGAGAGATATGCTATGAAGACAGTTGAAGATGATGAAATTGCTCTTCAGCAGCAAGCACAAGCCAAAGCCAAGCCTGAAAAGAAGAAAGTGTCCAAGTCCACAAAACTCAAGCTAGCTGAAGATAGGGAAAAATACACTAGATACCTCAAAAGCAAAGGTTATAGTGGTAGGTCACTAGGTCCTATGAAGTTAACTAACATGTTGGATCTTGTGAAGGAAGAAAAACAAAAGGAAGCCAAAAGAGAAGCTGCTCTTGCCAAAATCCAAGAGAAGAAGAAGCAAGATGCTGAAAAGGAACTAGAAGCAGCTTTGAGAACTGGAAGGAAAGTGTTCATTCAACCAGAACTTGTTCATGTTGTGGAGAATCCACAAGAGAAGCCCAAAAGACACAAGCGAGCATCAAAGAGGATTCCAAGGCCTCTAGCCAAAAGACAGAAGATGAATGAAGATGCTGCTGCTTCTCAACAAGAAAGTCCAGACATTCCATTTATGGATGTTAAACAAGAGCCTGAAAGTATGGAACAAGATCCTCCTAGCACTGCTCAAGGGGGAGATTATTTAGCATACATAAATCATGTTGAAGGTCTTAGGTTTACTCCATTGAATGTGAAACCTCCAATGATCATAGACTGGAAGTTTATTGGTGGAACATTGGGAACTGAATATGAAGTCATTAGAGCAAACAAGTCAAAGAAAGTTCTTCAAGCGTTTCATTGGATAATTAGAGACTTCGATAGAGATGATTTGGAGAGGATGTACAACATTGGAAAGGTTAAGTACTCTCATGAAAGAGGTGTATGTTCTGGTACTGATCTGGCTATGGATGTTCTATGTGGACTATTTGAACCAGGTTACAAAAAGAAAAGCTCAGTGTTCAAGAAAGGAAGTCCAAGCAATCCAGTACTCAAATGGTTCATCTATGATCGAAGTGGTGTCTACTCCATCAGAAGAAAGGAGGGAGCCATGGAATTTTATTTGGTTGATGTGCGATATCCTCATGATTTGAAAACTTTGGAAGAGTTGATTGAAGTCAAGCTCAATGGACTTCATGATTCACCTCTTGCACATGAACTAGTTTGGAGGATATTGGTACAAATCATAGATGAAAAGAATAAAGGAAAAGAGGGTGATTGGCCTGAACAGAGATGAATTAAAGTTTGTAATAGTTAATCATCTTTTGTTAATGAAAATAGTTAGTACGGTTGGAGCATAAAACTTGTACTTTTGATGTGTCATAAAAGTTCAAGGTTAGGGGGAGATTGTTGAGTTATAACATAGGCAATATCGTTTAACCATAAACAATACGCTTAACAAACAAGAAAAGTAACTTAAACGTTTAATACGGAAGACATTAAGAGTTACTACGGAAAACAAGTTAGTGCGGCTGTCCAACAGAGTTACTACGGCTGGTCAAGATGCTACAGAAGAAGTCAAGTTGATACGGAAGACCAACTTGCCGCGCAAGTATAATCTAAGTTATAGAATTATAATTAGATTATGTTTCCTTTTGTTATTAGATAGAGTTTCCTTATTCTAGATAACGATATGTTTAGATAAGGATAGTTGATGTTTCCTAGTTTATCTAGGTCGGCCTCAAGGTCTATATATAGATAGATCCTTGTATGATAGAAAACACGTTGTATTGATATCTTTCATTAATACGATTGAGGCTTATAATTCGATAATATTGTGTTTGTTCTTATTGCTTTCCGATAACAAAATATTAATCGACAACTTGTTAATATTGAAGTGTTCATCCGCTGCTGAACTTCTTCAATAGATCACGATCTTAACGTAGGCGAACTTATTAGTTTACATTGGCTAATACGATCCTGACAAATTGTGTTTCCTTAATTTGTCTATTAGCAGTTAAAGATGTGGCTACTGGTTCTCCTTTTAGGCCAGGCGGTAATGTGTTCCTTGTTTTCAAATAGCATGTACAATTATTGGTAGGGGTGTTCAAAATCGGATATCCGAAAATTCGGATAGTGATTTTCACTATCCGAAATCCGAATCCGAAATTTCGGATAGTGATTTTCACTATCCGAAATCCGAATCCGAAATTTTGGATATCCGGTTTCGGATATCCAATATATCCGAAAATCCGAAATTCTGAAAAATTATTTTGTTTTTTTGTTTTTTGTGTTATCTTTTGTTTGTTCCAAATTTTATTATACATTTTATTAACCACAATATTTAATATCTACATATATTTATCTAAATATATTATTAAATCACCAAAATATTTACATTTACCTATAAAATAACTATAAAAACTAAAATATATATATATATATATATATATTCGGATTTACGGATAATCGGATATACGAAATATCCGAAATTTCGAAATATCACTATCCGAATCCGAATCCGAAAAACCGGATATCCGAATTTTCGGATATCCAAATTTTCGGATAATTTCGGATCGGATATTCGGATTCGGATTTTCGGGTACGGATATTTTGAACACCCCTAATTCTTGGTGTTTCATATTTTTTAAAACAAATTTTTATTTTCTACCAAAAATTACCCATTTGACATGCTTGACCCATTCCTCTTTGAAACTGATCTTTAATGTTGAATCGTTTAAAAAAAAAAACACAACCCATGTCGACCCATTCATAACGAGATGGGTTGTTTATGAAGCATGATATATATATATATATATATATATATATATATATATATATATATATATATATATATATATATATAGAGAGAGAGAGAGAGAGAGAGAGAGAGAGAGAGAGAGAGAGAGAGAGAGAGAGAGAGAGAGAGAGAGAGAGAGAGAGAGAGAGAGAGAGAGAGAGATCTAACCTAGAGAAATCTAGAACCACAACCCGTGTTGTTTATGAAGCATGATACATATATATATATATAGAGATCTAGGGATGGTTCTAGATCTAGATATCTAACCTAGAGAAATCTAGAACCATCCTAGATATTACTACTAAAACTAGAACAATCTAGTACTAGATCTAGACTAATCTAAAAATACCTATAATATCTAGGAAATCTCTAGAATGCTCTAGGGGTTACTCTAGAGTTCTCCCGAGGTTTCTAGAAGGTTCCATGCATCGAGGAGGCCGTTCCGGACATAATGTGTGCCTCGTAACATTACACTCTAAATAGACAAAATTTATTAGTCACATACATTCAAACATTTTTCAGGAGAAATATGTTGAAATAAAATGATCGTGTAGTATTAAACTATGTTAACCATTCAAGTATTTTATTAGACACATGGCGTGCGTTTTTAACCGTCTCATAGACATGAACTGTAACATAATTCTACAACCTCAATTATCTAGACAAAAGACATTAACAGAGCCAAGTCTCATAAGCCTAATGATTGTCCTACTCGTTAGGAAGGAAATCAATAAAAATCGCAACTGAAACGATCAGAACAAGGTATTAAAAACAAAGTGGTTTAAAGTTTAATCCAAGATATACATATTTACAAGTAGGAAGCTATGAGCTATCATGCCATTAGGGAAACGAAATCAAACCGAACTTACTAGTCAAAAATTAGAGTTACCGGAAAGATGAAACGAGGCGGTGTTTGGGATTGCATAATTGCCGCTTATGTATATTGCATTTAAGCTAAAAGAGCGGCTTCAAAAATATGCACTAAACTTGTGGCTTATAAAAAGTGCTTTTTTAGTTATAAAAAAAACCAAAACGTAGAAGGTGTATTTTTCATCTACACCCAACAAATATGTATTACGTTTAAAAATATAAAAACACAAAAAGCACTTCAAAATATGTAACCCCAAACACCCACTCACTTTATATGATAATGTTATGAATGATGGAAGATAGAAACTTTAAACATCTTTAGCACTATGTCTATATGATCCAAAATTACTAAATAATATTACTAAATATTGGTAACTAATAAATAGATTCCTCACTAATATAAAAATAATGATGTTATTAAATGTTTAAAAGTCATTCATAGAAAGGTTTATATTCCGTCCTTTAAAATTGAATATCAAAAGAATTTTTCTATCATATGCTTCTAGTGTATACGTTTGTAACATTTAGTTTTTAAAACCGCTAGAAAATACTTAAAAAACAAAATAAACCAAACACAAAAATAAACATTTAGTTTTTAAAACCGTTAAAAGAGACTTAATAAACAAAATAAACCAAACACCAAAACTGGGAAGAAAAAAAAATTAAGTAACCTACTAAAGAAATATAACATATAAACATATATCAATAATGTATATAACATTTATGTTAACTTACATACATATTGTCGTATATTAGTATAAAAAAAAAAGATATATACCTTGCTATTTTATTGAATAAAGTAATAAATTAGAAAATTTAAAAATTATAATTAATCGAAATAAAGACTTGGCTAATTTATTTAATAACGTGTACCAAAAAAAAAAGTTAAAAACTAAAAATAACATTTAATCGATATAAAACATTGTTACTTTATTTAACTCATAACACAATTTTTTTTTAAACTGATATGCAACTAATTTGAAAGAAAAAAAACAAATAGTTATGATGACTACGGAGAACTTCGAGGCTGCTTGATATCCAAAATGGAAAGCTAAATTATAATTGTAAATATTAATTAAAATGAATACGTAGCTAAATTATGTAAGAAAATTGATAGTGACAACTTTATGTGTTTGTTTATAAAAATTTATTAGACGCTCTATTTTTGTTTTACATTTCCAAAACTCGCCACATGCATTTTCGAGATCACTCTTCCATTAATGAATCATAACTCAATTCCATTTTATATTTAATAGATTTGATACCGATATAAAAAATGAGTTATGATTCGTTTTAGATATGGTAATATTTATGTTCATTTAATGTTTATTAATTACATTTGCATATCTTATTTGTAGTCCTAGAGGCGATGAATATCAAAATACATATTTAAAAGTTATTTATAAAAAGTTTATTCTTCGTCCTTAAACATTGAATATCAAAACATATTTTTTCTATCATATGCTTCTAGTGTATAAGTTTGTAACATTTTATTAATGGATAAATGTTAGGTTTAGCAAACAGCATCTAATTTTACAAGCTGCAAGAACAAAAAGTTTAATGAAATGGGATATTTTGTGAATATTTAAAAAAGTTAAAGGATAAAAAATAAACTTTTTACCAAATATTTGTCTTTGATGTACATAACTTATTTTCCTTTAAACAAGATTTATATTTAACAAACGCATAAGCCCAACACCTAAGCCCAAAATCGAACCAAATTTAATAATAATAATAATAATAATAATTATAATAAATTAATAATATACATTAAAATAATGATAATTGTACAAATCCATAGGCAACCACAAGATTCAAATTATAGAGTAATATATATTTATTAAAAGAAATTTTTGAGTTTATTAAATATATCTTTTAATCTATATGATATATTTTAGATACAAATTTGATTTAAAACAAAAGTTTTAGTTTATTAAAAATCACAAACATATACATCGAAAACACATATTTATTAGAAAAAACTAATATTAAAATTAAAAAATTTGATGGAAATGTTTTGCTTTTGAAAAAGTAACTGAATAAATGCGTTTAAAATAAGCATCAAGGTTGAAGTTTAGAAATAAGTGTTTTTATTAGAAAATGAGCCAAAATAAATTTTATACAAACATTTAAAACTGTATTCTCGTTCTAATGCAATACACACCTAAAATATACAATCTCAAACACCCTAAGTTTAATTCTTTTGTTTTTTATTAAACAATAAATAAAAATAATTTTTACTACAATATAAAGAATCTCCTTTAACATCTTAATATCTTAAATTTTAAGTAATTAAAATTACTAATTTACCCTTATTATATCTTTCACAAAATTTATCATTTAAAACAATTTACAATTAATGACATTTTCTTAATTACTATAATAACTAATAAATAATAATAACTATCTTTATGTTTATCTTTATTAATATATAAAACATTTTCACTTTTTATTACAATTTTAAAATTTTAAATAAAGTATAATTAGTAATATATCCCTTAATGAATATAACATATAAGCTAATCTTAATTTCATTTAATTAATTCGATTACTAATTTCATAAAAAATATACACCAATATAAAATAAAGGCAATTCAAATTAGTTGATATAAAATTTGTGTACATGTAACCATTATTTTTTCAACTTTAAATGTTATTTGATGGGGTAAATTTTCAGTATTTGATTTATAATCTAAATTTTATAAAGTTAGTTGACAGTGTTGTGGTTCGTGCTGCTCTATAATTATAGGAAGATGGTTATCATCAAAAGTTTATATATTCTTCAATTAGTCACCGATAAGTCTTAATACCAATAAGCTGAGTATTACTACATTTGATACTTTTAAGGTTAATAAACTTTGTTACCATATTGATTATCCTTCATTACAACATTCGAAAGTATGTGTTACCTAATGGATTCATGGAAACATACTGAATTTGAATGTCTTGAATGAATATATTTTTTTCGGGTTGAAAACCAAAATGATAAACGATTAGAAAGCTTAGTGTCTGAATGGATTTTTAATTTGTTGTTGCATCGTTGAAGGAAAATTAGTTTTTGTTTATGGAAAATATGAGTTTATACGGGAATACTATTCAGGAAATATATTGAATTTTCTTTTTGACCGAACGTGAAATAATTAGACGTCACTATTAAAGAAACAAAATGACCTGAAAATTAGACTTTTGTTATGTTCGCAAATGAGCCTAATATTCAAATGAGTCGAATTACCCCAATGGGTTGAATGATCCAAACGGAAAATATTAGGCGAGGGTGTTTGTTTCAGGAAATCTAGAAAAAATTGAATGTTGAATTGAATTCCTTTTCCATAACATGTTTGTTTGAAGTTTATGACGGAATTTAAATCCATTGGAATCTAAATTTTTCTTTACTTACAAATTTGAGATTCCTTAGGGTAGTGGAGAAGAATTGAGAAAATCGGTCTTATGACATAATAATTATTATCGCTGAATGATCGAACCATAAATTGTTACCACAACATTCTTTTTATATTGTCCGAATGACCGAACTTTAAATTATTGCCCTCCACATATATGTAACAAAACAAATGATAAATTACCAAAAATCATTACTCCATTGGATATGATTTTTTTTATCCGCTGCATCGCCTAAAAAAAAAAAATATCTAGGGTTTGAATATATTTGTAAACATAGAAGAAAAGAACAAAAAGCCCTAAAAACAAAAAACCCCCAACTGGTCACTCATTCATTCTTACTTCCAATTTCTCACTGATACCACACAAAACCTACTTCAGTTTGGTACTAACGTTACTCCGTTACCGTCATCTTCATCCTCTTCAATTTCCACCGGCTGTT
>CAJVGC010000060.1:17703986-17801650 GCA_910822075.1 Senecio squalidus | reverse complement strand
ACGGGAAAGCATGCCACCTTCCGGTCGAAATCGAGCATAAGGCGTATTGGGCATTGAAGAACTGCAACATCGATATGGATTTAGCGGGAGATATGCGGTTCTTACAACTCCACGAAATGGACGAGTTACGGTTACAGGCCTACGAAAGTTCCCGCCTTTACAAGGAGCGAACAAAGGAATACCACGATCGGAAAATTCGTAGGAAAGAATTCAAAGTGGGCGATAAAGTACTTCTGTTTCAATCGAAGTACAAATTCAAGGCTCCAAAATTACGATCGAAATGGACAGGACCGTACACCGTTAAACAGGCATATGCTTCCGGATATGTCGAGTTATGGAAAGAACAGGGGGATTCATTCATCGTCTCAGGCCAACGGGTCAAGCTATACCACGAGGAGGACGATGAAAATGGTATTATAATCGAGGATGGGTTTTATTCCATCAACACCTAATCAAGAGGCATATCGAGTCAAGCTAACGACTCGGTCGAAAAATTAGCGCTTCTCGGGAGGCAATCCGGGTTTGTTTTTCTTTTCTTTCGTAGTTAATCTTTCATTTATTTTTCCAAAAAAAAAAATATTTCAAAAAAAACAAAAATATAGAGGCAAAAATCTAAAGTTATTGTTTACATATGGTTCCCAATTAGAAAAAAATAGTAGACTATTTTTTATTCCATCGTAATTTTTTTTTTCATTTTTAATTTTTAATTTTTATTTCGTCATCTTTTCTTTAGGACTTTTTAACCTTTTACTTTTTAGTTTTTATTTAGCTAGGTACTAAAAAAAAAAAAAACGAAAAAAAATCTAAAATTTTGTATTTTTTTGTGAAGTTATTGTTTACCTTTTTCCTCTATTAGACTTTAAAAAAATAGTCTACTATTTTTTTTATTCCGTCGTAATTTGTAATTTTTATTTTATTTTATTTTTTTTTATTTTCTTATTTTTTTTCTTTTGTGTTTTTAATATTTGTTTTTAGTTTTTCTCTTTTAGTTTTTTATAGATTTGAAGTAAGTTCAATAACCGGTTTTGGGACTAGCATTCAGATCAGTAAAGCATTTTCACAAGAAATATTCGATATCTACAACCGGGTTCTATTTTCTTCTTTTCTTATTTTTGTATATAATTTTTCTTTTTAGATTTTAATTTTTGTACAATTTCCCTTAGTTTTTTTTTAGTCGTAAACACATTAGGGACAATGTGTTACTTAAGTTTGGGGGGTTATCGGGAAATTTTACATTTTATTTTTCGACCCTTAGCTTAGTTTCCATCGTGTTGAATTGTGTTATTTTTGTACATTTTTGAGAGTCAGAAAAAAATTGAAAAATTAGAAAAACAAAAAAATATAACGTGTCTAGTCGGTAACACCTTAAACTTTAAGCATAACCAGACGCATTTTAACCCTACTCAGAAAAATAGTGAGAGTTTGAGCCTTTGAAAGTATTTATTTTTAATACTACGTTTTCATTTCTTTGAGTGTGCCGATGGTTGATGACTTTAGAACTTGACATTGTTATACATTTCGAGACCACATATGAGCAATTGCATTAGGGTAACTTAGTGTGATTTGGTACAATGATAGGGGCAATTAGGATTAACCCATTTGTTTAGCCTTTTTCGTTTCTTTTATATATTTTTTCCGCCTAACCCTTGTAACACTTTCTTTTAGTGTTAGAAACTCTAGTAAACCACTTTGCGCCTAAACCGTTTCGTTTCTAAACACTACTTTATATTTTGTACACTCGCCTTATTTTCGTTTCATTTTTTGATTAAGTCCGAACTTAGTTTTTGATTGCTATTATATATGAAGTAAAGTTAGAGTTACTAAGGCAGAAAAGAAAGTAGATTATTATTGCCTTGTATTATTTGGTATTTGGAGAAATAGTTGAGAAAAAAAAAATATATATAGTGATTATTAGCCTTTTGAGCATGTGTACTTACCACGAGAAAAATTATTTTGTAAGGTATGTACTAGGCTGAAGAAAAAAAAAAGGAAGAGAAAAAATCGAAAAAAAACAGAAAAGAGAAAAAAATTAGTTGTAGAATTTAGAAGAAATAGTGTATCTTGAGTCTTGTATTATATACGATATTTGTATATTCAGAGAAAAAGTATAAGTTGAAGAAAAATTGAGCAATCCAGTTCGTTAGAGATTTTATTTAGTTCGGATTTAATCTAAGCTTTTTGTATATTTTTATTTAACCCAATTACACTCCATTATATATTTTCACATGCGTTTACCTGTATATTATAACCCGAATAAAAGTACCCGTTTAGTTGTACCTATACTCTAGTGGTGGAGATTTGATACATTATCAAGCCTATGATAGAATATTCACCATGACTGAGCAATTGAGCGATTCTACAGAAATATTTTACACACCCTTTTAGACTAGTTTGAGAGTTTTGTGTGATTTTACTTTCCATAAAAATCGTGAGGTGTTTGGTTATGTTAATTTTTGGCTTTGATAATTACTTTTAAAACAGTTTTTGCTTGAGGGCAAGCAAAAAGGCAAGTTTGGGGGGATTTGATATCGCATATTTATATAGATATTTATATGCGATATTTGGTTATTTTCGTATTTAATCATGATGGATAGGATAGGATTTTTACATTTAATTGTATGAAAAGTATTTTATTCAAGTGACAGGTTGAATATGATCGGAATGTGGACATTTGGACGAAGAAATGCAAGTAAATGAAAGATATGGAATTAATATTGAGACATGCACGTGGGTTTGGAAAACAAATATTTATTTGTTTGGTAACTTTGGTTCACGGGTGGAAGAAAAAAAAGAAGAAGGGGAATATGCTACTACTCTCTATTTCACTAAGGATAAGGATAAGGATAAGGATAAGGATAAGGACAACATCCTCTTTTAATAGATTTGTAATTCGACTCAAACACGAATTCTATCTAGTTTTTGCTATAAATACAACCCCAAAACATCCAGAAAAATCATTCAATCATCAATTATTATTCTAAGTCTCTGGAGCTGGTATTTACGTTTAGAAGCAGGATTAAAAGCTAGGAAGATCATCTTTTCGGCTAACGGCGGTCACGACGCGTTTTGCAGAAATTCTTCGTTTGTTTCTTTTTAGTTTGAATTATTTTTCCAGAATGCTTTCTAACAACTTATTTGCTGTTTTAGACTTGATCATGAGTAGCTAAATTTCCGTTATGCTTGTTTGAACCATGGATCCTATTTGAAGTTTATTTAACGTTTTCGATTGTTTATGTTTTTGTGTTTAATCGTTGAACCTTAATTGCTTAAATTTTAGTATATTATCAGAGTTGTTTATATATAATTTGTTTAATCAACATTCTAGGTATTCGGGAGGAATCTAGATAGATTAGATAGGTTGTATGAAATAATCGGTCGGTCTATAACTGATTTAAAATTACTAGGATTCGGGAGGACTTAGTAATCACAACTTAGGTAATTAAATTTAAGTGAGTAAGTCTATTTGTTAAGATTCGGAAGGACTTGATAATTAGAGGAGTTATTCGGAAGGAAACTCTATAAGGTTAAATCACTAAAAACGGACTTGTTGCTTATTGCTTGGTTATTAATAGTTATTACTGTATTCGGGAGGAACGGGGTAATTAAAGATAATTAAAGTTAGTGAAAGATTCGGGAGGACTTTTATTATATCTTAGAAGTTTTGAAAACAATCGATTTCGTAAATTTAAACGGAAAATAGGTGAAGTGTCAAACAAGTATATTTTCTCATTATTTGATTAAATCAATTACTTTTCGCTCGATTTTAATCAACTCTTTTTACTAATTACTTGCAAACTTTTGTTACGATAAAAACCCCCACAAATACTCAGTATTATTAATTCGAAAACTTAAAACAAATTAGTCCCTGCGAACGAACCTTTACTTGCTTTAAACTATATTATATACGGATAGGTCCACTGCCTAGAAGTGTGTAATTACGTGAAATAGTAGGTTTAAATTAAGACTAGATTTTACACATCATATATATCATATAACGATTTTAGGTCTTCAAATTTTATTCCTAGGAGCTTTACATGTTTGTTAGTTGTGGGACCACCTTGTATGTTGTCTCCATATCTTTCATGCTACCCTTTTACTTATTTGCTCACCGCTTGTCTTTTTTATGATTCCCTTTTTTTGTTTTGTAATAGTTTTTTCTAGTAGGAACTTTGTTTGTTATGAGCGCCGCAACTTAGCTTTTATTCCACCTAGACGTCGATTTTATTCCTAACAGGATTTTACTTGCTAAGAATGCCGTAGCTAAACTTTATTCCACCTACGCGTTATTCGTTTTTGGCCTCAAGACTTTGCTTTCTATTTATGTAAGTGTTTATTCTTGCCTGTTAGGCATGTTAGGATTTTTAGTCACTTATAAATTTTGTGTCATTTTAGGATCCTTGTTCCTCATGGAGGAGAGTCATCGTGATCCCTCTCCCTTGGAGAAGCATGGGCAACATGTGACCGCGGAGCATCCTACGGCTGAGAGTTATCCTTGTCAGTTTACACATGAGGATTTAGATCTTCTTTTGAAGAGTAAGGTTTTGGGTTTAGAGGGTTATAGGACGATTCTTCCTGGCCCGAATGACTGAGTGTGTTCTCCCCTGGTTATGTAGCCTATTATCGTAAGTATTTTTCTGCCGGGTGTTTGAGATTTCCTCCTACCCGGTACTTTCTGGATGTAGTTAGGCATTATGGTGTTGGATTTTCTCAGTTGGGTCCTCGCACGGTTTGGAAAATCGTGGCATTCTAGATGCTTCATACTGCTTTCCGTTTGGAACCCTGTGTAGATTTTTTTAGGCTTACTTTTATTTTAGTTAAGCAGCAGAGTTGGTTTGGTGCGAAGGCTAGAGATAACGCGAATAGCGTTTTTAATGATTTCCCCGGTAGCTTGAAGAAATGGCGGTTTAAGTTCTTTTTCATAGATGATTCTTTATTCCCCGTGAGTACGAGTCTCTTCGTGGTCGGGTTGATACCATTTCTCGTAGTATCCGGGCTAATCCCTGTAAGACCCCGCACGTGACTGAGTGTGACAACCGTCAAAACTCAGGTCTAGAATGCTAACTTATAACCTCGATACGTATGTTTGATACTTGCTATAACTAACTTTATGTGTTACGTGGTTACGTAAACATAACTCTTTAAGCTAAGCTCGATGTAACTCATACAAAAACTTTTAACGTAGGTTTACGTTACTTAAACATAAAACATGTGTGTCTCGGAATCGAAATCAGAAATCGGAATCAAATCATTAAATGAATCCTAATACCAAGAAAACACTTAGTGAACTTTCCTAAGTTCATCTCTAAACTAATCGTAAACTTTCAACTAACGAAAATGCTTAACGATGAAACAAACGAAAAACGAAAACTTGCAGAAATCTGCCCAGATGCGCCGTGCTAGATGCGCCGCATCTGGGGTGCAGATCAGAAATATCTCAAAATTTTGTAACTTAGCCAAAAACGAGCCCAAACCAAAAGCTCCGGTTTTAAACATGTTAAAAGATCTTTTGGGTCCAGTAAATTGACTCCTAAAAACCTTACAAGTCTTGTTTCATTTAAACAACAAACACACACACAAACACACTCACTTTCTCTCATTTAAACACCAAACACACACACCTACACTCACACTTTACTCCACACTCTCTCTCTAGTTTCATATACTCTC
Source organism: Senecio squalidus (assembly GCA_910822075.1). Lineage (NCBI taxonomy): Eukaryota > Viridiplantae > Streptophyta > Magnoliopsida > Asterales > Asteraceae > Senecio > Senecio squalidus. The sequence continues at coordinate 17,795,983 of CAJVGC010000060.1, read as the reverse complement.
TTAAACAATCAAAGATTACAGCCATAAATCACATAAACATCTCCAAATCAACACCCTAAAAGCGTTCCATAATCAAGAAGAAGAAAGGAGCATTCATATTTCGGGTCAAGAAAACGTTTTTCACCCATTTGAAGCTAGTATCTCCAACACATCATCATCCATCTATCTCTATTCGGTAAAAATCTTTTAAATCTTCTGTTTTTACAAGAATAACTCATTGCATGTAAGATCAAACTCTCAAAAACACATTTTTATAAAGATTTGAGGTGATTTACATAATAAAACGGGTTTTTATAAAATGGATGTTTAGATCTTTGATTTTGTTGTTAAAGATCCAAGAAAAACTATAAACTATCAAGTATTTTGATGTTTTAACTATTGCATGTCGAAATCTACCATCAAGATCACAATTTTCGCCACAAAAACGTTTTCGATAACTGACCAGGCACTGAATGCGCCGCACCCAGGCCTTGGTGCGCCGCATTCACGGGTCAGGTCCCCGGAAAATCGTCGTTTTCGCTATAAATCGCAGTCTTGAGCTTATTACTTAAAACCGTATTAAAGAACCTGTAATAAGCTTAAACTTGAGTATAAAGTGCCTATTTGAACATGTTAACATATCATTATGATTGATGAATTAGTATAATTAGTGTTATAAAAATTGTAAGCGGGAAAGTGTTGAAAACTTGGATTTAGAAACTATAAGCGCGGAAGCGCTGCCCGATTTTTGTAAAACCAATTACAAACACCTTATAACATAAGAATTTCGTTGACTAACGATGGTATGAACTAATAAATAATGTTACTTACTCCAAAACTTGGTATAAAATAGGATTCCGGTGATTCCGAGTACCTATTGAGAAATTCCAAGCACGCTAGGAATCTTCGCAAACAGTGAGTTACAAACCCCTCCTATTTAAACGCTTTTAATACATTTTGGGGTGGAATACGAGTCTTAGGCTTAAATATTATATTTAAGCTGAAACATGCTTTGAATGCTAAACGAAAACGCGTTCATACTTGAATACTAAACGAAAACTCTTTGATACTTGAATACTAAACAAAACGCTTTGATACTTGAATACTATTACGAAAACTATTTTTGCTAGCATTTTTGATGGTTTTGCCAACAATGCTGAGGATACAAACACTATTTTTGCCAATGACTAAACATCGATCGTCATGTTGTGGACGTTGTACCACGTGGATGTGAGATACCACTAAAATACCCGATACTACCAAGTGACATTAGTTGCTATTAATCCTTTTGGAAAGGACCGTTAGTAGATATGGATAGCGCTATTAGGGTAGATAGACCCTCACCACAACGCCAAATAACCATGGTGCATAATACTGATTGGGTAGGCTATAGGCTTAGCAACGATCATTGGGCAATACTTAGGACTGTCACATAGTCGCGCTATGTGGTCAATGCCTACAAACACGAATACTAATACTTTACGCATGATTATGCGACAACTATTTGAATACTATACTTTACGCCATTTTTATGTGCGTCGAAAACTTGAATGCTATTACTTAAACTTGTAGCTCACTAACTACGTCTCCCGTAGTTAACACTTGACTCGTATTTTCAGGTAACGAGCAAGCTTGAGATGATGCTTGAATGCTTTGGGCTGATGAATTCAAGAATGGGAAAGGGTTCGGGTGGTTTGGTTATGAACACCTTATTTTTTATTCGGATATGTAAACGATGTTTTAAACTATTATGTAAACTTTGAAGTTATGTTTTGTTTAATATAACTTGGTGATTATCTATGAACTTGTGTATCGAATACTCTCGATCTTCACATCCCGTGTTTCCGCTTTAGCGGGGTGTGACACTGAGTGTCAACGTGTACTTGATGATGTTATTGGGGATATGTCATTTCAGTATCGCAGGTATCCGACCAGTATTTTAGCGAGGAGTGGTATTTGTACTTATAAGAAAGCGCCTTGTGTACCGCTTATTTTTAGGAAAGGTCGGGATGGGAAGCAAAAAGGGAGATGCATGTATTTCTCTCTTCCTTTCTTTTGAGTTTAGTTACATTCGTTTATTTAACTCTTCATGTTTGCTTTGTTGTATTGCAACTATGAGTTTGTTGCAGTCCATGGTTGTTGATCAGTTCATTGATTTGATTGTAAGGATTACCCGGCCCGAGGATGTGCAGAGACTTAGGGGGAGGGGGATGTGGAGGAGGAGTTGGACGATATGGAGGGAGAGGATGTGGCTGTGTCCAACGCCGGAGGTGTGATCTCTCCTGTTCTTGATGAAGGTATGTTTGATGGTAAGACCATTGTTAACATTTTTTACATTTTTTTTTATGTCAAATATCCATATGAGGAGATGATGTGGAGGATGAGCCAACTGGCACGGTGGGTTGTGCCCGGTCACGGAGCCATATATGTACTGGGTAACGTTTGAGCTCAGACCGGTTTTGACCGAGTAGCCTTAGTGTGTATCCAGTTGGAAGTGTTTGTGTCCGAGTAACTTGTGGTAAGACTTGCCCGGGTAGCGCACGAGTGTGGTAGGGTAGCCCACAAGTGTGTGACGGGTATAGAACAAAGTGTGTCCGACACTTTCGGGTATAATTGTTCCGGACACGGGGCTAGCTTGGTTTCCGAGTAGGAGGGCTAGCCGGGTAGGTTTTTCCCCACGTACGAGGCTCAAAGGAGTCTGAAAGCGATTAAGGCTTTGTCCGGGTACCGACCAACATTTTTTCGGCTAGGAATGTGTGTATGGGTCGTTTTTGATTGCCAGGACCACATACCTCAATAAATCACAATTCCCCATTTTAAATTATCTCAGAAACCGTAAATGTATGAAACAAATAAATTACACCATTAAAACAATCATTATTTCCTCCTTCTATAGAGCACCCACTTGATATATTTTTGACGAAATTTTTTTCTGGGGTTTTGGAAAATTTAAATTATAAAATAACATTTTTATCACATGTGATTTTAGTAGTTTGACTTATGATTTTTATGTTTTTCTTTTCGATTCTAGTTGAATATACATCATATAACATATTTAGGTTTTGAAATTCACATTTAGTGTTCATATCACATGTGATTTTAGCTTACAAATATCAACGTTTTGACCAAAACGAAGAAAACAAAACTTCATAAAACTTTGATTTTTTTTCCGGGTCTATATATATTATATATCATATAATATTGTTGTGTTTTAAAATTCAAATTGAAAGTTATAATCATGTGTGTTGATTTGATCAAAAGATCGTCAAACACATAAATGGGCATGTTTGGGTGATTCGAACGTCAGATCTCCTGCAAGAGCAGTGCAAACCTAACAAGTTCTTCACGAACCTAAGGTGATCAAGGTTAGGAGATGGTATGATCTTGACTATGATGGACGTGCAGGATGATAATCTAAGCTATGTGTGTTAGAGCGTAGGAGCGTCTTAGGAATGAGAGAGACAAGTAGAATACTGCAAGTGTGTGTAGTGTTCTTGAATGTGTCGTCTGAACAAGATGGAAGAAGCAGATATGATACTGCAAATATGTTGTTCTTGAAGAGAGTATGGATGATCTTCAAGTATGTGTGAGTCAGATAAGCGGTGAAGATGACCATAGCTTGGGTATTTATACTCCTCAACATTCCAACGTACATATATTAACGTCTATTTAAGTCACCATTGATTAGGTTAATAATGGCCTAACGTTCGCAACATTATTCAAATATAATGTCGTAGTTATTGTAGGCGTTACAAATGCCTTGAACCAAACGGTTTGCCTTGATGGCCAGGAATTTGTAGTTTAGACATTGACAGCCGGCCAAGCTCGCTCAAAGAGTTGCGACATTCAACCACAACTGGATTTCTCGCTCGGCTGTCGGCTGTGCAACTCCTAGCCGCCGCCTGGGCTTTACCGGTCGCCGAATGGAGTAGGCAGTTTCCCCAACTAAATATTTTTCGCAATATAAAAGATACTTATATTTATGCTATCTTTGAAGTTTTGCACCCATAAAAATCAAATATATAAAACTTTACCCCCACGTAAACAATAAAAATTTATCCACTTGATAAATTCGCTTTAGTTTGCCCCCACGTGAATATTGTTTTTGACTCCCCCTACTCACACACTTTCGTTCTACTTTTGATTTAGGTAATATTTTTATCTAAAGCTTCTTAATGTTTTTTTTATGTTGTTTATATTGATTCTTAACGTTTTTACTTTATTTTATATATCTAGTACAAGTTGCAAAGTCGTATTCAATCCAACGTGAATTAGGGTTTTTGTTATAAAAATTGTTATTAATTATGATTTTTTAAGGTTTTTGGAATAATATGTTAAATGGATATTCAAATTCATAAAAGTTGTATAAGGGTTTTGAATTTAAGTAATAAAATCTAGAAGCTTGAGTTTTCGTTCAACCGTTTTATATCTTAGAAATTCGTGGTTAAAACTTTCTGAAACGTGAACAGAAACTTAGAAATTCCTAACAGATATGTGGGTCTACTTGACGAGGTTGTAACTTGGTATAAACTCAACGTTTTAAACTGAGACTTGATCCTAAGTTGTAGTTCTTACAGTCTCCTTTCCAACCATATAAGTTTCAGCGTTCATGTTTTGAAGTTTAAGTTGGTCAAATTGTATAAATACAGACGTTTGTGTAATCTGAAATGTTCTTGGTAAATTTTATGTCACATTTAAGGAATTTTAACTCTTACAGAATGAGATGTTTGAACTTTTACATTTTTATGTGACATATTCAGAGTGTCTTCTAGCTTCACTAAGTTTCCATTATTTATTGAAGTCTCAAAATATTTTATAAAAAGTGATGAAATGTCCGCGGCCCAGAATATTCAACTTTCATTCAACTTTCAGACTAACTCGTCGTTTACAATTTATTTGAAATACTTATAAGTTTCTGTAAATCATGAAATAGTATATTGAACACCTTAACTCAGTAAACTTTCAATAATAAATTTATGGAGTGAAGCTAATGCTCGAAGTATTTGTGTCTTTTAAAAAATTAGGGAGCTCTTACTCAAATTAAGTGCATTGCGTGAATACTATATCTAGCATAATCAAGAACAAATGTGAGTTTGTAGCTCATATGTTTTACATTTATAAATATTTTCAGGGGGAAAAGCACAAACAATGTCAAATAAATCAGTTATAAACAATTAGGGTTTGTATTTTCAGTAAATAGATTTTCGAAAAGTTGCAAATAAACGGTTTCTCAAATTTAAACAATATCAAGGGCTTGTACAAAATCAATACGTTAGTTTGGGATAACAATTCGATCAAAGTACATGGTGACTTTGACATTTCGATCAATGATGTCCGATGATATTGAGATATTTATATAAACAAGTGGGTTATACATATTTCGATCAATGGTTTGTGATGACTTTGACATAGTCATATATAACCAAGTGGGTTATACACATTTGGATCAATGTACTTCGGGTACATTGACATGTTCATATATATAACCAAGTAGGTTATACACATACGATTGATGTACATGAATGCCATTATAACTGTTTGTGGTTATGATACTTGTTTGAGCACTGTATTTATACGGAGACTAGGATGACTTGGACTTAGAGACTTCAAGGTATTGTATTTGTATTGGATTGGACCTTGTTACATGTCCAATTGTGAGCCCATTTGTACCTTGTATATATGTTTGTTATGACAATCAACATAACTCACATAACTATGTACCTTTTGCATGGTATTAGAGCCTTTTCATATCCTCTTTGCAAACTGTCGACCTATCCTTATTACTAAAAACCATCCAAATCCCAAAACAAGAAAATCACAACAATCTGTCAAGCACCGATTCGGAAACGAACTATCTTGAATCCTTATTAACCACTGCTAATCATGCCTGGAGATGATGCGTCTTCTAGGGCCGATTCCGACAGAATATTCGGAATCACTAACATCAAGTCTTTCATATCCGTAACGCTAGATATGGAAGAACACAATTTCGCTCTTTGGAAACTAATGTTCGAAATGCATTGCATAACTTGGGAGGTCCGTGGCTTCCTCAATTGTACCACGAAGTCTAAAGGCACCGATGATAAAACATGGATTAGACGCGACAACTTAATCAAAATGTGATTTATAATACAATAAGTCCATCTTTGCTGCAAATGGTTATGAAGAAAACGGATACCTCCCATCAATTGTGGACCGCTATTGAGGACTTGTTTCAAGGTAACAAGGACGCAAAAGGCATGCAATTAAACGAAGATCTCCGTAACGCTCGCCTCGGTGATCAAACTGTGGATACCTTTTGTTACAAAATGAAGGTAATTTATGACTTGCTTGAAAATATTAGGCAACCCATTGACGAAAAAATCTTAGTTATGCACCTAATTAACAGCCTACCCGAACAATATGGAAGCGTTTGTTAATTGATTCGATATAATAGGCCGTTACCCTCGTTTATGGTCGCTAGGGATATTAATTATGGAAGAAACTCGTTTGGCAAATACTCGAAACTCGGCTGTTTATCATGATAGTTCGTCGTCTCCAACGGTTCTCCATGTCAAAAGTAATACCAACAAGCGCAATTATGATCCTCATGTTTGTAGGAATTTTCAACGGAGACATTGTGGTTATGGCGAAAAGTGCAAATTCCTCCACATCGTACCGACCAACGCTCCACAACGTCACTCAAACACAGAATCTGCTAGGGGATTTGAATCGAACAGAAGACATTACTCGCCAAGGGGAGCTGGTTATTTCATTTCACCTGCTACTGGGCCTCAGGTTCGCTTTGTTTCTCAGCCTACTGGGCTTGATGGGCCTCCACACTACTACCCACTAGGTTTTGGACCATCAACTACAACAGGACCAAGTGGAAATTCTTACTCCTATATACCAGCAACTACACCCCCATGTGAAAGTGTACGACCAGGTGGCTCTCAAGGACATATTTCGTCATCCTCTAATGCTGCTTTTCGTATTCAACAGGGATCTTCGGACCAGGCCACTACTCTTCCACATGCCTTTGCTAATATGACTTTTAAGGATAACATGGAGTGGTACATGGACAGGGGAGCAACGTCACATCTCACTACAGACGCAGGTAATCTTCGTACTATTCTTAATAAATGTATTATACCATCTATCCTTGTTGGAGACGGTAATTCCATACCCGTCACCAACACGGGACATAGCATTTTGCCAACCAAAACTCGCCCCTTACACTTAAAAGATGTTCTTGTAACCCCGAACATCATTAAAAACTTAATTTATGTTCGTAAAATAACCACTGATAATGATTACTCTATTGAATTTGACAAATCTGGTTTTTATGTGAAGGAACCTCGGACCCAAAACACCCTCCTACCATGTGACAGGCCCGATGACTTATACCCTACCACTTACCCAATCAAGCCCTCTTTTGCATTTTTGTTATCAAGTCAAGACACGTGGCATAAACAACTTGGTCATCCAAGAGAAGATGCTTTGCGCGTCCTTCGTATGAATGGTTTAATTTCTTTTAATAAAAACTCGAAACATTTGTTTTGTAATGCGTGTCAACTCGGAAAACACATTAAACTTCCGTTTTATAGTTCTTCTTCTTGTGTTGAGTCCTCCTTTGACATTGTCCACTCGGATTTATGGACTTCCCCCATTCCGAGTGTAAGTGGGATAAAATATTACGTTTTGTTTTTAGATCATTATTCGCACTTTCTTTAGGTATACCCTCTACGGAGGAAATGTGATGCTTTTAATCGTTTCTTACAATTTAGAACATATGTTAAAACTCAATTCAATAAAGAAATAAAATCGTTTCACTGTGATCATGGGGGGGGGGGGGGGGAATCCGATAATAATGATATGCCCAAACTTTTTGAATCAAACGACATTATTTTTTGTTTCTCATGTCCTAAAACCTCCCAACAAAACGGAAAATCCGAAAGAATGATTCGATCCATAAATAACATAATTTGTACACTCCTTTTTCATGCTACTCTTCCTCCAATCTATTGGGTTGAGGCTCGCTATATGGCTACCCATCTATTAAATGTCCTTCCATCCACCGCAATAAATAATGAAATTCCTTTTCAAAAATTATTTAACAAACCCCCGTCTTACACCAAACTTCGAACATTCGGTTGTCTTTGCTACCCGCACATTCACACGTCTCACAAACTCCAACCTCGCTCCACTCCTTGCGTCTTTCTTGGTTATCCTACTAGCCACCGCGGCTATCGTTGTCTTGACTTGACAAACAAGAAAATCATAATCTCACGCCATGTTATTTTTGACGAAACCCAATTTCCTTTTAACCACACTAAACCATCTCCTATTACCAAACCAACCTACACCTTCCTCGACGACCCTTTCACCGAATCTCTAATTCCTTCGCCCAAACCAAACACCTCGCCCGCTGCCCCTTTACACCCAAGCAACCCTCCGTCACCGAATCAACCACCACCAGCTTCTCCGAACACCTCCCCCATTCAGCCACCTATCAATCAGTCTATTCCCGAACCACCATAACCACTGAGCCCACCTACACCTACTGCCTCACCCACTCTGCCACCCCCACCTCCACCCCCACACCCCATGACAACTCGCTCCAAAACTAGAAATTTGAAACCGATAACACGCCTTAACCTTCACATAACATCTCATCCGCATGTTCCCCGTTCTCACCTTGAGGCCTTCAAAAATCCCCTATGGCAAAAGTCTATGTTTGATGAATATGATGCATTAATTAAAAACAATACTTGGATTCTTGTCCCCGTCTGGCAGGTGTAAACGTTGTTACTTCGATGTGGCTTTTTAAGCTAAAGCTTAATTCTGATGGTTCTATTAGTCGCTACAAATCTTGGTTAGCAGCCAATGGACGGAGTCAGAAAGAGGGTATTGACTGTGATGAAACTTTCAGTCCAGTCGTGAAACCAGGCACTATTCGTACGGTTCTTAGTCTAGAAATTTCCCGATCAAGGCCGATTCACCAGCTAGACGTAAAGAACGCCTTCTTGCACGGTTTTCTCAATGAAACTGTGTACATGCATCAACCACCTGGTTTTGTTGACTCGGCTCGCCCTGGTCATGTTTGTCTCCTACAGCGGTCTCTTTATGGTCTTAAACAGGCACCACGTGCATGGTTTCAGCGGTTTGCCACATATGCACTTCGTATTGGATTTATTCATAGTCGTACAGATTCCTCTTTGTTTATTTACAGGAATGATCAAGACACCGCTTATCTGCTTCTATATGTGGATGACATCATTCTCACAGCTTCATCCACTACCTTTCTGCAGCGCATCATCTCTGCTCTCAGTAAGGAATTCTCTATGACAGATTTGGGTCCATTGAGCTACTTCATCGGCATATCTGTCACAAGATCTTCTATTGGCATGTTTTTATCTCAGCAGAAATACCATGTGACATCCTAGAGCGAGCTCATATGCTCAACTGTAACCCCTGCAAGACTCGAGTAGATACACACTCCAAAATCGGTCTTGATGGCCCTCCTGTTGCTGATCCGGGTTTGTACCGTAGTCTTGCGGGGGCATTACAGTATCTTACATTTACTCGCCCAGATTTGTCTTATGCTGTTCAGCAGATATGTTTGTTTATGCACGATCCACGAGAACCTCATCTACAGGCTCTCAAGCGCATCCTTCGCTATGTTCGGGGCACTACCAGTTTGGGGTTACAACTTTATTCTTCACCGATTACTCAGCTTACAGCTTACTCTGATGCAGACTGGGGCGGCTGCCCCGATTTCCGTCGTTCTACCTCGAGTTATTGTGTATTTCTGGGTTCTAACCTTCTTTCATGGTCTTCCAAACGGCAACACACAGTTTCCCGTTCCAGTGCCGAGGTTGAGTATCGCAGGGTCACTAATGCAGTGGCTGGAACATCCTGGCTTCGTAACCTACTTCGTGAGCTGCATAATCCCATTTCTTCCGCTACTATTGTTTTTTGTGACAATGTGAGTGTCGTCTACATGTCTACGAACCCGGTTCAACATTAACGGACCAAACACATTGAGATTGATATTCATTTTGTTCGCGACAGGGTTGCTGCTGGTCTTGTCCGTGTTCTTCATGTACCTTCCCGCTATCAGTACGCAGATATCTTCACCAAAGGCCTTCCTTCTTCGCTCTTTACAGATTTTCGTAACAGTCTGAGCGTCCGCTCTTCTCCCTCTTACACTGCGGGGACATATTAGACTTTGGTATTGTATATGTATTGGATTGGACCTTGTTTACATGTCCTTATTGTGAGCCCATTTGTACCTTGTATATATGTTTGTTATGACAATACAGTAAGCGACGAAAAATCAATTCAATCAACATAACTCTGTACCTTTTGTAATATTCATATAAACAAGTGGGTTATACACATTTCGATCAATGGTTTGTGATGACTTTTACATAGTCATATATAACCAAGTGGGTTCTACACATTTGGATCAATGTACTTCGGGTACATTGACATGTTCATATATATAACCAAGTAGGTTATACGCATACGATTGATGTACATGAATGCCATTATAACTGTTTGTGGTTACCATACTTGTTTGAGCACTGTATTTACGTTAAGTTATTTACAATATTATCTTTGCTTAATAAATGTAATTTTGGAAATGAATGTATTTTTTTTATACTTACTCTGCGAACTCGCCAACTTTATGGTGACATTTTAAGCTTTCACTTTCCGGTAACGAGGTAATGATAAGGCATAAGGAGACTAGGATGAATTGGACTTAGAGAAAAACTTTAGCTTGCATTTTCCTTATTTAATTGTTGTATCGTTTTAATTACCGACTTGTGGGATTTTTCTTCCTATTCTAAATTGTATTTGTTGATTAATTTATATTGTGGAATGACTCCACTTAATATAAGTTCCAACTTATGATTGTGCTATGTCATGGCACATATTATTTATCTATTTTTATATTTTAGTAGATATTCTCTTATTATGTCTTACAATGTTATGACGATCGCCAATCAGTTGCACCCTACGTTCCGCCAACGGTCGGGTGTGACAAGTAGTATAGGAGTGATAATATTTGAATTAAATTAGTTCAGTGAGTCTAATAATTTGTAAGTCTATAAGTAATTGGATAATGTAGTATATGCATTATGCCCCCTATCGGTGTTCTTATCATTGGCCGATGAATCTAACGGGTATGTCACAAAGGTCTAGGCTCTTTGAGTATGATTAAATTGTACCGATTAATGTCCGTATCTAATCTCCTAACACCTGAACAGTTATCCCACTTCTAGTCATTTAAATTTAGGTCACCTAGTTTTAAGAATCTCTTACAATATTTTAGTGTATCTAGTAGAGCTAAGTACAATTGGGTATATACCACTTAAAGGACAAGATAGTTACACTTAAGTTTTATTTAAAGATCATTTTACCTGACTTGGCAACCTCCGTTGGTTAACTTTGTTTTTTCTACGACATAACCGAATTATGAAGGCCACAAGCAGTGTATTTGAGCTTTACGTGACTGGCATGGCATATCACCAAATAGGTCACCATGAATCGTTAACTACTAGGGGGTCTTGCAAGTAAGATTTTTATATTCAACTCATATTATCACTACCTAATAACTACTAAACTACTACATCATGGCAAACACTAATACGACTACTCATTAAGCATGGCAACTAACAAGCATACAAACATAATCGAACAATCAAACAAGAACATCAATAATATAAGTTAGGGAAAGAATTCAACCGGAATAGAGAAATAAAATGTGTGATTTATTTTCTTTAATTACAACAACTCTGCCTCCCAAAAATCTTCAAATCTCTGCTCACACTAATTATCAGTGATGCTAACTAAACGATTAAAAAACAACTCTAAAAATATAAAAAGAAAATTTCAAGAACTATTCTAGTGAGAGAAAGTATAGAGAAGGAAGAGAAATGTGTAAAGAAGTGTGTTTGAATGAAGGGAATTTGCATATATTTATAGCCCAGAAGTGCACCCTCCACCTGGACCACGAGCCAGCAAGCATGTTGTTTGCTAGTTCGGTTTTTTGTTACCAGTGCGTTTCTGGTGTGTTTCGGATGTTCGAATGGCTCGTTTTGGGCTTGGTTTTGAATGAAAGGTCTTTTCCAGTTTCCTAGGTCTTTTAAGGTGCCCCGATAAATGTCATAAGGTCGGTTGGTGATCCTGTAAGGTTTCAGTGACTATTGGTGGATCAATCGTAATTATATTATTTTAATGGTTTAGAATCAGGTTTAGCTGTCAGGGTGAGTGTTTTAAAGGGATGAAGATGGATTCATGGTAATTTAGGTAGTGTGAGTTTTCGAGATGTATTCGTGTATGTTCAGTTGTTGGTTTAGGGCTTAAGGATAGGGTTTGGGTTAGTTTGAGGAGATTGGGAGCCGGTGAAGGTTTCCGTGGATATAATGTATTCTTCTGGCACTAACGAGATCCCCTAGAGTTGTCTTGACCTAGGGACTTCATGTATATTGTAAGATTTACTGCTTTATCTTCGGTTCTCTACACGTTTTGCTTATAAGCTTGTATCCTGCACGACACTTCATATATTCGAGATGTCTTTATCCGTGCATGATAAGTGTCTTGTCTAGGTCTTCATATGCGGTTGAGTCTTCAAATAGTCTTATGGAAGTGTGTGTGTAAAGGTCTTCACACAAACTTCACAGTTTAACAACCACTTTGTTCTTTTTAGGTTCTTTTCGACATGTTTTACGCTTTTGTCCTTTTTCAGGGTGTGATTCCCTAAAACGTCATCAAACAAGTGAACTAGATCAATTCCGCTTGATTTATATGTTGTGAATCAAGTATGATATATAAAATACGTCCCAAAATGTGTGCTATTTGGACGATATCAACTCACTCATCCTCTCTCTCTCTCTCTCTCTCTCTCTCTCTCTCTATTTCTCTCTCTCTCTCTCTCTCTCTCTCTCTCTCTCTCTCTCTCTCTCTCTCTCTCTCTCGCACACACACACACACACACACACCCCCCCCGGTTATACACACAAAGAGTCTTCATCATCATTCACCTTCATCTCTCTCCTATTTCATCTTCTCATTTTCAAGATATTAATCTCATAATCACTTTTCTTGTTTCATCCTCAATACAAAAAAACACCATAACACAAGAAAGATCTTGACCACATGACCACCACCCACTTGTGGGCACCGTATCACAAAACCATCACCCACTTTCGGGTCATCGCAAAACCACTACCCCCTTTCGTCCCTCCTTTCACCATGAAATTTGGTCTTGAAAACATAAAAGGTATATGATCGGCTTCGTTTTTTAGACATATTTGTGTTTTTGTTACAAAAGTGGATTTTGGGTTTTATTTATGCCTTTTGTTCGAATCTGGTTGTGTTTAAAAAAAAAAAACGACGAATCGTGAAAAATGGCCAACCGCAAAGACCATGTGTAATATTTTTTCTCAGGAATTTACATTAACATATCAACATGAATAGATGTGGATTTCAGTTATCCTTTGGATGTTAAGAATATCTTTTCCTTTCAAAAAAAAATCATTTATGGTTTTACTATTTTAGGTTAGGTGCATAAACGTCCTTGTACTTTCCTCAAATTAGAAAGTTTGTCACTAAACTCCAGTACATTTGTCCCTCAAATTAGAAAGTTTGTCGCTAAACTCCGGTACATTTGTCCCTTTGATTGGAGTTATATCCTATTCCGATTGATTTAAACCCGGTTTATATAAGAAATGTCTATTTTGTTATTTTCAAATTTACAGTTTAGTTTTTTATGTTTATGTTAATAATATTTTCTTCTTTATTTTTTCTTTTTCTACTCTCCATCTTTCTGTCATCTGGGTACTGCAGGTAATTAGAAGTTTTTCTGATGATGAGAGGTTTCGAGTTTGAGCATCGTCTAAGGGTTTCTGTTGTGAGTTACGTAAGATTCCTTTTTGTGATTGTATGTGAGTTCGTAAGTTGCATATTTCCCATTTGGATGTCCATGTGTCCCCAAACTGCTTGTCTTAATACTAAAAAAAAAAAATATAATATTCTTTTTATATTTTATTTAATTAGTACAATAAATTTTATCTGATAAGTATAGTTTTTATATTATGAACTTATTATTATTATTATTATTATTATTATTATTATTATTATTATTATACATTAAACTATGGTATATATCTCTTGTTGACACTAAACCTTTATACGATCCGTACTATGGGTGAATGTGGTATTAGTCTCGTACTAAATCAGTACCATACGAGTTAATATCGCTTTCTTTTTAATCATTTCTTTTATACCGGATACAGTATCGAAATAAATCGGTTCGGTACGGTATCATACAAAATATCGCAAAAGTGGTATAATACCGATGCCATTGGTACCAAATACTCTAATTTTGAAAAATGTGAAACCGAATACCATACCACTTGTATTCAATCGATACGCTACCGGTTCGATAACAATACGGTTCCGATAATTCGATACTTTTGCTCACTCCTAGTTTGTACCCAATCATAGCCTAATGGCCAACTACCTACATAAAAGATCACCATCATGTCATATTCCTCTTCGTTTAACTCTTCGAATCCTTTCACCTTCCTTTTCACTCTCCTTAAAACGAGAACAAACCCAATATCTAAGAATCAAGTGTGTGTGTTTTCACCTTTTTAAGACCCTAGATTTAAGTGTCGTTATGGGTGTGTGCTACTATTTGCAATATTTTTTAGGTCTAATTTTTTAACACAAAGATTTTATTTCTATTTTTCTTGATTTGCAAGTCAATATCAATTAAAAAAAAATATGATCATTATTCATATTTATTTATTCACGTTTCTAAAAAATGTAAAAAAAAAAATTATTAATTTCTTTACGTTTTGAAAATGTATAAGGATCTTAACATTTAGAAATGTAAAAAGATGAAGTAATTTACACTATATGTTGGAAAAAAAAAGTTCATACTTAAACGCATGTAAATATATAAAGTTTTTTTACATTTAAAAGTGTGAAAAATAATTTGTGACACCCAATTTCCTCACGCTAAAGAAAAACTGAATAAATTGGGTGTCACAAATTAACCTCCATCTTTTAATTGTAGATAAGTTTTATATATTAGTTCACGCTTTTAAGTATGAACATTTTGTTTTTACAATTATAAATGTGAAAATTGATATGATTTTTCACATTTTTAGATGTTATTTTAATACATATTCAAACGTGAACATATGAATAAATTTTTTACCCTTATTTAAAGCATGAACAAATAAATATGAAAATGAATATTTTTGTCATAGACGATATCACCTTTGTTATGTTTTAGGGTTTAATGTGCATGGGTTATGATGACTAGGATGTTGGGTGATCGAAGATGACAATATTTATTTATGCGTAGGTAGCTAAATATTGTGAGGTTAAGCCGTGGTTAACGACAATGTGAAGGTTTTGGTGTCAAGGAGAAAGACATGGAGAATGTAATATGTATAATAAAGGTTAATAGTTTAATAATTGCACTCACTGAGATAAAGATTTAAAATATTAGGAGAATAAGGATGTGTTTGGTTAAAAGTTAAAAATGATTATGGGAATGGGAATGAAAGTGTATGGGTGTATGGGATTTTCAAACCCGTCATATATAATGGGTTTCATCCAAAGCTAAATTTGTGGGTATCATTCCCAATTTTAAGGGTCCCATAAACCAACCAAACATCAATAACTACACACACAAGGTATGATAACCATTTTTTGATTCCAAACCTTCCAACCAAACACCCCCTAAAGCATATAAAACAACCAACCGTGTGTTGCCTTTAAAAAAAAAGAGAAGACACCCCCTTACAAAATGAAACGAGAAAACAAATATGCGCACAAAAAGTGTAATGAAGGACAATATAGTCAATTTTGCATATCGAACACTTTTCTAGTTTTTGAACGGCTATGTTAGTGATTCGGGACCATAGTGACATCCAATTGGCAATATGCAACCCAAGAATCTTACACCAAAGTTAGTTTTCTCCTAATATTCACCAAAGAGGGAAAACCCAGAGGGAGACTCGAACCTGAGATCTCCCCTACGGACGAACCATCTCCTACCAATGAACGAACACTTTTGTAGTTAAATCTAAATACTTAGGAATAAAATTGGGACAAAACTTTATTCATAATGATGAACATTGTCATTACTAAAATTTAGTGACAAATCGAAATCTATACAGACCATATAGACATCTAAAGACCTTTATCATGGTTTCTATAAGAGTTAATTACCACAAATGGTCCAAGTCGTATATATAAAATTTTAGTATTTTTTTTTTTTTTTGGAAACGGCAAATATATTAACAACCAACCCCGCCTAGCAATTAGCCAGGAAAACGGGAAAACAAACACCCAAAACGGTTACATACAGGAAATAGGGTCCGACAACCAAAGGGACCAAACGATATTAACATCACCTATTCTATACTTAATCCAACTAAAAACTATGGACACAATATTGTGAAACACCTTAACAGGGGATAACATAATCCCGTTGAAAATTCTGTCGTTCCTCGCCTTCCAAATGCACCATAACACACCGTAGCAAATCGCCGTCAAAAGCTTGGATTTCTTTTTAGACCTTCTCTCCCAAATAGCTAGCCAATTGACGACATCATTGATCTTGTTGAAAGTGATGATCTCCATATTCATCCATTTTAAAATCTTATCCCAAATAAATTTAGCAAAATGGCAAGTAAGTAACAAGTGATCACCAGTTTCATCAATATTAATACAAGAACTACAAACCACCGAGTCAACTGCAACACCTCTGAATATCAAAGCAGTAGCAGTGGGAATTCTTCGAAGCTTTGCTCTCCAAACAAAACATGAAACTTTAATAGGGACAACTTTGGTCCATATAAATCTACCGTCACAAATCCAGTGATTGGAACGATCAACTCTATTCCGATGTGCGCTGGTGCAGAAAGTACCATTGGCCGCAAAGTTCGATTTCCAGCCGTTAAGGTCCCTGTTCTGTCTAATAATGTCACCGCTGGGAATACCGAATTTGTTTAGCACACTGTCAATACGACATATCGATCTCCAGACACCATTCCTATTGCTAGCGAACATCCCCCCGTTTCTAACCCGAGCAGAATCGTGAAGACCTTTAATTACAGAAACCCAAAAGGCAGAAGCTTCAGTCCTAAATCGGTACCACCATTTTGCCATAAGAGAAATGTTAAGTGCCCTAATGGACCCAAGGCCCAGACCACCCACCTCACCCACCTCTCTTGGACTTAAAATCCGTTCCCAGGATACCCAACTGATGTGCTGTTTATTATTAGTTCCTCCCCACAGGAATTTTCGCCTAATTCTTTCAAGATTATCCACAACACTAATGGGGGCAGCAAAGATAGAAAGGAAATACGTAGGAAGACAACCGAGCACTGATTTGGCCATTGTGAATCGTCCTCCAAAGCTCAGATTGGTAGCTTTCCACGATGAGAGTTTGGAATTAAATTTGTCTAATATCGGCTTCCAAGATACTATACGATTCATATTAGCTCCAACCGGGATTCCAAGGTAAGTAAAAGGGAGCATCGTCGGTTCACACCCAAGAGGGTAAGCCCAATTTTTTACCTCCAAATGATCCGCCCCGATGCCATAGACTTTAGATTTATTGAAGTTTACTTTGAGACCCGACGAAGCATAAAAGCACCTGAGAATCCTAGCAAGATTTGAGATATTTTCGCTTGACCATTCACCGATAAAAAGGGCATCATCTGCGTAAAATATATGTGAAATAGTTATGTTAGTGCTAGGGATAAGTAAACCTTGGAAGATATTCTTAATTCTCGCTTCCTTCATAGCGATATTAAGACCTTCCATAGCTAAAATAAACAGAAAAGGGGATAAAGGGTCTCCCTGTCGAACTCCTTTATTCATAGGGAATTCCTTAGTGTAGCTTCCGTTCACGATGACCGAAGCTTTAGCCGACTTCAGACTACCATTAATCCAAGACCTCCATTTATCGCCGAAGTTCATCTGTTCCATCATTGAATCTAAAAAACCCCAGTTTACCGAATCAAAGGCTTTATTGAAATCTGCTTTGAAAAGTAACATCTTTTTGTTTTTTGATTTTGCCCAAGAACACAATTCATTCACGATAAGGGGACCTTCGAGAATGCTTCTACCCTTAACAAAAGCAGTTTGCACTCCATCAATACATTCTCCTATGACAGATTCTATCCTAATGGCCAACAGTTTAGAGATGATTTTAGCAAGAGCTCCGATCAAACTAATGGGTCTATAGTCGCCAAGTGATGTGGGATCCTTTGTTTTAGCCACTAAGGATATAAAAGATTAGTTGCATCCTCTAGAAAACTGACCGTGGGCTTCGAAGTATTTAACGAAAGCAACAATATCCTCTTTGAGAATTTCCCAGTAGTGCTTGAAAAATTTGAAAGTAAAACCGTCTGGTCCAGGGGCTTTTTCTGAACCACAGGCCCAAATCGCCCCTTTAATCTCCTCATTCGAAAATGGCCTCTCCAACGTTGACCTGCTAGCCATCGATATTTTCCTAAAATGCTAACTGTAAAGCTTAGGTCTGATATTCCAATGGTCATGGAATTTATTCGTAAAAAATCTTTCCACCTCCCTTTTGATAAGATCAGGATTGTTAATCCACTCTCCATTCACCGATAATCCATTAATCCAATTCTTCCTATTTCTGTTTCGCACCAAACCGTGAAAGAAGCTAGAGTTTTCATCCCCATCAATGATCCATTTGATTCTAGATTTTTGTTTCAAATCCAATTTTTTCGTTTTCTCTACATCAAGCAATTTCGATAATATTTGTTGTCTTTCCTCTAGTTCCTCCGAAACAAATCCCATAACTTCGCTTTTTTTATCAATAAATTCCAATCGCGATCTTAGGTTTGACAGTTCAGTCGAATCTCTAGCGGACTCAATCGCTCTCCACTTCTTAATAGCCGCTTTGATGAACTTAAGCTTGCAAAGGAAAAATGAGTCCGGAGCTCCATATCCTTTAAAATCCGAGCAAGCTTTCCTGACAATGCAATCAAAGTTATCCTTCCCAAACCATGAATTAAATAATCTAAAAGGAGAGGGACCAAAATCAAAATTAAAAGGTATTAAGAGAATAGGATTATGATCAGATATATCCCTGTTTAGCGCGATGGAGGAGGCGTGAGGAAAGTAATCCAGGAACTTCGAGCATACAAGGAAACGATCCAACTTACTTAATTTTCCACCTGCCTGTTGAAGATAAGTAAATTTGGAACCCCCCATTTTAATGTCGGCCAGGCCTGCAGTCGTAATGAAATTATTAAAATCTCTAGCACTCGAGACACATAATCTGGAATTTATTCTCTCCTCTTTCATCCTGACCACGTTAAAATCGCCAACAATAACCCAAACAAACGAATTCCTAGCCGCCATCAAAAGTTGAATAGAACTCCAGAGGGCCGATTTATCGGCCAAAGATTGAGGTCCGTAAACATTAAGAATCGCAACGCTTTCCGCAATCCCTTGACAGTGACCAATAGTAAGAATGAAGGATCTCTCCTTAATAATTTCATTAACATTAAAGTAGTCCGGGTCCCAAATAGAAAGTAAACCACCCGATCTTCCGTTAGCTTCCATGTTCACAAATTGAAAATTACCTCTTCCCCAGCATTCTTCCACCGCTACTTTATCCATTTCGTTGGAAATGTGTGTTTCCTGAATACAGACCATGACACATTTGTGAGAACGCCTAAGTTTACGAATGCCATCACGCTTAAAGGCCTCGCCAATCCCTCTTGTATTAAAGGATAAAATATTCATTTGTCAATAGTCAATAGTCATCTCTCCGGTTTCTCCGACTACCTCTTTGAGGATTACATTGTCCTTATTAACATCAAACCCGATTAGCTTCCCAATTTCCGCAGTAATTTCCAACTCCGAAGGACTATTAAATCTATAGGGAACCGGCGGGGAGGAGGGGAGAGGGGGAAGGAAATTGATGTCAACTGAATTGGGGGGCTTAGCCTGGGGGAATTTGTGAAGGGAGGAATTTGGTTGAGACTGTTTTTGACCGTTTCCCCCAATCTTTGTTCGACGACGTTTGTTACAAGCACTGTGATAGTCCTTCAAATGTGGGCTTGGAGCTGATTTACCTATACCAACCGAAAATGCAAAAGGGCCAAAACATTTTTCATGGACCAATTTTTTAAGTGGCCCAAAGTGGTCCACTAAGGGAATAGAATTTGTTACAGGGGGGGACCACCTTAAAGTTTTCATCACCCACGTTGAAATTCTCTCTTGGAACAGCTGTACCACTAGGAGAATTAATTGTATTAGATTGTTGGTTTTTTCCATGCACCGTTTGGTAAGCCCCATGCAGAATGTTCATGGCATTCACATTGAGTCCGGCGCCATCATTAAAGTTCTCCGGCATCGAATTGGTAGCTCCACCGTTATCATTCATGACCGGAGAAGGTTCCGGGCAGGATTCAGTTACCGAGTTGATGGTGTCGCCGGAGTTCTGTGGTATCTCTCCTTCTTGCATGACTCAATCCTCTGATTCATTATCCTTTGCTTCTATATCATCGCACTCAAACGGTGACCATTGTGTATAGGATTCGATTACCCCTATCCTACTAACCTTGCCATTATCCACCATTATCACTTCTTCGTTGATGAGTTTTCGAGAATCCGTAATAATGCAAGCATTGTAGGACGAAAAATCAACTGCCTCGGGTCCGTAATCCAAGCTGGTGACAATTTTCCCAAAGCGACTAAGTATCTTTTCGATGTTTTGGAGACTCCAATAAGGAAACGGAAGACTCACAAGATGTAACCATGCTAATCTGTTTAGTGGACCGCAGAAATTGTCACTGTTTGCCATCGAGATAAACCATGTTCGCCAAATGTTCTTATTGCTCATAAAATTTGAGGCGTCCACCTGTGACTCGAAAACCAATCCAAGTCTCAATCCTCCCAGATATTTAGTGATACAGTGATACCTAGCACAGGGGAATCGCTTCATCTTTAGAATGTCATGAGTCTCTCCAATGAGCATACGACCGGAGGATATTAGTGCCTTCAGCTCAGGATCTGGGGATAAAGAAATGGGGGTATGAGCGAGAGGGGGAGGGGGCGGGGGCGGGGG
Source organism: Senecio squalidus (assembly GCA_910822075.1). Taxonomy (NCBI): domain Eukaryota; kingdom Viridiplantae; phylum Streptophyta; class Magnoliopsida; order Asterales; family Asteraceae; genus Senecio; species Senecio squalidus. Next base: position 17,774,877 of record CAJVGC010000060.1, on the reverse strand, counting down.
GGGGGGGGGGGGGGGGGGGGGGGGGGGCTGGCTGAGGCTGAGCCAGAGGGGTTCGCCACGACAGAGACAAAAGTTCTGCCATCAACCGGAGAGCGGGGAAGCGACGAAACAGGAGGTTGATTTGCTTTAGCCGCCCTAGCAGCCGACGGAGATTTGATGGGGTTTTGTCTCTGAAATTTTGAGATATTCACTTGCAACTCCGTTTTATTGATTATAATTCCTTGGAGAGTCATCTCCAAACTTCTGGCATCCTTAATCCCACCAAATCGGATGAAGGAAAAAAGTTTCTTGTTCACGTCTCTCTTGGTAGCGATGTAGACGTCTACTACCAAACCGAACTTTGCAAATTCTCTCCATAACACCTCTTTCTTTGTTCTCTCGGGGATGCCGGAGACAAACATCGACACCATTGCCTCATTAGCCGGTGGAGGTTTTCTCCTCCGATCAACTCTTGTCCAATCTCCTCCCTTGCTTCTTTCCATTCACCAACTCTTGTTGGTTTGTTCAAAATACCGGCTCAAACTTCAATCCATCCAGATGCGATAATCCTTTACAAACACACGTTGATTTCTTCCGGTAAATTTTTTTAATCGGAAAACATAACCATCTTTGAGCGTGAAAACCAGAGAGAATGAGTTTCTTCGGGTCTTTCTATAAGATAAATTTTAGTATTTATTAATGTTACTTTTATTATATGAATGATCATTATTTCAAGAGCTTGTTACGTGGATGATCCCTATTTTATACTTATTTTATAAATTTATCTTTCTTATCCACATTGTTGTTCGACATAGTTTCCCGACATCACAAATCGACATCGTTTTTTTGAGACCAAGACATTAAATATGTCATAGTGTTTAATACAATGACAAAATATGCAAGATGAATGGGAAAAATAGATTAAGCCGGAAAACGACTCGGGCCGAAAAAACGATGTGAGATTTGTGATACCGGAAAAACAATGTCGGTGAAGCTAGGCCGAAAAATGATGTTGGAAAAAAGATTCCGGAAAAGTGACATGTCATAAAAAGGATGCCTAAAAAATTATGTCGGGATGTCGAAAAATGATGCAAAAGAGGAACAAATTTAACAAAAAATTTAAATGAAGGATAATTTGTGTGACACAAATTTCATGTTTAACGAAAACTTTATGGTCCATTCAAAATAGATATCATCCGAGCAATAAGTTTTAAAAGTAAAGATTATCGGAAAAGGTGAGGAAAAGTCTCGTGGTACCGGTACCAAACCAGTACCGTCCATAATCGTCCCATGAAAGTCGGCATGAGAATCAGTAGGCGTGTTTTAAATTTTCCAGTAATCGTACCAAGCCAGTCTTTGTTAAATTTATACCGAAAATACCGAATGTTACATCTTTAGGGGTATTTAGTAAATTTTCAATGTTCGGTTTTACTGTGAGACAATAAAAAAGTGTTGTTCTTTTTTATTTGTCCATAAATGCGTAAAAGAAAAGGATAATGTTATTATATATATATATATATATATATATATATATATATATATATATATATTTTTTTTTTTAATTCGTAGCAAAGTACAAGTGTGAGATAAAAAACGTTCTTTTCTGGAGATTGTTTTTTGTTGTAATCTATGTTTACTAGTAGAGATAAAAATTTAAAATAAAACAAATTATTTATGGGCTGAAAAATTATAACTAGTATAAAGTTTCGGTATCCACTATTTTAGTATCGGAAAATCTGGTATCCATATCGTGTCTCATGTATTCGTGACAATGAATGGGACTAAGATTTTCTTCTAAAAGAAATCCGGTATGTTATCGGTTTTATATGGTATTCATACCTCATCCATTCCTAATTATCGATATTATAAAAAGTAATAAGGATGAACGGTGAATATCATGTTAACTCCAGGGGCCATTCATATAATTAAGAATTTATATATCGTTATAAGTAGTTTAGGGACCTATTTGTATTTTACTAAAAGTGTAACTATATAGCCCCAATCCACCGCCCTTTTCTACCATACTCAAATTGTGAAACCCAAAACCATCCGATTTCTGCATTCGTTCGCATCCTTAGTTTTTACAGGTACCCTCTCATGGTGTTTTTAATCATATATGTTTTAAGTTTACAATAACCTACATGTAATCATGCTATTAGAATTGTTCTAAACAAACTCTTTCGACCTTTTCTTGATCGAATATTAAGAATTTGGACGAAACTAGTAAAAACTTAATCGTTATGGTTTTGACGTTTATTTATTATGCGTATTCGTGCTACGATTGAACCTCTTCTAGAGGTGAAGTTGAAAACTTGATGGCGAAGCTTCTTGATTGTAATAAACTGAACGAAATTTATGTAAACTTGGTGGCCAAGTTTTGATCATCCAAATTTTGGTATTTTTGATATCAACATCATAAACATCTAAACCAAATTACTTTAACTTTTAGTTTAAACTTTATTTAACATAATATGACTTGGAATTGTAATATTGAGTTACTGGAATTTGAGATCACCACACGAAGGGATATTAAGTAGACGCCTAGACGTCAGAGACTTCGGGAACTAGCAGCCTCACGGGGTGCAGGGGAATCCACCCGGTTGTGTCTAGAGTTGGTAGTATTAAATAGTTGTAGTCGGAGTTTTATGTAATCAGTTTACTCCGAGTTGTTACAAAATCAGCAATATGTATAACATAATCAACTTCTGTGACCATATATATACAATGGCTACTTTTAATGTGGGATTTTTTTAATTCGTTGTCCATGTGTACTCACATGTATATACATATATTTTGCAGGTATAAAAGATTTGCGACATAACATGGCTACTTTAGATGATGATGAAGTCACTCTTCCAGACATTGTATCAGAGTACTATTTTTTCAACTCAAAGGATGAACCTGTTTCGTTTACAAAATTACCTGTTCAATGGGGTTACTATGAGAGATCATATGAGAACAGGAACAGGATTTATCTAAGAGGTACGACTGATAAGGGTCTTCAAAAGGTCCATAAACAAGTGAAGGCATGGAAATGTGCGTTTTTGCAAGCAAAACCTGAAATATCGGTGCTATCTAAAGATAACATTTGGATCAAACTTCAAAAACCAAGGAAAAGTTATGAAATTGAAATAAGAACAATTTTGATCACTCTGCATTGTCTTCATTTCTTCAAAAGAGAACCAAATGCATCCCGTGAAGATCTACGATACCATCTATGTAAAGTTTTCAGGTACATGTGTAATGCAGTCCATATTCCGATTTTAATCTCTATTTGTACGCTTTTTTCTTATGACATTATTTTCTTTTTGTTTATTAGCTTGAATGAAATTTTGCGTCCGAAGAGTGATTTAATAGACCATCTCGAATTCATACGAGAAGCTGTGAAAAGAGACATAACATTACAAAAATCTAAGGTCCGTGTTAAATTAATTAAAAGTTTTTATTTTTATTTTTATATCTTCCTTTTATGTTGTAACATTAGTAAATGCAACAGTTTTTGGCTTCATTACTGGAGGGGAGAACGAGAAAAGAGAGGGAATTCGATCAGGTACAGTTTCAATTATAACTTTATTCAGTAATTTGTGTACATTGTGTAAAACTAAGACATCTGTTTTGCAGAATGATGAAGCTATCATGAAACCGAGCTTTATAGTTGATGATATAAAAATTGAATATGAGGACGATGACAAAGAGTCTGATCTCGAGGATGACATTTATGATACAGTTTGTGCAATATGTGATAATGGTGGCGATCTTACAGAGTAATTATTTGTTTTCTTTATATTCCATGTATTTAATTACAAGATGTTTCTCATTTGTATATTGTTTTTGTAACTAATGACCGCGTTATGTTCTTTCATATGTAACTGCAGTTGTGAAGGGAAATGTTTAAGGGCATTTCATGCAACCCTAAAATCTGCAAAATCTGCGAAGTCCTACTGCAAATCTCTTTGTCTACCCGCCGATGAAGTAAAGGTATTGATTTGAAATTTCTTTTGTTTTGTGCACAAAGTATCTGAGAATGCATCTCATATGTAATTCTTTTGCAGGGATCAAAACCGTTTATTTGCTTGAACTGCTCTCACGAACAACACCAGTGTTTTATTTGCGGAGAACTCGGGTCTTCTCAAGCTTCTATTGCAGAGGTGCGGCTTTTATTAACCAAATAACTTGTGTTTATATTTTCATTGTCATTCAACGAGCTATAAACAATATTTTACATTTTTATAGGTCTTTCGTTGTAGCTTAGAAACTTGTGGCCATTTTTATCACCCCCGATGTGTGTCAAAACTGCTCAAAGATGGAAGTGACTCTGAGGCACATGACCTTGAAGTAAAAATTATTGGTGGTGAACCGTTCACCTGTCCCGCACACAAATGCCATAAATGTAAACAAGAAGAAAATGAGAAGGTGAAAGGTTTGCAGTTTGCTATTTGCAGGCGGTGTCCAAAGTCATACCACAAAAAGTGCTTGCCCGGGTAATTATATATTTATAATTGCTTTTGTAAACAAAAAACCCCATCATATTCTTGTTCTGGCTAAATTAAATAAATATGATCTTTTTGGTGTTTCTGCAGCATGATTATGTTCGATTGCGAAGATAATGATGAAAATGTTATAGCTAGGGCGTGGAATGGCCTTTTGCCTAAATCTCGTGCATTAATCTTTTGCTTGTAAGTTATATTTTGATTGTTAATATTTTGTTTTATATTTTGATCATCTATACCAAATTTATAAAGTGTACGTTTGTCTCACTTACCTAATTATGTGTCACTCGCCAGAAAACATAAGATGGATAAAAAACTTCACACTGCTCGAAGAAACATAAAATTTCCAAAGATTGAACATATCAAGAAGGAAGTTGCAGTCAACGAGGAAGGTGTGGATTCAGATAACACATTTGATGAGAGAAGAGTTAAAAAGTCGTCTTCAGGAAAAAGAGTGAGAATGTCATCTTGGTCAGAACCTGTGAAGAAACGTAAAAAAGAGAATTTGGGAGTAAACATTGAGAGAGATTCCAAGGAGAATTCCCTCACGTTTGATGAAGATGAGAAAACCCGTTCAGCCACACCCATGGAGAGCGATGACGAAAAAACTTCTCTACAAGCCGATTCTAAGGAGCATTCCATCCCGTTTGATGAAGATGAGCAAACCCCTACAGCCACACCCATGGAGAGCGATGACAAGAAAACTTCTCTGCATGCTGCTTCACTTGAGAGGTAGACTTTTATTTCTTTTTATCAAATTTGGTTTTAAGTTATGGTTTTATTGATTGAATATATTTCTCATAGTTTTGGATATATCACAGAATATTGGAAATGGAAGTAGTGGAATCCTATGAAATTCCGCATATGGAAGTGGAAAACTGTGAGTTGAATTGTGAAGTTCCCGTGAAAACTGCAGAAAAAGAATCAGCCTGTGTGAGAAGTCAGAAAGAAAGCTCTCAATGTGATAATGGTGAAACACGAACCAGAGGGAAAGTGGATGGACATAAAGAGAATCATATATCATATCTTCCTCAACAGTTTCCACCTTCAAAGATTCGACACTCGGAATTTGAGATTACGGGTTCAAATTACGACGGCTTTGTCAATAATAGAGATAGTAGAAGTGATTTTCTTTCGAGTCATAGGTTTGGGTATGCGAGTCGTCATTGTGATTCTCGTTTTTGGCGCACATACACGCTTGCAGATCCATCAACATATTACAGGTCGAACATATCTGTAATGCAGAGATATGCACCTAAACTAGACGAGTTAAACCACACAAGAATGAACAATAGGAGCATGGGGGTTTATATGGATGCTTCTGGTTTTGACCATAGACGGTATCGCCACCATCAACATTACAACTCATCTGCAGGCTGGCTGTACTAGTGAAGAACGTGTTATTGAAGCTCTACATATTTACGTGAACTCTAATTTGAAAGAATCATGACTCGTGTAGGAAGCGTTTGTTCATTGTTATAGATATAGTCAATATTCTTTGATGAGTATATTTGAAGTTAAGCAACATATGTTTGTGATATAAACGCGTGATCGAGATCAAGTCATGTCAGGGCTTGGTTTCATGATTTTGTAGTTTCATTTGGGTTTTTTTTACCTACCTAAATCAAACCGAGATTGTTGTTTTAGTCAAATGTTGATGCTCATTCATGTTTTTTTTTTCTTAATAACACCGTAAAGAGCAAAAGCCAATTCTTTGAATGTATAGCAGTACAAATTGGTTTCTATTATCAAACACTATTACAAATCAACATTGGAAATTAGACAAATGAACCCGTTCGAGACATAGTTGCCACGATTTAGAAAAATTCTTGACATTACGAACGATACAATCAAAATATGAAAAGATTGTCACTAATGCACATATTTGGCTAAGTTATACATGTTGGTGATTTTAGTGTTATCAACGGTCATTTAGGTAATGTGATTTACTAGAGACTGATGTGACTTCATATTCAGCTCGGATACGAGTCAGGGAAGTGTGGAGTGCACACTCGTTGAGCTGATATGAACTCAACCACGACAATTCTCTTTGTATTATCCCGATTAGGATTTCGTGCAACCCAGGCAATTGATAGGGTCGAAATACTTAATACGGAAAGTGAATTTACACGATACATTGAGAAATCCGAGATTATCACATACAAACCCTAATTTTCTAACAAACATATTAAGTATTTTCTTGTAATCATGGCTGGAAATACGGTGAAGGAGATGACGACGAACTTTAGGAAACTGGATAAGTTTGAAGAGCATGACTTTAGGCGCTGGCAGAAAAAGATGCATTTCTGTTGGGATTAGAACTTAGATAAAATAGTTTCAGTTTCAATTAATATTGCTTCTAACTACTGATAGTAAAGTATGTGATTAATGCGGACTGAAGAAGGTTAATACTGATGTTCATCAATACTGAAGACATACAAGTTACTACTGAAGACTTTCATTACTAATGCTTCTCATTACAACTGCTGCTTCAACTTAGTTAATACTATACGGGAAGTGTTAATACTGTAACACTTGCCATGCACGTTTAGAATAAGAGTTATAGATAGATTGTAATTCCTTATTTAGATGTACTTTCCTAGTTTATCTAGGTTAGCCTCAAGGTCTATAAATATAGATCCTTGTATTGATAAAAACACGTTGTATTGATTTTCATAATTAATCAATTGAGGCTTATAATTCGGCAATATTATTGTTCATCTTGTTTATTCATTATACAATATTATTTGTTTGAATCAACTTGTAAATATCAAAGTGTTCATATCCGCTGCTGAACTTCTTTGATAGATCACGATCTAACAATCAAGGTTTAGGTTTATATAAAGTTATTTAATCCTGACAAGTGGTATCAGAGCACAGGAGGTGCTTTAGATCCTTTGATCAACAGGTTTACAAAGTCTCATACAGAAAAAGCCAAATCTAAAACATTTCTGACGTTCTTGTCAACAAGGTGCCAGTTCTCAACAGCAATGAGTTTGATTTATGGAAGCTACGCATCAAACAACATATTTTGCTATCAGATTTTACAGTTTGGGATGTGATCATTAATGGCAACAAACCAGTTGAAAATCTTGCAGCCGATGGTCAACCTGGACAAGTTATTCGTCCTCTAACTGACAATGAAAGAAGAGATAAGCAAACCGAAATCAAAGCTTTGAGTCTTCTTCTCATTGCAATTCCGAACGAGTACCAATCTCAATTTGAAGGGTACACAGATGCTAAAACTCTATGGGAAGCCTTGGAGAAAAGGTTTAGTGGAACAAAGAACACGAAAAAGAACAAGAAGGCTCTACTCAAACAAGAGTATGAGAATTTCAAGGCCTAAAAGAAGAACGAGTGACACAGACATTCGATAGGTACAAGAAACTCACAGGAGAACTTGCAAGTGCTGGAGTTAGAATGGACAAAGATGACATCAATCGTAAATTCATTAGATCTCTTGGTGAAGAATGGGTAATCTATACAGTCTCTTACAGACAGGGAGATGTCCTAGAGGAGATGGAACTTGATGATCTTTACAACGATCTTCGAGTGTTTGAAGCAGAAGTGGAAGCAAAGAAGCCAAGCAGCAGCAGTACTAACAATTTTAATACTGCATTGATCACTTCTTCTGCCAGAACATCTCAACAGGAAGATGGAGAAGAATTGACTTTTGAAGCTTTCATCTCTCAAAGTTCATGTCTTACCAAGGATGATTTGAAGCAGATTCATCAAGATGATTGGGATGAGATAGATCTTAAGTGGCAGATGGCCATGCTATCTCTAAGAGCAAGAAGATTTGTTTAGCGTACTGGGAGAAGATTCAATCCCAGAACCAATGATCATGTTACCTTTGACAAGAGCAAGGTAAAGTGCTATGAATGTGGAAAGCCATGACACTTTGCCAGGGAATGCAAGAATAAAACCAAGGGTAACAGTACAAGGAACACACAAGACAATACATCCACAACATTAGTTTCACAGGATGTATTTGGTTATGATTGGTCAGATCTGGCTGAAGAAACCAGTCAAAACAGGGCTCTAATGGCGATTATCACTGAAGCCTCATTTGTTTCTACTGAGACAGTTAATACTGTTCACCATGCACGCATTCCTACTGATGATGGTGTTTCTACTGACAGTGTTTCTACTGATAAAGTTCCTACTGATGCTCTTGAAGATGTTTTTGGATATGATTGGGATGAGAACACTACACCAACAACTGAAGAATCCAAACTCATCCAATCATTGATGGCCATCGATTTTACCTCCAAGGAAACAGCTGAGGTAAATGCTAAACTTTGTTCTATTGAATGCAAAGAAGTCGTGTCTAAATACAGAAGTCATAATCAATTACTATGTGATTCTGTTAAAGCTTTAGAAGAACAAAGGAGGTCAGCTGCTTTAGGTATAGACAATCTAGAAAACCAAATTAAATCTTACAAAATTAATGAGTCAAGTTATGATGAAAAGATTAAATTGGTAGAATGGCAAAGAGATGATCTACTAGTTAAACTCACTAATGCTAGGGAGGAAATTAAACGGTTATTGGAGGAAAAAGATAAGGTTGCATTAAATGTAGGGAAATTAGAACATGCTTCTAAATCTGTTAATGACCTAATAAATCAACAAATCCATGGAAAAATCCAGGATTAGGTTATAAAGAGGTAGCCCCACCATTTAATCAAAACTATATCCCTCCAACTCTAGAAGCCCCTAGAATTCCCATCACACAAACTCCTCCAAAAGAATCATTCATAGCTGATCCAATCAACTATGATGAAGTTCTAATAGAGGATGTTGATGAAGAAAGTGACCTGGAGCTAGAAGAACAAGTGCCTAAACCAGTAGAAGTTAAACAAACACATTCACAAAGTCCAATTTCAAAAGAACCAATTAAAAAGAAGGATTGTGAATGCAATTGTTGTACTTATACAAATGGTAAAAGAGAAAAGATTAAAACCTGGATTCACATAGGAAAAAGAGGAAATCAACGAAACCAAAATCAGTTGAAAACTCAAAAAGGCTTAATTCCTAAGAAACAAGTTAAATCATGCTTTATTTGTGGCAAGTCTAACCATTATGCTAAAATCTGTTATTACAACCCTGAAAATCAAAAGAAAGTAGTCCAAAAACAGCACAGGGGGTTGGGGTATACTGGAAAGGTTGACCATAAAGTTAAGCAAAACAAACCATCACTTGTTCGAAAATCTGCTTTGAACAGTAGTAATGGAGTTCCTACTGCAAAGAAGAATTCTGTTAATACTGCCTCAAGCAGCCACATCATTAACAAAACAAATTTCCAAATCAGTAGAAACAAGAATAATACTGCTAAACAATCTTTTGTTAATACTGCACGTATTAATACTGTCAAGAAAAATGGTGTTAATACTGCCCGTATTAATACTGTTACACGAAAAAGTGTTAATACTGCAGGTGTTAATACTGCAACAAGTAACTCTGTTACTACTGCAAGTATTAATACTGCACATCAAAAGAATGTTAACACAGTACCTGTTCCTACTGTTAAAACAAAGAATGTTAATACTGCTAAAGTTCAAAAAGCTAAAATCTTTAAACAAGTATGGCAACCAAAGGTCAAAGTAACTCAACCACCTACTCCACCTGATTTCACAAACTTGTTTCAGAGGAAGGTGAGTTACTTTGATGAGATGGGCAAACCCAAGTCAACTTTGGCTTGGGTCCCCACCAGAAACTAACTTTCTTTGTTATGTGCAGGTTCAACCAACAAAAGATTTCGCGAACAATTGGCATGTAGATAGTGGCTGTTCTAGGCACATGACATGCAACATTGCTTGTCTTCAGGACTTTGAAAAGTTCAATGGAGGTTATGTTGCCTTTGGAGGTAATCCAAAAGGAGGAAAGATTTATGGAAAGGGAACTGTTAGCAATGGGAGAATCCACTTGAAAGATGTCTTCTATGTGTAACAGTTACAATATAACTTGTTGAGTGTGTCTCAAGTCTGTTATGAGAAGCACACAACAATCTTCACTGCAGCCCAATGCATCATAATGAAGCCTGGATGTGTTATTGATGAGAGCATGATCTTGCTCAGAACTCCAAGAACAGACAATGTCTATTGTTTTGACATGTCCAAGGTAAATCCCACTGCAGATGAAGAATGCATTAGATGAATCCAATCTATGGCACATGAGGATGTGCCATATGAACCTCAAGACTATTAATGAGCTGGTGAAATCTAACTTAGTAAGAGGATTGCCCAACAAGCAATTTTCTTTGGATGACAACTGTGTTGCATGTTTAAAGGGAAAGCAACACAAGACTTCTCACAAGTCTAAGGAAATCAACACCAATAATACTCCTCTTCATTTGCTCCACATGGACTTATTTGGTCCAACAAATGTGAAGAGTATTTCTAAGAAGTCCTACTTCCTAGTGATTACTGATGATTACACAACGTACACTTGGGTGTATTTCCTGGCAACCAAAGATGAGACAAGTCAACTCCTCATCACATTCATCACAAGAGTGGAACACCAAATCAATTTGAAGGTGAAGAAGATTAGGTGTGACAATGGTACATAATTCAAAAACCAAGTGATGAATGATTTCTGTGAGAAGAAAGGAATAGAGAGACAGTTCAGTGCTGCACGGACTCCACAAAAGAATGGAGTAGCTGAAAGAAAGAATAGAACTCTAATTGAAGTTGCGAGAAGTATGTTGGCTGACTCCAACCTACCCATATTCTTCTGGGCAGAAGCAGTTAATACTGCTTGTTATGTAAAGAACAGAGTTCTCCTTGTCAAGTCTCACAACAAGACTCCTTATGAGCTACTATACAAGAAGCAACCATTAATAAGCTTCTTAAGAGCTTTTGGATGTCCTTGCACTATTCTCAACACAAAGGAATATCTTGGAAACTTTGAGAACAAAGAAGATATAGGATACTTTGTGGGTTACTCTTCACAAAGCAAAGCCTACAGGATCTACAATCAAAAGTCACAGATTATTGAAGAAAGCTCCAATGTTACTTTCAATGAAAACACTTCTTACACAAAGGGTCAAGGGCCAAAATGGTTGTTTGACCTGGATGCTTTAACTAAGTCCTTCAATTTTGACTCATCCGCATCAGTTCCTACTGATCCAGTTCCTACTGCCTCAAAAACCACTGTTCCTACTGCTTTAGTTAATACTGATGCAGTTTCTACTGCTCATCCTCCAGTCATTGGTACTGACAGATTAGATGTCATGGAGTACATCTATCTCCCAATCTCTCCTGATGATCCTCTAAATTTATATGACACCATTGACAAAGCAGTAGAAGAAGAGGCACAACAGCAAGACACTCCTCAAGCACAACCTCTCCAGGATGAAGCAGCTCCAACCACTACAACTAACAAAGAAGAGGGACACAGTATTAATGAGACTCCAACATTAATTAAGGATGATGACAAGGGAGTTGAAATTCCTACTGCTGAAGAAGTCCAAGATAGTGATGCTGAAGTTACTACTCCAAAGCATACTACTTCCACTTCAAGTCCTTATCATGGATCCAATCCTTTTTATGGATATGCCATGCCTGATGTCAATGACACCAATTTGGGTGTGGATTTACGAGTTGAGAAGATTCCTTCTACACGTATCTCCAAGAATCACCCTCCATCTCAAATCATTGGTAACTTTGATATCTCAATGGAGACAAGAAGTTCCACCAAGCCTCCAAAGGATCCACTGAAGGACATCAACACCTGTTTATTTTCCTGCTTCCTATCCCAAATGGAACCCAAGAAGATCCAAGAAGCTCTGCTAGACCCACACTGGATAGAACCTTGTCAAGCTGAACTACTTCAATTCAAAATTCAAGGTGTGTGGGACTTGGTTCCATTACCAAGGGGGAAGAAAGTAATAGGCACAAGATGGATCTTCAGAAACAAGAAGGATGAGAGAGGGATTGTCATCAAGAACAAAGCAAGACTAGTAGCTCAAGGCTACACTCAAGAAGAAGGTATAGATTATGAAGAAGTCTTTGCCCCAGTTGCCAGAATAGAAGCTATCAGACTCTTCCTTGCTTTTGCCTCCTTCATGGGATTCAAAGTCTATCAAATGGATGTGAAGAGTGCATTCCTTTATGGAGTCATTGAGGAGGAAGTATATGTCAAACAGCCATCAGGATTTGAGGACCCCCAAAACCCTCACTTGGTGTATGGTCTTCATCAAGCACCAAGGGCTTGGTATGACACTCTATCAGACTACCTTCTCAAGAACAACTTTCAAAGGGGAACTATTGACAAGACTCTCTTCTTCAAAAAGACTTATTCAGACATTCTTCTTGTGCAAATTTATGATGATGACATCATCTTTGGCTCCACCAAAGATGCTCTATGTAAAGAATTTGAAGAGCTGATGCACACAAAGTTTCAAATGAGTTCCATGGGAGAACTCACCTTCTTTCTAGGCCTCCAAGTCAAGCAGAAGACTGATGGCCTCTTCATCAGCCAATCAAAATATGTCAAGGATATTCTCACCAAGTTTGACTTTCTTGAAGCAAAAGTGGCAAGCACACCTGTAGAAACTCACAAACAACTTACTGCTGATATTGAGGGGGAGGATGTCGACATACATAACTACAGGTCAATGATAGGTTCACTCATGTACCTCATAGCTTCAATACCAGACATTATGTTTGGAGTTTGTATGTGTGCAAGATATCAAACCAGACCAAAGATGTCACATCTTATAGCAGTCAAGAGAATATTCCGCTACTTGAAGGGCAAGCCTACCTTAGGCCTCTGGTATCCTAAAGATTCACCCTTTGATTTAATTGCTTATACTGACAGTGATTATGGTGGTGAAAATTTAGACAGGAAATCTACAACAGGAGGATGCCAATTTATAGGGTCACGATTGGTATCTTGGCAGTGCAAGAAGCAAACAACGGTTTCTACTTCATCCACAGAGGCTGAATACATTGCTGCAGCAAGCTGCTGTGCTCAAGTGTTGTGGATTCAAATCAAATGATGGATTATGGATATTCATTCATGAATACACCCATCTTCATAGACAACCAGAGCACCATCAGCATAATCCACAACCCTGTGAAGCACTCCAAGACAAAGCACATAGAGATTCGCTATCACTTCATCAGAGATTGTAACGAAAAGAAGTTAATACATGTTGAGAAAGTTCATACTGACAATCAGCTTGCTGATCTTCTCACAAAAGCATTTTATGTGGGAAGATTTACATTCTTGATTACAAGTATTGGATTGATCAACATGGACTAACTTATCTAAAATTATCTCTTTAATTATCACTTGGTTTGTCCCTTCGAGAAAAGCAATAGTATCCTTAACATAATTCAAGAGCCTTACTTTTTAGTATTGCTCTATGTTACTACTGCAAAATTAACTGTAGCAATAGATTTTGACTAAAGTTTTATTAGTACTGCAAATTTTAATTACTACGGGAAGGTTTAACTACTACTGCCCATAGTTTTTGTTAATACTGCAAGAAAAGTTAATACTGCTAGTAATTCATTAATACGGACTTCTGGTTAATACTGACGAGTGATATCTATTACTACTGTCAGACCAGTTAATACTTCCGTCATTACTACTGTAATTAACTTAATTACTACGGTCATTATCTGTTAATACTGCAACAATTAGTACTGCAGGGTTTCTTAATTCATAAGATTACTCTGTTAATACTGCGTTGACAAGTCAAACCCCAACTTGTAACTAACTTTTAACACGTGACGACTTGTGATTGGACCTAAATTTTAAATCTTCGGCGCGGGTTCAGCAATTTTTGACACGTGGCAATACACTAGTGCACCGTTACGTTTAATCATAACCCGTGTCTAATCCAATTTGCCAAGTTGTTATAATCTTTTCAGTATAAATAGGGTTCTAACTAATCTTTTTTATTAATTACCTTACTTCTCAAGAACCCTAACTAAGAAAAAGTTACCGTTACAATAAAAATCTAAAATCTTTCTTCACTGTTTGATTCAATTCTCTCTTACTACTAACAATGGGTGATTTACAGTTCTTAGAAACCCATAATATGGTGGCATGCTTCATCAAGAATAAAGAAAACGAGGATTTTCATCCTATTATTGATTTCTTTAAGCGATCCCACATTAAATTCTCTCTCACTGTTAGCCCAGAATTACATGAAGACCACATTAGAGGTTTCTGGACTACTACAAGTATCACTTCCTTGGGAGAAGTACCTGTCATCAAAGCCACAGTGGATGGCAAAGAAATCACTGTTTCAGAGGCAAACATTCGCACTCATCTTCAACTACAAGATGAAGCATGTATAACAGACCTACCTAGTGAAACGATTTTTGAAAACTTCAGGTTAATGGGGTATGAGGGGGACTTAAATACTTCAACGTTTTTAAAAGCTAAACTGTCCCCCAATGGAAGTACTTGTTGCATACTTTGCAACAATGTCTTTCACAGAAAAGAACGGGTTGGAATGAGGGTAGTTCCTCTTTGGCAACTGCCATGGTGTGTTTGGCTACAAACCAAACATACAATTTTTCAAAACTCATTTTTGATGGAATGCTATGGAACTTGGACAATCCCAAACACAAATTTTTAATGTATCCAAGATTCCTTCAACACATATTTAACTGTGAACTTAGAGATCTCAATAGATCTCAAAACATTTTCTCAGCCCATTCTCATACAAAGAAAGTTTTTGCAAATATGAGAAGGGTTAATAAAGGTTTTTCTGCCAATAAGACACCATTGTTCTATACAATGATGGTGGGCACAAGTTCTGCAACAGATGAAAGACAAGTGACTTCACCTCTGTCTCAACCCACATCTGCATCTGTTACTACTGTGAGTACCTCTGCAGTTTCTGCTGCAAGTACTGAAGTTATAATCCCTGAGGTTACAACTACAGTTCATACTGCAAGTGTGCCTCCAGTTAATACCGAGAGTTCTACTCCAGTTAATACTGAGCCAGTCACCATGTTTGTGACTACACCATCTGCTTCAACACCTCACTCACCACCACTTGTTGCAACTTTCTCAAGAAAGGCTAAGAGGGTTCCTCAGTCTCTTAGACCTCCAACTTCCCCACTATCCATTTTCAAAAATAGGGAAAACATTGAGCAATCCCCCATGCTCCCTGAGGTGGTCCATAAGGAGGGGGAAGACCATTTGGAAAGGGCTAATACTACTGGAGTCATTACTTCTCATAGTAATGTCCAGGACAGTATTAACATCACTAAGACCCAATCCAAGGAAACACTATCCTTGGATGCTTCTTTTGTAGCATCTTTGGTAAGTGGTCCCTGGTGCCAAGAAACCACGAGGGGGGGGGGGGGGGGGGTACATGTTTCTGCAGGGCAGGAAGGTACCCCTACATCCTATGATCCACCACCTGTTGGTACTCAACAGGAAAGGAGTGAGGATAGATCTACTTTTAACTTGGAATTGATGGATATGTACAATAATGTCATTGTTAGAGTGGATAAACAAGGGGAGGACCTTGCCACTTTAACTCAATTGGTGCAGCAGCTGATAGCTCAACAATCTTTACTTTCAGCACAACTGTTGCATAAGAACCCATCTACCAGGAGCATTGGTACCTCACCTAAATCCTCAAGCTCATCATCTTCAGATGACACTCCTCCAGCTGAAAAAATGGGGGAGAAATCAATTGAAAATATTTTATCATCTGAAGAGAGTGCAGAACACAAGGGGGAGGAAAGAAGGAGTGATGAAACTGTGATTACTGCCACATCATCAAAGGAACAAGAAGTTGAAGGTGAGAAGATGGTTGTTGATGATGAAGTTGAAAAGGAGAAAGGAATTGAGGGGGAGAAAGGAATGGATATTGATATTGAAGAAGAGTTACTTACTACTGCACAAATCGATGAAGTACTAATTTCTGCTGCAGAGTTTGTTTCTACTAAAGCTATTCATACTGAAGAAGCTGTTACTACTGCTCCTCATATTCCTACTGAAGAGATAGTTTTTATTGCTCGATTTGTTTCTACTGAAGGAGTTGATACTGAAGATCTAGTTTCTACTGTCAGCTCAATTGCTACTGATCTTCATGTTTCTACTGAAATACCTCCAACAGTATCTATTCCTCCATTATCTCAAGCAATTAAAAGTAGTGAAGCTCCAAAGGCAATCTTTTCTGAAGCAACAACAGTCACAACAGTTACTACTGCTACAATTTCAACTGTTGATGAAGAAGCTGCTGCTGCTGAACTCTTAAAGCTGGAGATGGCCAGAATTCTTGCAGAAAGAAAGATTGAACAAGCCTCTATTCCAAAAGCAAAATCATTGAAGATACCTGCAGTTCCTGACAAGACTAAACTGGTTGAAGGAATTGACTTTGTAGCAGATCCTTCAAGGACAACAGGTATAAGACCAATCATTCCTCCTCGTATATCATATGTTTCCAAGCCTATTGCAGATATTGAGCCAGCTGAGAAGGCTAAGGGGAAGAAAGTAGCAGAAGATCTTACAGAGAAGGAGAAAATGAAGAAAAAGAAGGAAAGAGAAGAAACGTTGGCTGAATTTGCTGCTTACCAACTAGCTGCTGAAGACTTGGATGTTGGTGATGATCCAGCAACTATTGTGGATATCCACACCAATCTTCAAATTCAAGAGATGGAGAAGATACAAAAGTTAAGGGAAGAAGAGCTAGCTGTGAAAGCTATGGTAGAGAAAGAGATGGATGAGTTAGCCCAAGAAGAAAGAGAAAAGAAAAGGAAAATTCAAAATAAGCAATCCACACAAGACAAGCTTACTGAAGATAGACAAGAGTTCATTTCATTTCTGAAGTCCAAAGGCTACAGTGGTAAGTCATTGGGACCAATGAAGATGGGAAACTTGCTTGGATTGGTGGAGAAAGAAAGAAAAAAAGATGCTCAGAGAAAGATAGCTCTCACAAAAATGCAAGATAAAAAGAAGTTTGAGTTGGAAAGTTCTTTAAAAAAGAGCTCATGAAATGGGGAGAAAGATGTTTGATGCTCAAGGAAAGGAAATTTCAAATCCTTTTGTTCCAGCCAATCCTAATGCTCCTGAGAAGCTGAAGAGGAAGAAGTCAGTATCTATAAGAGTTACAGGGAAGAAACAAAGAGTCAAAGGCATTCCTACTTCATCTGCTCCTCAAGGAAGTCCAATCATACCAACAGCTGCAATCAAGAAAGAACCAGTCAACATTGAAGTAAGAGATGATGATATAGAGATATCACAAGATGACTGTATAGCCTTGATCATTCATGAAGAAGGACTAAGGATAGCTCCATTGGCTGTTGAGCCTCCTGAGATTGTAGACTGGGAGTATACTGGTGGACCAATGAAGACATAATATGTGGTGACCAAGAAAGATAAGTCCAAGATCACTATACCAGCTTTTCACAGGATGGTAAGAGACTTTTCAAGATCTGATCTGAAACGTGTTTATAACATTGGGAAGATCAAATTTGCAAATTACAAAGGTAAAGTCTTAGGCATAGACATGGCCATGGATTGGTTAAATGGCATGTTTGAGCCAGGTTCAGTGAAGATCAGTTCTGCTTTCAAAAAAGGTGGTCCAACAAATTCTATTATCAAATGGTTCATTTATGAAAGAAGTGGTACTTATTCCATAGTTAGAACTCATGGAGCTATGGAGTTCTATCTAGTAGATAAGAGGTATCCACATGATTTGAGGACTTTGAAAGAGTTGATCAAGGTGAGATTGTTTGGACTTATTACTTCCAGAATGGCTCATGAATTGGTATGGAGCATTATGATGCAGTTGAATGAAGAAATTGCAAAGGAAACAGCTGAGAAGAAGAAAAGTTTAGATAAATAATTATGATGTGTAATGAAAGTAGTTAATTTTGATGTATGAAACTTGTACTTTTGATATATATAAAAGTTCAAGGTTAGGGGGAGATTGTTGGGATTAGAACTTAGATAAAATAGTTTTAGTTTCAATTAATACTGCTTCTAACTACTGATAGTAAAGTATGTGATTAATGCGGACTGAAGAAGGTTACTACTGATCTTCATTAATACTGAAGACATACAAGTTACTACTGAAGACTTTCATTACTAATGCTTCTCATTACAACTGCTGCTTCAACTTAGTTAATACGGGAAGTGTTAATACTGTAACACTTGCCATGCACATTTAGAATAAGAGTTATAGATAGATTGTAATTCCTTATTTAGATAGATGTAGTTTCCTAGTTTATCTAGGTTAGCCTCAAGGTCTATAAATATAGATCCTTGTATTTATAAAAACACGTTGTATTGATTTTCATAACTAATCAATTGAGGCTTATAATTCGGCAATATTATTGTTCATCTTGTTTATTCATTATACAATATTATTTGTTTGAATCAACTTGTAAATATCAAAGTGTTCATATCCGCTGCTAAACTTCTTTGATAGATCACGATCTAACAATCAAGGTTTAGGTGTATATAAAGTTATTTGATCCTGACAATTTCTTGTTGACAACGTTGAAGGTGGTTTACGTGTTGACAACACCAATGCCAGAATTGTTGGAAGATGCAACAATGGAAGCAATCAGAATCAGGGTTAAGTGGGAGAATGATGACTACATCTGCCGTTGTCATATATTAAATGGTATGTCTGATTCTCTTTTTGATGTATATACGAATGTTGAATCGGCTAAGGAGTTATGGGATTCACTTGAATCGAAATACATGGCATAGGATTCTTCTAGTAAGAAATTTCTTGTTAGTAATTTTAATAATTACAAAATGGTCGATTCTAGACCGGTCATGGAACACTATAATGAATTCCTTAGGATCCTTGGCCAATACACACAACATGGCCTGAAAATGGACGAATCCATTTCTGTTTCAAGTATAATTGATAAGTTGCCTCCTTCCTGGTAGGATTTCAAACATACTTTGAAACACGGTAAAGACGATTTGTCTTTGGTCCAACTTGGTAGTCACTTGCGTATAGAGGAATCTCTAAGGGTGCAAGAAAGTGACAAGGGAAAGGGTAAAGAAGTTGCTGGTCCTTCTGTGAATATGGCAGAAGAGGGTAAAAATAAAAACATCAAACACAACAAAGGAAAGAAACGTGACTGGAAAGATTTTAAGGATCACGGTGGTGGTTCGAGTTCCAACAAGAAACCAAAACCAGAAGGTCGTTGGAAGTGTGGTAAAACGGGTCACTTCAAGAGGGATTGCCGTGTTGGTAATAAGAAGAACGCAAATGCTGGTGGTTCGGGAAGGGGGTCTAAGGACCATTCCCAAGACCAAGGTCAGATTTTAGTGCCTTTTTCAAACAGATTTATTAAATATTCTGTTTCACTAATTTCGGAAGCATTTTATGTGCAGGTTGATGCAATTGCGTGGTGGATAGATTCTGGTGCCACAACTCATGTTTGTAAAGATCGTTGCTGGTTTAAGTCATACGAACCGGTGGATGACGGATCCGTACTATACATGGGTGATGATCATTATGCTCCTGTTCATGGAAAAGGAAGCGTGGCATTAGAATTTAGTTCTAGAAAAACTATTACTTTGTTTAATGTGTTGTATGTTCCAAAACTTCGTAAGAACTTAGTTTCTGGTCCTATGTTGAATAAGTGTGGATATAAACAGGTTTATGAATCCGATAAGTATGTCTTATCTAACTGTGGTGTATTTGTAGGATTTGGTTATTATAACAATGGTATGTTTCTGTTGAATTTGAATAAAGTTCCTAATGATTCAGATTCTGTATATATGTCTTCTTATATTGTTGTTAATTCCTCATTATGGCATGCTCGTTTAGGACATGTGCATTATAAAAGAATGCTTGAAATGTCTAAAGATGATTTAATACCGGCTATTGATGGAAAACATGATAAATGTACAACTTGTATGTTAACAAAAATCACTAGAAAACCCTTTAAAAGTATAACAAGGAAATCTATCATACTTGAATTGATACATAGTGATTTATGTGATTTTCATGCTACTCCATCTTTAGGCAATAAAAAGTATGTTGTAACTTTTATAGATGATGCCTCTAGGTTTTGCTATGTTTATTTACTACATGGTAAAGATGAAGCCCTTGATAAATTTAGAATTTATAAAACAGAAGTTGAATTGCAACAAAATGACTTAATTAAAACCTTACGCACAAATAGAGGTGGTGAATATTATGATCCTATATTTTTCCAATCTGTAGGAATTATTCATGAAACTACAGCTCCTTACACACCACAACAAAATGGTGTGGTTGAAAGGAAAAATAGAGCTCTTAAAGAAATGGTTAATTCCATGTTATCTTACTCAGGTTTGAGTGAGGGGTTCTGGGGAGAGGCCATGTTAACGGCTTGTTATTTATTGAATAGAGTTCCTAGTAAAATGAACAAGACTACCCCATATGAACTTTGGTATAAGAAACAACCCAACTTGTCATTTTTGCGAGTATGGGGTTGTAGAGTCGTTGTGAGGCTTCCTGATCCAAAAAGAAAAACTTTGGGTGAAAAGGGTATTGATTGCATCTTTGTTGGATATGCTGAGCATTCCAAGGCATATAGGTTTTATGTAATAGAACCTAATGATTCAGTTTCTATTTATTCAATTATAGAATTGAGAGATGCAATATTTGATGAGAATCGATTTTCTTCAGTACCTAGACCAAAGGATATTATACCAAGTTCGAATGAATTTCAAAGGGATGATCATTCTGATGATGTACCAAGTGAGATTCCAGAACCTCGTAAAGGTAAAAGAGTTCGGAAAGCTAAATCATATGGTTCTGATTTTCAGCTATACTTAGTTGAGGGATCGAGAGATCAAGTGGGATCAAAATACTTTTATTGTTACTGTATTGAGGGTGATCCTAGAACCTTTAATGAAGCTATGCAATCTCGAGATTCTGTGTTCTGGAAAGAACCAATTGGTGATGAGATTGGATCAATTATGGAAAATGGTACTTGGATTATAACTGATTTACCCCTTGGTTGCAAAGCATTAGGTTGCAAATGGCTCTTCAAAAAGAAGATGAAAGTCGATGGAACAATTGACAAATTTAAAGCTCGATTGGTAATCCAAGGCTTTAGGCAAAAGGAAGGTATCAATTATTTTGATACCTATGCACCAGTTGCTCGTATCACTACTATTAGATTGTTGTTAGCTTTAGCAGCTATACACAATCTAGTGATCCATCAAATGGATGTCAAAACAGCATTTTTAAATGGTGATTTGGATGAAGAAGTGTACATGAAGCAACCGGAAGGATTTTTTTTGCCGGGTAATGAGCATAAGGTGTGTAAGTTGGTTAAGTCGTTGTATGGGCTGAAACAAGCACCTAAGCAGTGGCATCAAAAGTTTGATGAGGTGGTGTTGTCAAGTGGTTTTCTTTTAAACCAATCTAACAAGTGTGTATATAGCAAATTTGACAATTCCGGTAATGGTGTCATAATTTGTCTATATGTCGATGACATGTTGATTTTTGGAACTGACCAAAATCAAGTTGATAAAACTAAGAAGTTTTTGTGATCGAGGTTCTCAATGAAGGATATGAGAGAAGCGGATGTTATTCTTGGTATTAAGATTAAACGTCAAAATAAAGGGATTGTAATTACTCAATCTCATTATATTGAGAACATACTCAAGAAATTTAATCGTGAAGATTGTTCTCCAGTGAGTACTCCCATGGATCCAGTAGAAAAGCTTATGCCTAATACAGGTAAGCATGTGGATCAGCTCGAATATTCTAGAGCTATTGGTAGCTTGATGTATGCTATGACAAGTACTAGACCTAATATTGCATATGTTGTTGGCAGATTGAGTAGGTTTACTAGTAATCCTAGTAGACAACATTGGAAAGCAATAACTAGGGTCTTTAAGTACTTGAGAGGTACTAAGGATTATGGTTTATCATATCTTGGATATCCTTCGGTGTTAGAAGCATATTCAGATGCTAGTTGGATAAATCATGTTGAAGATTCATCTTCTACGAGTGGATGGTGTTCTTGCTTGGGGGGAGGTGCCATTTCATGGGCTTCCAAGAAGCAAACATGCATCACTGGTTCTACTATGGAATATGAAATTGTAGCATTGGCTGCTGCTGGTAAAGAAGCAGAATGGCTATGAAATTTGATACATGAGATTCCAATATGGCGGAAACCAATAGCACCAATTTCTATCCATTGTGATAGTGCTCCCACCATGGCTAGGGCATATAGTCAGATATATAATGGGAATTCTAGACACTTAGGTGTTATACATGGTATGGTTAGAGAACTAATCATGAATGGTGTTATATCTATTGAGTTTGTTCGGACACATCATAATTTAGCAGACCACTTGACGAAGGGTTTGGCTAGGGACTTAGTGAATAAGTCGGTGATAGGGATGGGATTAAAGTCCATATATTTTACTACGTATGAGATACCCAATTCCCTTCTAATACAACGTTAGAAGCTGAATTCAATGTGGAAAGCTCATAGTTAGAGATTGGAACACGAATGTTGATCTTCCCGAGGTAAGTGTTCAGACCTGCAAGTGATGGTTAGGTTGAAGTTTACCTTCTTAATGGTTCTTTTGAAAAATTGCAAATGCAGGTGCAAGAACTAAAAGGACCACCTATGTGAACATGGAGTTTTGCCGCTTCAAGAAGCTTGGACTTGGCTTCCTATATGTTCATTAATGGATTGGGACACATGGCTTGTTATAGTGTCAAGTATATGAATTGTAAAGTGTTGTAGAAACTTATGTGTATAGTATCTTCAGGTATTCAAATGGATTGACGGGTTCAATCGTTACGACACCCCGATTTTCGAGTATTTGGAATGTGTATTATACTAAGATGAAAATTCAATCGCAAGACATTTTCATTTATGCATTTGTTTGTTTCGTTATGTTTGTTTTAATATACTTTCATATATCTTTATATATGTTTTAGTAAATCAAGGATTACACTAAAATGGGGGAGGTTTGTTGGTTTTTTTAGTGTCATCAACGGTCATTTAGGTAATGTGATTTACTAGAGACTCAACTCGGATACGAGTCAGGGAAGTGTGGAGTGCACACCCGTTGAGCTGATATGAACTCAACCACGACAGTAAAGCAGGGGTCAAGGGGCAACGCCCCTAAACGATTTTTACTAATCAGCTTTAAGGTGTTACCTTAAATTTCCCGCCAAATTCCCAACTTTTGGGACAGTTTTCAGACAATTATAACTATCTAAAAACGGTCGCTAACTGCCAACCAACTGCCTTGTTTCTACAAACTGCTAATCAGTCTCATTTTGACAGTACGAAAAATTTCATACAATTTCCTTTACTTTTTTGATTTGTGATTCAGTGCCAAGAACACATATTGACAATTCTCTTTGTATTATCCCGATTAGGATTTCGTGCAACCCATACAATTGATAGGGTCGAAATACTTAATACGGAAAGTGAATTTACACGATACATTGAGAAATCCATGATTATCACATGCAAACCCTAATTTTCTAACAATACATGCCTAACCAGAAAAATCAGCCAAAATGATGAAGAAGTGGGTAGACATTTCAGAGAACTTAACAATTAAACGAAGGCGACCAAATCCTAGACAGAATCTGCCAACATAGACAAAAATTTTCTTTACACAAAGGACTTTTACGTAGATATAAAGGCCATTTGCGGTGCTTAGAAATATTGGTTCTCCGGCCAACAAGTTGGGTTACTAGATCTACTCATAAACTTATTATTATTATTATTATTATTATTATTACTATTATTATTATTATTATACATTTAACTATGGTATATACTAAATCTTTATACGATTCGTACTATGGGTGATTGTGGTATTAGTCTCTTACGGAATCGGTACCATACTAGTTAATATCGCTATGTTTTTAATCATTTCTTTTGTACCGGATAAAGTACCGAAATAAACCGGTTTGGTACGGTATCATACAAAATATCTCAAAAAGTTGTATAGTAACGATACCATTGGTACCCAATACGGTAATTTTGAAAAATGTGAAACCGAATACCATGCCACATGTATTCAATCAATACGCTACCGGTTCGAAACCAATAGGGTTCCAATAATTCGATACTTTTGCTCACTTCTAGTTAGTACCCAATCATAGATTAATGGCCAACTACCTACATAAAAGACCACTATCATGTCATATTCCTCTTCCTCTAACTCTTTGAATCCTTTCACCTTCATCTTCACTCTCCTTAAAACAAGAACAAACCCAATATCTAAGAATCAAGTGAGTGTGTGGGGGGGTGTTCTCACCTTTGTTTTAAGACCCTAGATTTAAGTGTCGTTATGGGTGTGTGCTACTATTTGCAATATTTTTTAGGTCTAATTTTTTGACACAAAGATTTTATTTCTACTTTTCTTGATTTGCAAGTCAATATCAATTATAAAAAATATTATCATTATTCATGCTTCCAAAAAGTGTAAAAAAAATATTAATTTGTTCACGTTTGAAAATGTATAAAGATCTTAACATTTAGAAATGTAAAAAGATGAAGTAATTCACACTATATATGTTAGAAAAAAAAGTTCACACTTAAAAGCATGTAAACATATAAAGTTTGTTTACATTTAAAAGTGTGAAAATCAATTTGTGGCATCCAATTTCCTCACGCTTGAGAAAGCGTGAATAAATTGGGTGTC
This sequence comes from Senecio squalidus, assembly GCA_910822075.1. Taxonomy (NCBI): domain Eukaryota; kingdom Viridiplantae; phylum Streptophyta; class Magnoliopsida; order Asterales; family Asteraceae; genus Senecio; species Senecio squalidus. Next base: position 17,749,780 of record CAJVGC010000060.1, on the reverse strand, counting down.
ACTAATATATATATATATATATATATATATATATATATATATATATATATATATATATATATATATATATATATATTAGTTCATGCTTATAAGTGTGAACAATTTGTTTTTTCAATTATAAATGTGAAAATTAATATGAGTTTCTTCACATTTTTAAATGTTAGTTTAATACATTTTCAAATGTGAACATATGACTAAATTTTTTTACACTTATTTAAAGCATGAACAAATAAATATGAAAAATTAATATTTTTGTCATAGCGATATCACATTTGTTATGTTTTGGGGTTTAATGTGTGTGGGTTATGATGACTACGATGTTGGGTGATCGAAGATGACAATATTTATTTTTGCGGAGGTAGGTAAATATTGTGAGGTTAAGAGGTGGTTAACGACAATGTGAAGGTTTTGGTGTCAAGGAGAAAGACATGGAGAGTGTAATATGTAAAATAAAAGTTGATAGTTCAATAATTGTACTCACTGAGATAAAGATTTAAAATATTAGGAGAATAAGGGTGTGTTTGCTTAGAAGTTAGGAATGGTTGCGAAAATAGGAATGAAAGTGTATGGGTGTATGGGTTTTCCAAACCTTTCATATATAGTAGGTTTCATCCAAAGCTAAATTTGTGGGTATCATTCCCAATTTTAAAGGTCCCACAAACCAACCAAACATCAACAATTACACACAAAAGGTATGATACCCATTTTTTTATTCCAAACCTTCTAACCAAACACCCCCTAAAACATATAAAACAATCAACCGTGTGTTGCCTTGTAAAATAAAGAGAAGACACCCCCTTACAAAAAGAAACGAGAAAACAAAATTGAGCACAAAAAGTGTAAACTGAAGGACAAAATAGTCAATTTTACATATCGAACACTTTTCTAGTTTTTGAACGGCTATGTTAGTGATTCGGGACCATAGTGACATCCAATTCGACAGTATGCAATCCAAGAAGAAGATTGAGTTGGAATTACTTACCAAAAGAAAGGAAATCAAGGATATGATGAAAATATGATGGAAGGATCTTCTTATTTTGTAACACCCACTCAAATTTGTGTTTATAAACTTTCTGGAAATGTAGAGAGAAAAGAGAGGATGAGTTGGTGAAAAGAAGATGGAATGAAAAAGAAAAGATGACGAAGATGTTAAGTTCAAAAATTGGTATGAGAGATGATTAGAAGTGTTTGTGAGATCTTAATCTAGATCAAATGAACCATATTAGGAAAAGTCCAGCTTAAAATCACGTGTTTGAAGTTGTAGAATCTCAAGAAAGGTGGAAAAAGTCGTTTTAACTTTTTCTGTCCGAGCCCCGACTGCGTCGTAGTCCTCTGATGACCAAAATTTAACTTTCTTTAACTTTCCGTTAAAAGGACCTAATTCGTAATAAACTTAACGCTAACCTCGTTAAAGGACTAACTTTGAAATATATTTTTAACGTTAATCTTAATCGTATAATCGAAGGCATAAATCACCTTAACTTATCTTACGAGCATACTTATATCTACTAGGCACTTAGGTACTAAAACACTTCCGTCACTAAGGACAAAACGTTTAAATAAATTCCCGACTAAACAAATAAATAATGCGTGATAAACGAAAGGATAGCAAATATAAGGTCAAAACAAAATATCGATAAATAAAACGACAAGTGGAACACCGAAATAGTACCTCAAAAACGCCTTTGTCACAGTCTCCCCAAGTAAAAATAATTTCGTCCTCGAAATTATCATTCGGTACTACCTCCGAAAAAGATATTGGGATACTTCCTCTACATCTTGTTCTCACGCTCCCAAGTAAACTCGGCTCCAAGTCTCGAATTCCAACGAACTTTGACAATGGGAATCCTACTCTGTTGCAGACGCTTAACGTCACGGTCTACGATCTCAATCGGATCCTCAACAAAATGAAGCTTATCATCAATCTGAAGCTTCTCTAACTGAACCAATAATGAATCATCAGCATGACATTTCTTCAAATGAGAAATGTGAAAAACATTATGCACTCTAGTGAGCTCAGGCAGCAAATAAAGTCTGTACGCAGCTGGACCAACACGGGCTAAAATCTTAAACGGACCCGTATACCTCAGACTCAGCTTGCTGCGCTTCTTGAAGCGGAAAACCCCTTTCCACGGAGACACTTTCAGCAAAACCATATCCCCAACACTGAACTCAAGAGGTTTCCTACGTCTATCAGCATACTTCTTCTGTCAATCTCTAGTAGCAACCAACCGCTCCTTAATCCTGAAGATCTTTCAGTAGTCTCCTGAATAATCTCCGGACCACTAGCCTGATTGTCTCCAATATCTGCCCAACACACAGGTGATCGAAACTTACGGTCATACAAATCCTCAAACGGTGCACAACAAATACTCGTATGAAAAACTGTTGTTGTACAAGAACTCGATCAATGGCAAGTGTACATCCCAACTGCCCCCAAAGTCTATCGCACAAGCACGTAACATATCCTCTAAAGTCTGAATAGTCCATTCACTCTTACCATTTTTCTGTGGGTGATAAGCAGTACTCATATCCAATCTTGTACCCAAAGCACTCTGAAAGGATTGTCAAAATCGAGAAGTAAATCGAGCATCATGATCTGAAATAATCGAAACGGGAACACCGTGTTTAGCCACAATCTCGGAGATATACAAACGGACAAGTCTCTCTAACAGTTAATTCTCTCTAATCGGTAGAAAGTGAGCAGAATTCGTCAAATGATCAACGATAACTCAAATACTGTCATAAACACTGGAAGATCTCGGAAGCTTCGTAATGAAATCCATGGTAATACGCTCCCATTTCCACTCCGGAATCTTTGGCTGATGAAGAAGCCTAGATGGCTTCTGATACTCAATCTTGACCTTCAAACAGGTCAAACACCTACTAACATACTCAGTAATTGCCCGTTTCATACCAGGCCACCAATAAAAATCTTTCAAGTCTTGATACATCTTGTCGGAACCAGGATGAACAGAATAGTTAGACTTATGAGCCTCGTCCAAAATCAACTAAAGAATACCAATCGGGACCCAAATACGATTAATGAAATAAAGAACTCCGTCATCCTTCGGCTCTAACTTTCGAGCTAAACCAAACAACCGCTCGTCCTTAAGACGATCCTCTGTCAATGCCTCTTGTGGTGCCTGAATAATCTGAGCTTTCACGCTCGTCTGAATAGATATAACCAAAGAATGAACTCGAACCGGCTTAACCGCCTTACTAGGATGGTAGCGAATGTCACAATCATAATCATTCAGTAGCTTGACCCAGCGTCTCTGTCTCATATTCAACATTTTCTAATCGAATATATGTTGGAGACTTTTGTGATCCGTGAATACGGTACACTTCGTCCCATAAGGATAATGTCTCCAAATCTTGAGAGCAAAAACGATGGCTCCTAAATCAAGATCATGTGTCGTGTGATTCTGCTCGTGTATCTTCAACTGACGTGAAGAATAAGCTATAACCTTCCCATTCTTCATGAGAACACAACCCATACCCATATGCGAAGCATCACAGTACACAACAAAGTTCTCAGTCCCAACATGCAAACTAAGAATAGGAGCATCACATAACCGTTGCTTCAACAACTGAAAAGCAGCTTCCTGCTCGGAACCCTAGATGAACGGTTCACTTTTCTGGGTCAAGTTCGTCATATAAGAGGCAACCCTAGAGAAATGCTCATGAATCGACGATAATAACCAGCAACACCCAAAAATGAACGAATCTCAGTAGGTGATTTCGGTGCAACCCAACTTTTCACGGCTTCAATATTGGCAGGATCAACGTGAATACCCTTCGCGCTGACCACGTGGCCAAGAAACTGAACCTCGGGTAACCAAAACTCACATTTCGAAAACTTTGCATACAACTTTTCGTTTCGAAGCATCTCCAAAACCAAACGTAGATGTTCCTCGTGCTCCTCACGGCTATGGGAATAGATAAGAATATCATCGATGAAAACGATCACAAATTTGTCAAGATAAGGACGACAAATACGGTTCATCATGTCACACCCCGCTTAGAGCGGAAACACGAGGTGTTCCAGTTACAATATCAAGAGTCAAGGATTACAACAATACAACCAATAAATAAAACATCAAATTAACATTAACCATGCCAAGAGTTTACAAAATACATTACAATTCAAAAGCGATGAATTGTCGAGTACGAATACGATACAAACATTCCAAAATGGAACATCATGGAAATTACATAAAGTATCACAAGTTCCAAAATGCACAAAACAAACGATCCGAAAAGCACGTATGGCATGATCAACAAAAATCTTTAAACTCCTGAAAAGCGTTAAAACGACATCAACAACATGTTGGTGAGTTATTCACAATTTTAAGTAAAAAGTGACCCATCGACAAGATTTCAATAAACATTGTAATTTCAAATAACATATCTTGTTATACCATCCTAGTGCGAGGTAGATAGCCTAGATTATCATACACTGAACCTGACCAATTAATTTATCCCCTATCCTAAGGGGTATCAATCCAAAGGCAACCATTTATGAAATACGGCCATAACATCCACTCCTTGGGACAGCCTAACGAGCGATGAGGGTTCGGTCAAACCCAAACAGATCTGTATATATGAAACCGCGGGCAAAATCTTAATCAAGTGTATAAAGGGGGGCTCCTCGAGCCTAATGATACTTAATCTAAGGCAGACCTAATTCACTGGGTAAACAAGATAATTAATAACATTCCGCATACATGCAGACAATTTAAAATACTCTTTCCAGCCCTAAAAATAGTAAAGACACGGGGCACGAATAACTCACAGTGAAAGCTTCAGCAACAAATATCGGGTACACAAACACGGAGCTACAAATCCACCGCCTAAGTGCCTTCAACAATAAACAACATAGTCTCAGTATCTCTATAAGTCTAGTTCGGTTTAGCCTTGTCGGTTAAGATTACGTTTATTATAACATTCCAACGATTATTAAGTCGATTCATGATGACGGATTAAGAAGACGATGTTCCGCGCCAGAAAAGGGCCGATCGGCAAGATATCGATCTTTCACGTCAATAACGACCGTTGGAAAAGAATGATTATTCCGAGTCGAAAGGAATATTGATACCAAGGTTTTTATTAGATCGACCAAGGTCAACGTCGAATAGGTTGACTTAGTCAAAGTCAAAGATGTTGTCTTTATAAAAGTCAAATGTTAAAGAAGTTGACTTATAAAAGTCAAATGTCAAAGAAGTTGACTTATGAAAGTCAAATGTCAAAGGAGTTGACTTATAAAAGTCAAATGTCAACGATATTGACTTATAACAGTCAAAGTCAACCATTTGAGGTATAATCAAAGTTAACTCGAAAGGAAATCAAAGTCGGCGTAATAGTCCAACTTCGACACTTTGGAGGATTTAAAGTCTTTACTTTTCAAAATAAAGTAAAATCCCTTTCAAAATGCTTTTATAAAAGGTTTGTCGTAAAAATATTATTTGATGAATTTAGATTTCGATCGCATTTGTCACAAAGATTTATTTGTCGCAAAGTAGTCAAAACGCCCGTCTTAAATGAGTATTTTGACATATTTGATAGCGTTAGCGTATTTGAGCTCAAAGATGATGTCTTTGTATAATATGTTACTTTTATATATATTAGTATATTTATACAAGTGTTTAGACTTGTTTAGAATCATAAGATGTAATCGGAGGCTTCGCAACGGCACTTCACGGAATCACGACGTCAAGACGGTTTAAAATACAAAAACGAACCATTTGCTGGAAATGGCCACGGTGCTGTGTCCTAGGCACCTTGGGCGACGCCCTGGACCATTTTCTAGCAACATCGGTTTTGTCGTTTTTGCCGAAATCCATTTGTTTAAAGGTTTTAAGGTCAAAATGTAAACTGACCAAAACTTGCATTATGTTCCAAATATATTTACCAATCTTTTTATATATGTATATATGCCGTTTTACATGCCAATACGTATAATACGTTATTTTCGGTTAAATTCACATCTTTACATATTTTTGTCCAAACTTAGTCCAAAACCAAAATATTCCAATGTGTTGGTCTAATACCTTATTCCTAACCATTTTCAAGGCTAAAACCGAAATATATGGACAATAATAAGGAAAATATATGAAAAAAACGAATTTAGGAAAAATAACGATTTTACCGTTAATCACCGCAAGAATCTACAAGCTTGAGAATATATAAACCCGAAAACAAGCCTTGGTGGTGTGGTGATGAGTAATATTCAGCATCAAAACACAAATACAACCACCATTAGTTTAGATCCTTACATGCAAGAAGAATAAAAACGTTTTCGGAGAGATTTTCGGAAAGTTTACTTACCACAAGATCTAAGTAATTTCCTTTGAGAAAAGCTAGATGGATCTTCCAAAATGCAATGTAAAAGATGGAAGAAAGAGCTTTAAATACAAATTAAATGAGTAGGTGTAAGAATCTCTAACAAAGTGGGAGAAAAATGGAAGAAAATGTGAAGAAAACTTAAAGGAAATCTTACCAAAATTTATGGAGATCAAAAGGAAATGGTTGTAGATGAACTTGGAACTTGAAACTCTCTTAAATTATGTGATTTACACTTTAAAATTTATGGAAAAGTGATTGTTCTTGAGAGAGAAATGATAGAAAATTGCATGGATGAAAAAATGAAAATGAGAGAAGTGTGTGTTTGTGTAAAGTGAAGTGTGATGATCAAATGAGTTGGTGATGACATAGAATGACCCCAAATGACCATCTCTGGACTTTAGAAAGTGTTGGACACGTTTGGGACAAGTGGCACCTTCACAAGACATGCAAAAGTGAGTCACCAACAACAACAAAAATCTGTCAAGGGGGTTTAGGTCGTCGCCCTAGGGGTTTAGGGCTGCGCTCTGGCCAAAATCCTGGTTTTCTGATTTTTCGTTTGCGTGATCGTTAAGTAGTTTCGTTCGTCGAAAGTTTCGGATTCTTTTTGCAATGAACTTAGAAAAGTTCCTTATATGTATTCTTAGTATTAGTATTCATTTTATGATTCAATTTCAATCTTGATTCCGAGATACGTACTTTTCGGTAATAGCGTGAACAAGAGCAAATGTGCGATATCTCGAAGATAAGGAATACTTTAACCGACAAATTTGGCGTAAAAAACCTAACTTATTACCACGAGCATACTAACTATTTGGCACTTAGGTAAATATAAAGATTACGTCTCGAGGGACGAATCAAATTAAACACTTAAAACTCGAAACTCAATAATAAACCGTGAGTAAAACAAAGCAAAATACAAGGGTCGAAATAATTGCGAATAAAAGTAAAATAATACGAGAATAAATATATCTAAAAATGACGGGACGTCACACATCAAGTCCATAAAGGATGCAGGCGCGTTTGTCAAACCAAACGACATCACCAAGAACTCATAATGACCATATCGAGTACGAAAAGTAGTATTTGGAATGTCATCATCTTGAATCTTCAAATGATGATAACCCAAACGAAGATCTATCTTCAAGAAATAACAAGAACCCGGGAGCTGATCAAACAAAATCGTCAATACGAGGAAGGGGATAACGGTTCTTCACTGTCAACCTATTCAGATCCCGATAATCAATACATAAACGCATGGAGCCATCATTCTTCTTAACAAAGAGAAAAGGAGCACACCATGGAGAGAAACTAGGACATATGAAACCCTTGTCAACCAATTCCTCAATCTGACTAGACAACTCAATCATCTCAGAATGAGCCAAACGATAAGGAGCTTTCGCCACAGTCGCTGCTCCGGGAACAAGATCTATATGAAATTCGGTCTGTCACTGGGGAGGAAGTCCATGCAAATCCTCAGGAAATACGTCAGCAAACTCATGAACAACCGGCTAATCATCAATCTTCGTCGCAAAATATTTCTTCACCAAATGAGCAAGATACAACGAACACCCTCGACGAATATACTCATGCACCTTAAGACTAGAAATGACCTTAAGGCGCTTCCCAGCCTCATCTCCACGAATAATCAACGGTACACCATACGGCTTCAGAATGCGCATAAACCTCTCGTAACAAACGATCTATGCCCGATGTGACATAACCAATTCATACCTACGACTATGTCAAAACTACCAAGCCTCATAGGAATAAGGTCGATGGAAAAGGAAGTATCGACTAAAGTAAGAGAACAATCACGAAGAACCTCACTAGCACGTAAGCAACTACCTTCAGCTAACTCTACCTCATAAGCAGGCACTAAAGAGCTAGGAGTACTAGTTACTAAAGTCCGAAAATCACTAGATATAAAGCTCCTATCCGCACCCGAATGAAATAATACAAATGCAAGATGATCATCAATAAGAAATGTACCATTAACAACTGTAGGATCCTGTCGTACCTCAGTAGACACCAATGCAAACACCCTGCCTTTGGCAGTATCACCACCAGTACCAGAAGTAAGAAGAGAAGCAGAAGAAACAGCTTGGGACACTTATTACGGAAGTACCCCTTATCCCCACACTCATAACACGATCCAGGTGTAAACTTGCAGAAACTCTCGGTGTGACCCAGATTCCTACACCTATCACAAAACTAGCAAGAAACCTTTGTAGCATGAGCACCTCCACACTTACCACACTTAAGGCGCTTTCCCTGACCACCAGAACCAACCACGACATAAGACTGAATCGGATGGGGCCTCTGATCCTGTCCCTGCCCCCACTTCCTAGAGTCGTGTCTAGACTTGTTACCATGCCTCCCACCAGAATCTGTACGGACCACAGTCCTCTGTAACAAACATCCTCGCATCATACTCTCAGTCAGTGAACAAGTAATGTCAATAGCACTCTGCAAAGTACCAGGACGAGATGAAATGATGTTGTCCCGAATAGTCTGGGGAAACCCATGCACATAGCGATCAATCTGGCACTCCTCGGTACTAATCAAACGAGGAACCAACACGCAAAAATCATAGAACTTGTTCGTGTATTCACGAACATCCGAACCCTGCATAGTCAAGTTCCACAACTCCTGCTCTAAACGTTGCATCTCATGTGACGGTACATACTCCTTCCTCATCAGCACCTTGAGATTCTCCCATGTCATCAAACTAACGGCTGCTCGACCCTGGGTACGCACAATCATGTTCCACCAAGTCAGGGCTTTGCCCAGGAACATATACGTCGAGTACTTAACCCGATCCTCATAAGAACAACTCGAAACCTCAGACACAGACTCGGTCTTCTCCAACCACTGTAGAGTCGCCACGACATCCTCGATACCTCCAAAATCGGTCGGCTTACATCCTAAAAATGTCTTGTACGAACAACCACGAGGCGGATCCTCAAGCATAATCTTCAGAACCCTCGCACCGATACGTACAGTACCACCAATATTTGAACCATCACGATCGGAACCCGTACCATCTGATCCAGTACCAACCACCTCGGGACCACCAGATCCCGTACCAACAATCTCGGGACCACTGGATCCAGTGCCGGTACATGCTCCTCCTGAAGGAGTGGATACCCCGATGCCCTGAAGAAAAGTATCCTTAAGATGCGCTACGATGTCAGGAATCGATGCAACCATGTGCTCGGCGAACATTTGACTAAAGTCTAGATTCGTAGTGCTCAGAGTCGCACTGCTCGGTCTCGCGCAGGACAACCTTGTCTAGTCGACTTCCTGGCAGTCGTAATCTTCTTAGGGGGCATCATCTACGAACGTAAAACGGAATAAGTAAAAGTGTGCAACACAAAATCAGGCCAAAAGTATAAAAATAAAGTAAAAGCATACAAAGGAAAAGGCAGATACATAAAGACCCAAATAAGGAAATGCGCACATAAGTAAATCATAGAAATCTTTTAAAGCCCTACGGTCATAGTCTAAGTGATTCATGTAATAAGCTACTTAGTTCACTATAACCATTGGCAGTGATACCAATCTTTGTCACACCCCGCTCAGGCGGAAACCCGAGGTGCGAACAGTTTCAATAGTATCAGAGGTCACAAGGTTACAACATTTATAATAACAAACATCATCAAATTAAATTAGAATTTCGAGATACAAAGTTTTACATAATACGAAATTAATAAAGTACAGTGACAACAAAACGGATCCTAAAGGAACTAAGTCATAGCAAAACAAGTTCCACGTAAACGATCCAAATAGTCACAAAAGCATATCATCAATCATCAGCAACCTCAAACCCCTGCAAAGCGTTAAAATACGACGTCAACATAAATTTTGGTGGGTTATTCTCATTTTTATAAAAAAACATTAAGTTTCAAAAGGTTTTGACCCAATCTGAAATATATAAATCCAAACATAGTAATAATATCTTGTTTATAAATAAAGCGAGATATATGCATAACCTTAGATAATAAATGCACATGAGCCTTGCGTTAATAGCAACATTAACCCCCTCCTTAGTGTGTCAAACTAAGGCTTAGTCTCGAATAATAATATGCAGTCATAACATCGACCCATAGGGACAGAGTACCCTCGTCGTCCCATATCAGCGATGAGGGTTTGTAAAACCCATATATATATATATATATATATATATATATATATATATATATATATATATATATATATATATATATATATATATATATATATATATATACCGGTGGCTCAATAAGAGTTAACAGGCGTGTATACGAGGGCCTTATACTACCGCTAAGGCCATATAAGTAAGGTAACACTAAATCTAAAGGCATCACAATCCACAATGTAATAAACAAGGTATAAAGTTTAATCACGCTTTTCATGTCCAAATATAAAAAATGATAAAAGGGCAACGAATAAGTCACCAATCAACAATAAATACGTCGGGTAGACAAATTAGGAGAATATCGCTCCACCACCTAAGTACCCTAGCATAAAGACATCGAAAGTCTAAGTATCTCTATAAGCGTAGTAAGGTTTAACCTTTAATGATTAACGTTATATTATATAGTATATTAAAAGTGTTCAAACGAATACTATCTCGAGTTAAAGTGACGAGTATAAGATAACGATATTTCGAGTCAATAATGACTACTAGAAAATATCGCTAATTCGAGTCAATAATGACGAATAAAAGGTGGCGATATTTCGAGTCAATAATGACTACTAGAAGATATCGATTATTCAAGTCAATAAGGACGATTAGAAGAGAATGATATTTCGAGCCGATAATGACTACCAGAAATATTGATTGAAGATTGAATACTCATACTAACGTTTAGTCAAAATTCGCTAAAATCAACGTTATAGTTGATTTTAGTCAAAGTCGACGATTACGAAGAGAAGTCAAAGTCAACTAAAAAGTCAAAATTTGACCTTTGAGGATGTCAGGATCAAATAAGTTTGTATAAACCTAAAGCTTGTCTACGTAAGATCTTGATCTATCAAAGAAGTTCAGCAGCGGATTGAACACTTTGATATTACAAGTTAATCGAATCAAACAATATTGTAACGTAAATAACGATTATGAACAATAAGTTTGCCGAATTATAAGACTTAATTGAATTGAATTAATGTATCAATACAACGTGTTTTTCTATCAATCTACAAGGATCTATATATAGACCTTGAGGCTAACCTATCTAGAAAATAGGAAACATCTATCAATAAGGAAATACAATCTAACTACAATTGTAATTCTAATCTAAACTTGCATGGAAAGTGTGTTGTAGTAGAAACAGACTTCAGTAAGCAGTAGGAATGATAATGATATGTCTTCCGTAGTAACTACAACTGCAGTACTAACTTGTCTTCCTTCCGTAGTAACAGCTTTGGTCAGTATTAATGGAGCAGTACCTTGACAGCAGTAGTCAGGAACATCAGGAATTTAAACTAAACTAACTAAGTTTCAATCCCAACAATCTCCCCCTAACTTGAACTTTTATAAATACTGAAAGTACAATTTTTTCCACAAATTTTAACTACTTTAATTACAAGACATCATCATTTTTCTAATAAATTCTTCTCCTTCTCCTCTGCTTCTTTTGCTAACTCTTCATTGAGTTGCCCCAAAATCCTCCAGACTAACTCATGCACCATCCTGGAAGCTACAAGACCATGAAGTGTGACAACTGTCTAAAATTCAGGTGACTTTCGTATATTATGTCTTCGTTATGTTTGTGCTATTCTTAGTCGTACTTTATCGTGACGTGTTTGTGTCGGAATCGAAGTCGGAATCAATAAAAGGAACCTAATACCAAGAAACTATACTATGAACTTGACTAAGTTCATAACAAGAACAAACGTAAAACTCCAGACAAATACTTAACGAAAACAAAGAAAAAAAAAAAAAAAAAAACTTAAAACGACATTTAGCTGGAAAAGCTATCCAGCCGATGGCTGAGGCCCAGCCGGCGGTTGAAAACCGCTGGCCAGCTTTTTGATTACTCATAAATGCATGAAACTCGATTGGGCCAAAGTCATTGAACGGGATTGGACCAAATACTGACCTTGTGTGAGTCCCTAGGCCAGTAAACACCACCCCTTTTTCCATTTCTTCCATTTGCCTTCACATTTTCAAAAAAAAAAACACACACACTCTCTATTCTCTCTCTAAACTTTCGCTCAAGAACACCTCCAAAAACCAGTGACATTCCATCCAAAAACATCAAGAAAACACCATTAAAACACATATATTCACCACACAAATCGTCCATATAGAAAAGGGAATCAAAAGGGTTACATTAAAAAGACGTTTTCTACCGGTTTGAAGCTCAAATCTCCTCCAAATCGGAATCCATTAATCTTTTTCGGTAGAATTCTTATCCTTCACTGTTTTTATTAAAATAACCACTTGCATGGACGATCCATTCCATAAAAACTTGTTTTTATAAAGTTTTATAACGATTTTCTTTCAAAAAACGGATTTTTGAGTAAATCTACATATTTGTGTTAAAGATCTAAAAAGAAACTGAGATTTAGTCACTAAAATGGATATTCTCCACTAATAAACTGTTGCATGTCGAAATCCAACCTAAAAACGCTTTAAAATCGCGAAAATGACAAAATAACTAAACTGACCGGAGGATCCAGCCCTGTCTGAAATTGGCTGTTCACAAAAATCTTATTTTTACGATTTAAACGGTACGATTCGAGAACTTAACACATTTTCACAGATTATAATATACAATGACAGGTTATATGTTTTGATAATATAAATGTTTGGTTAAGCTTTTATAACTAAATCTATTATGTTATATATATTATCGTCGTATATGGTTATTGAGCGGGAAAGTGGATTTAAAAATGGATTAAATTTTTATAGCGCGGAAGCGCTGCCCAAATTTTATCGGAACATATACATAAACTTCAGTAACGAACAAATAATTTATCTAAACCTTTTTGACTTTGAACATCGAACATTTTGGACATAATTGGACTACACGGAAATTAGACGTAATATGACAATGTCGTAACACATAAGTTGTGATATTAAAACTTTTTGGACAGAACTTAAGTATAAAGGTTTAATGCTTAAAATGTTAAAATGGAACTTTAACATAAATTAAATCATAATACTTATACGAGACTTGGTTGTTTTAGGATCTCCTTGATTCCGACGTGTCCCGACTCTTCTTTTCCGCACGAGACTTTATCTTCGCAATCCGTGAGTTACATCCCCTTAATTATTGTCTTTTAAATACTCTTTTGGGGGAAACATGATATCAAAATGCTTTATGAACATTTTATGAATTGTTGAACGTTTCTTTTCGAACTTATATGCGTAAACTATTTTAATTGCCCTGTTCGGCACTATTTGACTTTATGGCTTGCCCCCGATCGGATTTTGTTCAAAAACTATGATTGATTGTATTATACGCACTCGCCACTGACTAGGCACCTCCGTTAACCCTTGATGAAAATATAACATGTTTGTAAGTGCCTACTATCAGTTTTAAATTAAATCAAAGTGCCCCGTTTCAGAAAATTACACAATATTAGCTTGCTTAGCCGTATAGTAATTATGGGTATCGATACTTAGGAGAGGATCACTCCTTACTTTAGATGGCAATCTAAGTACATATTACTGACTTCAGACGTACCTCGTAGATAGTGTGGGGTTGGGGCTGTCACGATCAGATAATTGGTTTAGTGTGAACACTTATGTTATATTATGCCAAGTGGTTGATACAATGTTTTAATCATTAGTTACTTTTATTTACGCATATTTTCTCTGCGCTTGATTCGCAACTAGTATTTTTCCAAGTATTGTTCTACTTGTCTACGATCTTCTTTAAAGTATATATATTTTAAGCGTATGTTCCGCTTCATTTCTTTGAGAAACCTTTTATTATATATACTTGTCGGAACCTTTTTGTAGCGAACTTGCAAACTGTAACTCACTCACTACTTTATGTAGTTTGACACTTTATCTCATGTTTCATGAAATCAAGTGTAAGTCATGGAGTGCATAGCGTGGGCGGGTCAGGCAGGTTACGTGAGATATGAATCGGGAGAAGACTTGTCTTTATTTTGGGAATCTTTATGAAACAATTTAATTATGTATTTGTTTGTCGTGAACTTAAGTACTCTTGGTTATGTTTCTTTTGAACTTGTAAACTTTTAAATTCTATTTTTAATGACTTGAAACCGTTGCATTTTGTTATGACTTGTGAAATGATATTCTTGCTCTTCGCACCTCGTGTTTCCGCTTTAGCGGGGTGTGACAGACTTGGTATCAGAGCACAGGTTATAGTGAAACGGGTTTTAAAAATATTTCAAAAAGTTTTCGAAACCAAACTATAACCAAGGCTTTTCGGAAAAATCATTTTACGAGTTCAAACTTTAGTGGATTAATTTCGCAATTGCATGATTGTTTTCAACTATGCATAACTTGATCAACTATGCCTAGTTCAAAATGAATTATGCAAGAACGGAAAGTAATTGCTATTATTAACGGTTTTTGAGTCGAAAAATTCCCGGTCTCATCGATTCCCGATTCTCACGTGACTGACCCGTGCATGCATTTCATTTACACTTTCCTATTAGTTTCCCCTGTACTCACGTAACTCATTATTCGCAGATCCGTCATTTCTCAGTCATCGCACTCCCGATCACCGTCTCGATCCCAGTCTCGCTCACTCTCACGAGCCGCTTCCTCGCGTGAAGCTTTCGAAGACCGTGCAGCTTCCGAGAGCCAGCGCCATCAGACGACTGACCCGACCGAGGAGACCTCTATGGCATTCTCCAGCAGTATCGGTACCTCCAATCCGAGGACCGTATTTCCCCCTGCTCCCCCGATGCCTGTTTCTGCACCACCTCAGCAGCATGGACCCCGTACGAGACTGACTGCTCGTAAGCAGGTCATTCTCCCAGGCCGTTTACCGGACATGATGGTCGGACAGAATCCCGACCCATCCAGACCCGCTCCTCCCCCGATGCCGTTCGGAGATCCGTACGCAGGAGCCTCGCGTACGCCGACGATGGATCGTTACCACTGGGAGCGTCAGTTCCTGGAACAACGGTTCAGAGATCAACAGATGCAGCGCCCCGACGACGTCGGACCATCTGGACCGATGATGCCACCAAATCTGCGGTCTCCCCCACCAGCAGCGTTCCTGCAACTCCACCGAGAGCTCCGGGGACTTTCAGAAGAGGCCCAACAACAGGGTCTTCTCCTCTGTGAAGTCTCTGATGCCGCACACCAGCTGTCGGAGCAGTCGCTGCGATTCATCGCGTCGGCTCAAGCCAATGCAAAAACTGTGCAGCGTCTCGTTGGCGCATGCTTGGTCATGGGAACCCTGATTGCGGTTATCGTGGCAAAGATGTTTTTGGAGAGGCGTCGTTAGTCATTTATTTATGTATTGTACTGTAAGCTTAAGTCGTATTTTTCCCATGTACACGACTCAAAGCTATTATCTTATTGTATTGTATTGTATTGACATTTGAACCTTTCCTTGTCGTATTGAACTATGTAACCGAGTATCTTTATTATTGAATGAAAATTCTACTTTATTATTCGTACTTGCCTCTATTGTTTGAATCATACTATTATTACCTTGATCGTTGTTGTGCGTGTGCTGTTTATTCTTCCACATTACTCTTGCGTTGTCATTATTATTGTTCATTAAATTAAATCCTTATCGCATCCTATTCGTGCGTTCTAAACTGGATCTTCTTTTCTGTTGTAGAATCATGGCTCCTATACGCTCCAACGCTAGCTTGATAGCCGAGCAAGTCGCTGCTCAACTCAACGCGGCTATGCCCAAAAGGATCGCCCAGATCACTGCTGGGATAAATGCCAACATCAACAACAACCACCAGAAGCAGCAACAACAGCAAGAGCAGCAGCAACAACAGCAAGAGCAACAGCAACAACAGCATCAACAACAAAACCAGAACCAGAACCGAAACCCTCCTGCCTGCACGTACAAAAGCTTCATGGCTTGTAAGCGTAAGGAGTTTCACGGCACCACTGGTGCTGTAGGACATATATACTGGTTCGAGAGTATCGAATCAGTCCTGCACATCAGCCGATGTGCTGAAGCTGACAAGGTGGAGTACGCCTCCTGCGTATTCCACGACAGAGCCCTATCATGGTGGAACAGTGTGGTCAGAACCCGAGGGCGTAAAACCGCTTATGCTCTTCCTTGGAATCAATTGAAGAACCTCCTGATTGAGGAATACTGCCCAAAGGGAGAAATCCAGAAGCTCGAGGCAGAGCTGTGGGATCACATGATGGTCGGAAACGACATCGAGGGGTACACCACCCGATTCCACGAGCTGGCCCGACTAGTTCCAAGACTGGTGACTCCCGAGGAAAACAGGATCGACCGATACATCTCTGGTCTGGTTCCGGAAATCCGGGGTATGGTTATCTCTGCTGAACCCCAGACACTCCAGAGTGCAATCATCCTAGCACACCGACTCACCAGCAACCTTCTCACCACTCCTGCATCTTCCAAGAAAGAGTCGGGTGAGAAAAGGAAATCTGAGCAAACCCCGAGACGAAGCGACATGAATAAGAAAGCCAAAACGACTCGTAACTATGCTATGACTGCTACACCCGCACCTGCACCACCAACTGGACCCCGACCTTACACTGGGACGCACCCCAAGTGTAACTTCCATCACATCGGGAACTGCCCGACATGTCACAAGTGCCAGAAGGTGGGGCACTTCACCAAGTACTGTCCAGACAAAACAATCAACCAGGGTCAGAAGCCGATGTGCTTCGAGTGTGGGAGCAACCAACACCTCAGGAACACCTGCCCCAGGCTGCAACGTGCTCAACAGAATCAGAGCGGGCAAGGTCGAGGGCGCGCTTTCGCACTCACAGCCGAAGAAGCTCGTCAGGACCCAAATGCATTCACGTGTACGTTCTCAATAAACAATCATTTTGCTTCCATACTATTCGATTCAGGAGCTGAAAGAAGCTTTGTGTCCTTAGAATTTAGACCCCTCATTAACCTAGGATCTAAAGTTCTTAAGGATAGCTTCATAGTAGAATACGCTAACGGTCAAGAATTCGAGGCTAAGGATGTGATCGTAGGGTGTCCCATGTGTTTATCCGACAAAATTTTCCCCGTCGATCTAATTCCTATTGAGCTGAAAAGCTTCGACGTCATCGTCGGAATGGACTGGTTATCCCGCGTTCGGGCTGAGAACGTCTGTTTCGACGAACTCATCCGCATACCTCTTTCAAAAGGTGAAACCCTCGTTGTACAGGGAGACAAACTTGGACAACAACTTCGTATCGTTTCCATTGTCAAAATGCGCAAATATCTCAAAAAGGACTGCGATGCATTCCTAGCGCATGTCGTTGAACGTAAACCCAAAGAGAACCGAGTACAAGACATTCCTGTAGTCAAGGATCATCCAGAGGTCTTTCCAGAGGATTTACCTGGGCTACCGCCGCATCTACAAGTGGAATTCCGAATAGACCTCGTTCCTGGCGCAGCACCGGTCGCCAAGACACCGTATCGTCTGGCACCACCCAAAATGCAAACAACTGTCAAAACAGCTGCAGGAGCTTTTAGATCATGGTCTTATTCGTCCAAGCTCGTCCCCTTAGGGAGCCCCAATCCTCTTTGTGAAAAAGAAAGACGGATCCTTTCGTATGTGTATCGACTACCGAGAACTGAACAAGCTAACCGTCAAGAACCGATACCCACTCCCGAGGATCGATGATCTGTTCGACCAGTTGCAGGGTGCAACTTATTTCTCAAAAATCGATCTCCGTTCGGGTTATCATCAGGTTCGAGTCAGTGAGACCGACATTCCTAAAACCGCATTCCGAACTCGATACGGACATTACGAATTTCTCGTCATGCCATTTGGTCTGACCAACGCACCAACAGTTTTCATGGATCTAATGAACAAAGAGTGTAGACCATATCTAGACAAGTTCGTGATCGTATTCATAGACGATATTCTCATCTACTCAAGGAACAAGGAATATCATGCGAAACATTTGAAACTCATCTTAGAACTCCTCACAGATCAGAAACTGTACGCCAAATTCTCGAAGTGCGAATTCTGGCTCCGGTAAGTACGCTTCCTTGGTCATGTGATCGACCAAGAGGGAATTCTTGTTGATCCGGAAAAGATCGAAGAGATCGAGAAATGGCAAGCCCCAACGACTCCTACGGATATCCGACAATTCCTAGGGTTGGCTGGCTATTATCGAAGGTTCATCGAGAATTTCTCGAAGATCGCTAAGCCTCTAACCGAACTCACTCAAAAAGACAAGGACTTTATTTGGGGAAAAGGACAGGACGAATCCTTCCAGAAGCTCAAACACCAACTTTGCCACGCACCAATTCTGTCCCTACCGGAGGGCACATATAATTTCGTAGTGTTTTGCGATGCATCTCACCAAGGTCTAGGGTGTGTCCTTATGCAAAAGGACAAAGTCATCGCATACGCTTCGAGGAAATTGAAGGTACACGAGCAGAACTACACGACACATGACTTAGAGCTGGGAGCCGTTGTGTTCGCATTAAAAATCTGGAGACATTACTTGTACGACACTAAGTGCACGGTTTTCACGAATCATAAAAGCCTTCAACACATTCTTGATCAGAAAATGCTCAACATGAGGCAACGAAGATGGATTGAACTTCTAAGCGACTACGATTGCGAGATCAAATACCACCCGTGTAAAGCAAACGTAGTAGCAGATGCCCTGAGTCGGAAGGAAAGGGTAAAACCATCTCGAGTTCAAGCATTAGGAATACAGATTCAGACAAGCCTTCAAACGCAAATCGCCAGAGCTCAGCGAGAAGCGTTGAAACCCGAGAACATTAATGGCGAAACTCTACACAACCACGAGAAGGAATTCGAACTCAAATCAGACGGAATTCACTACTTCAAGGGCCGAGCATGGATTCCGAGAAACGAAGATCTTCGTAACCTTATTTTGGACGAGAGCCACCGATCCGGATACTCTATTCATCCGGGATCCGACAAGTTGTACAAGGATCTACGGGAATATTACTGGTGGCCGGACATGAAAAAGGATATCGCCTTGTACGTGGCTAAGTGTCTTACTTGCTCGAAGGTCAAGGCGGAATATCAGAAACCTTCAGGTCTATTGCAGCAGCCGGAGATTCCCATGTGGAAGTGGGAACAGATCTCCATGGACTTCATCACCAAGCTACCTCGTACGGCAAGGGGTAACGACATGATTTGGGTCATTGTGGACCGATTGATGAAATCCGCTCACTTCCTACCGGTACGAGAGAACTACTCGATGGAAAAGTTCGCTCAGGTATACATCAACGAGATCGTATCTCGTCACGGAACACCTCTCTCCATTATCGCCGACAGGGATAGTCGATTCACGTCCCGCTTTTGGAATGCACTTCAGAAATCGCTCGGGACGCGACTAGACCTTAGCACCGCCTACCATCCCCAGACCGATGGTCAGAGTGAAAGGACGATTCAAACGCTTGAGGATATGCTGAGAGCGTGCGTAGTCGACTTCGGAGGAAGTTGGGACGCTTACCTTCCTTTGGTCGAGTTCTCCTATAACAACAGCTACCACGCCAGCATCAAGTGCGCACCGTTCGAGGCCTTATACGGACGTAAGTGTCGGTCACCGCTTGGTTGGCTAGAAGCCGGCGATCGACAACTTATAAGGCTCGATATCGTCCAGGAAATCATTGACAAGATCACTACCATCCGGGAAAGACTGAAGACATCCCGTACCCGGCAGAAGAGCTACGCCGACAACCGGAGGAAACCCCTCGAGTTCCAAGTTGGCGATAGAGTTCTCCTCAAAATATCGCCTTGGAAGGGGGTAATTCGCTTCGGGAAGAGCGGAAAGCTAAGCCCGAGGTACACCGGTCAATTCGAGGTGATAGAGCGAATCGGCCCGGTGGCGTATCGACTCCAACTTCCGCAGGCTCTTTCGAACATTCATAACGTCTTTCATGTCTCGCACTTGAAAAAGTGTCTATCTGACGAGACCGTCGTCATTCCGCTCGACGAGGTCCAGATCGATGATAAGCTCAACTTCGTTGAAGAACCGCTTGAGGTTGTGGACCGCGAGGTCAAACAACTCAGGCAGAGTCGTGTTCCTATTGTCAAAGTTCGGTGGAATTCCCGGCGTGGTCATGAATTTACGTGGGAGCGTCAGGACCAAATCCGTCAGAAGTATCCACATCTGTTCAAAGACTCTCCCTCCCGATGAGGCGAACTAAATTTCGGGAAGAAATTCCTTTCAACCCGGGGAGAATGTGACAACCGTCTAAATTCAGGTGACTTTCGTATATTATGTCTTCGTTATGTCGGTGCTATTCTTAGTCGTACTTTATCGTGACGTGTTTGTGTCGGAATCGAAGTTGGAATCAATAAAAGGAACCTAATACCAAGAAACTATACTATGAACTTGACCAACTGCATAACAAGAACTAACGTAAAACTCTAGACAAATACTTAACGAAAACAAAACAAAACAAAACAAAAAAAAAAAAAAAACTTAAAACGACATTTTGCTGGAAAAGCTATCCAGCCGATGGCTAAAGCCTTTCAGCCAGCGGCTGAAAGCGGACGGTTGAAAGCCGCTGGCCAGCTTTTTGATGACTCATAAATGCATGAAACTCGATTGGGCTAGTCATTGAACGGGATTGGACCAAATACTGACCTTGTGTGAGTCCCTAGGCCAGTAAACACCACCCCTTTTCCCATTTCTTCCATTTGCCTTCACATTTTCAAAAAAAAAAAAAACACACACACTCCTATTCTCTCTCTAAACTTTCTCTCAAGAACACCTCCAAAAACCAGTGACATTTCATCCAAAAACAGCAAGAAAACACCATTAAAACACATATATTCACAACACAAATCGTCCATATAGCAAAGGGAATCAAAAGGGTTACATTAAAAAGACGTTTTCTACCTGTTTGAAGCTCAAATCTCCTCCAAATCGGAATCCATCCATATTTTTCGGTAGACTTCTTATCCTTCACTGTTTTTATTAAAATAACCACTTGCATGGACGATCCATTCCATAAAAACTTGTTTTTATAAATTTTTATAACGATTTTCTTACAAAAAACGGATTTTTGAGTAAATCTACATATTTGTGTTAAAGATCTAAAAAGAAACTGAGATTTAGTAACTAAAATGGATATTCTCCACTAATAAACTGTTGCATGTCGAAATCCAACCTAAAAACGCTTTAAAATTGCGAAAATGACAAAATAACTAAACTGGCCGGAGGATCCAGGCGCTGTCTGAAATCGGCTGTTCACAAAAATCTTATTTTTACGATTTAAACGGTACGATTCGAGAACTTAACACATTTTCACAGATTATAATATATAATGACAGGTTATATGTTTTGATAATATAAATGTTTGGTTAAACTTTTATAACTAAATCTATTATGTTATATATATTATCGTTGTATATGGTTATTGAGCGGGAAAGTGGATTTAAAAATGGACTAAATTTTTATAGCGCAGAAGCGCTGCCCAAATTTTATCGGAACATATACATAAACTTCGTAACGAACAAAAAATGTATCTAAACCTTTTTGACTTTGAACATCGAACATTTTGGACATAATTGGACTACACGGAAATTAGACGTAATATGACAATGTCGTAACACATAAGTTTTGATATTAAAACTTTTTGGACAGAACTTAAGTATAAAGGTTTAATCCTTAAAATGTTAAAATGGAACTTTAACATAAATTAAATCATAATACTTATACGAGACTAGGTTGTTTTAGGATCTCCTTGATTCCGACGTGTCCCGACTCTTCTTTTCCGCACGAGACTTTATCTTCGCAATCCGTGAGTTACATCCCCTTAATTATTGTCTTTTAAATAATCTTTTGAGGGAAACATGATATCAAAATTCTTTATGAACATTTTATGAACTGTTGAACGTTTCTTTTCGAACTTATATGCGTAAACTATTTTAGTTGCCCTGTTCGGCACTATTTGACTTTATGGCTTGCCCCCGATCGGCTTTTGTTCAAAAACTATGATTGATTGTATTATACGCACTCGCCACTGACTAGGCACCTCCGTTAACCCTTGTTGAAAATATAACATGTTTGTAAGTGCCTACTATCAGTTTTAAATTAAATCAAAGTGCCCCGTTTCAGACAATTACACACTATTAGCTTGCTTAGCTGTATAGTAATTATGGGTATCGATAATTAGGAGAGGATCACTCCTTACTTAAGATGGCAATCTAAGTACATATTACCGAGTTCAGACGTACCTCGTAGATAGTGCGGGGTTGGGGCTGTCACGATCAGATAATCGGTTTAGTGTGAACACTTACGTTATATTATGCCAAGTGGTTGATACAATGTTTTAATCATTAGTTACTTTTATTTAAGCATATTTTCTCTTCGCTTGATTCGCAACTAGTATTTTTCCAAGTATTGTTCTACTTGTCTACGATCTTCTTTAAAGTATATATATTTTAAGCGTATGTTCCGCTTCATTTCTTTGAGAAACCTTTTATTATATATACTTGTCGGAACCTTTTTGTCGCGAACTTGCAAACTGTAACTCACTCACTACTTTATGTAGTTTGACACTTTATCTCATGTTTCATGAAATCAAGTGTAAGTCATGGAGTGCATAGCGTGGGCGGGTCAGGCAGGTTACATGAGATATGAATCGGGAGAAGACTTGTCTTTATTTTGGGAATCTTTATGAAACAATTTAATTATGTATTTGTTTGTCGTGAACTTAAGTACTCTTGGTTATGTTTCTTTTGAACTTGTAAACTTTTAAATTCTATTTTTAATGACTTGAAACCGTTGCATTTTGTTATGACTTGTGAAATGATATTCATGCTCTTCGCACCTCGTGTTTCCGCTTTAGCGGGGTGTGACATGAAGTCTAACCTTGATCAGCTCTTTCAAAGTTCTTAACCTCAAGTTATACTTTCTGTCAACAAGATAGAATTCCATGGCTCCATGTCTTCTAACTATTGAGAAAGTTCCACTCCTTTCATAGATGTACCATTTAATCACAAGGTTGTTGGGACCTCCTTTTTTGAATGCACGATTAATTTTCTCAACATCTGGATCAAACATTCCATTGAGCCAATCCATAGCCATGTCTACTCCAGAGCTTTCTCCTCTGAATCTTGAATATTTTATCTTGCCAATATCATAGACACGCTGAAGATCATCTCTTGAGAAATCTCTAACCATTCTGTGAAAGGCTGGTACAACTGTCTTGGACTTGTCTGGTCTAGTTACCACATATTCAGTTTTGTTTGGTCCACCAGTGTACTCCCAGTCAATGATCTCAGGAAGATCAACTGCGAGTGGTTCAATCCTAAGTCCTTCTTCATTTACCATCAAGGCTCAACAGTCATCTTCTGATATTTCAATATCATCTTCCTTTTCTTCAATGATGACTCGCTCTTTCTTGATTTGAACAGTTGGTAAACTAGGACTTCCTTGAGCAGTAGTAGTTGAAACAGGAAAGTCATCTTTTCTTTGTCTCTTCATAGGAACTCTTGTAGACCATGACTTCTTCGTCTTCAACTGCTCAGGAGGATTTGATTTGACAGGAGCAAAAGGATTGTGAATCTTCTTCCCTTGAGCATCAAACATGAGTCTTCCTGTTTCTTGTGCCCTTTTCATGGATCTCTCTAACTCATATTGTTGTTTATTTTCTTGCTTTATGAGTTGTATTTTCTTTTGAGAGTCCCTTTTCTTTTCTTTCTCCACTAGTGCAAGCAAGTTCCCAATCTTCATTGGCCCCAATGATTTTCCATTGTAGCCTTTGGACTTTAAGTATGCAATGAACTTTTGCCTCTCACTAGCTATCTTCTCTTGAGTAGATTTTTTCTTTGAAGCTTTCCTTTTCTTTTCTCTTTCTTCTTCTTTTTGAATTTCAGCTAACTCTTTTTCTTGCTCTGCTTGCAAGAGTGCAATTTCTTCATTCAACTTCTGGATTTTCTCCATCTCAGCTATTTTAAGTTTGGTATGGATGTCTTTAATTTTGTGAGGATCAGAACCTACATCCAGTTCTTCAGAAGCTAATTGAAGTGCAGTTAGCTCATCCATCTTTTTCAACCTCTCTTTCCTCTTCTTTTCCTTATCCTCCTTGCTTGTATCCACAACAATCTTCTTCCCTTTGTCCTTTTCAGCTGGCTCAACTTCTGCAATTGGTTTGGGAATATAAGATCTGTGAGGAGGGATAATTGGCCTTATACATGTGGGTCTTGAAGGGTCTTGAATAAAGTCAACTCCTTCTACCAACTTTGTATTGTCAGGTGCTACAGGTATGACAACTCCTTTTTTTTAGGCATTGAAACTTGCTCAATCTTCCTTTGTTCAAGAATCTTGCTTCTTTCTAGCCTTAGGAGTTCAGCAGCTGCTGCTTTTTCATCAACAGTAGGAATTGATGAAGCAGTAGAAACAGTTGTAACAACTGTTGCTTCAGAAAATATTGCTGGTGGAGCTTCTCCCATTGTAATAGATACTGAAGGAGCTTCAGTAGAAACTAGAAGATCAATAAGAGTAGTAGCAATAGTAACTGGATCTTCAGTAGAAACTACTCCTTCAGTAGAAAAGACTTGAGCAGTAGAAATTATAGGAGCAGTAGAAACAATTAATTCTTTAGTAGAAACCATATCGTCAGTAGTAACAAACTCTGCAGCAGAAATAACAACATCTTCAATAGTAGCAGTAGTAATTACTTCAATCTTTTCTACCTCCATATCTTGCTCCCCCTCAAATGTTTGCTCCACCTTCTATTCATCAATAACCATCTTGTCACCCTCCACCTCTAAATCATCTTCTGCTTCTTGTTCTGAGGTGGCAGTGATGACTGTGTCTTCACTTCTTCTTTCAATCTCCTCCCCCTTAACCTCAGCATCATCTTCTGTTGACAAAATGTCATCCATTTCTTTCGCCCCCTTTTTGTCAGCAGGGGGTTGTCATCCGAGGAAGAAGAAGAGCTGGAAGGTCCTGGAGATGTACCAATGCTCCTTATGGTTGGCTTTTTCATCAAAAAGTCTTGCAGTTGTTTTAGCTGCTCAACCAAAGTGTGGACCAATGTAGTTAAAGTTGCAAGGTCCTCCCCTTGTTCATAAACTTTATGAAAGAAAGAGGCACAAGCTTCCATCAATTCCAATGGTGAATAGTTATATCTATCTTCACCCCTTGCCTGTTGAGTACCAACAGGTGGTTGATCATCGGATGTAGAGGGACCCTTTTGCCCTGCAGAAGCAGATCCCTCCCCCATGGTTTCTTGGCATCCGGGACCACGTTCCAAAGATGCTACAAAGGCGACATCAATGGGTTGTGTTTCCTTGAGTTGGGTCTTAGTGATGTTCACACTGTCCTGGGCTTCACTATGAGATGTAAGGACACCAGTAGTGTGAGCCCTTCCCAAATGGTCTTCCCCCTCCTTATTGACCACCTCAGTGAGCATGGGGGATTGCTCAATGGTTTCCCTTTGTCTGAATTTGGAAAGTGGGGAAGTTTGAAGCTGAAGAGGCTGAGGAACCCTCTTACTTTTTCTTGAGAAATTTGCAACAATAGGTGGTGGTGAGTGAGGTGTAGAAACAGATGGTGGAGTCACAAAAGTGGTGACTGGTGCAGTTAATACTGGAGAAGTACTCTCAGTAGTAACTAGAGGAACACTTGCAGTAGAAACTGTAGTTGTTACCTCTGGGATAATGGCTGCAGTACTTGCAGTAGAAACTGCAGAGGTAATGGTGGTATGAAGAGGATCAGATGGGGGTTGAGACAGAGGTGAAGTCACTTGTCTCTCATCTGCAGTAGAACTTGTTCCCACCATCATTGTAGAGAACAATGGTGTAACATTAGCAGAACAACCTTTATTTTTCCTTCTCGTATTTGCAAAAACCTTTTTAGTATGAGCATAGGCAAGAAAAACATTTTGAGATCTTGTTAGATCCCTGATTTCACAATTTATGATGTGCTGTAAGAACCTTGGATACATTAAAAATTTATGTTTAAGATTTGCCAAGTTCCACAGCAAACCATCAAAAATAAGGGCTGAAAAGTTGTAGGTTTGGTTTGTGGCCAAACAAACCATGGTAGTTGCCAAAGAAAGACTAGCCTCATTCCAACCTGTTCGTTTTTGGGAAAGACATTGTTGCAAAGTATGCAGCAAGTACTTCCATTGGGGGGACAGTTTTGCTTTTAAAAACGTGGAAGTATTTAGGTCCCCCTCATAGCCCATTAGGCGAAAATTTTCAAAAACAGTTTCACTTGGTAAGTCACTTATACCTTTCTCATCTTGAAATTGAAGATGAGTTCTTATTGTAGTCTCTGATAATTTCTTTGCCATCAATGGAGGCTTTAATGACTAGTACTTCTCCTGCAGAAGTTACCATAGCAGTATCCCAAAAACCTCTTATATGATCTTCGTGAATCTCAGGACTAACATTTAAAGCGAATTTTATGTGAGATTGCTTCAAGAAGTCAATGATTTGGTAAAAATCCGTGTTTTTTTTTGTTCTTTACAAAAGAGGCTACCATATTATGGCTTTCGTAAAACTGAAGATCAGCCATTGTTAGAAACTTGAAAGAATTTGATTAAACAGTGGAAGAAAACTTTAGATTTTTAATGGAAACGGTAACTTTTTATCAGTTAGGGTTCTTGAGATAAAAGGTAATTAATTAAAAGATTAAATTAGATTATACCTAAAAGATTAGAACAACTTGGCGAGTTGGATTAGACGCTAGTGATGATTAAAAAGGACGGTTCAATCGTGTGTTGCCACGTGTCAAAAATTACTGAACCCGCGCCGAAGATTTAAAATTGAGGTCCAATCACAAAACGCCATCTGTTAAAAGTTAGTTGCAAGTTGAGGTTTGACTTGTCAACGCAGTATTAACAGAGTAATCTTATTAATTAAGAAAACTTTGCGGTACTAATAGTTGTTGTGACAACCGTCCAAAATTCATTGTGATTCTCATTTATTATGTCAGTACAAATCTTTAGTTGCATTTATCGTGATCGTGTCGTTCTTGTTCGTACTTTATTGTGACTGTAATTGTGTCGGAACCAAAGTCGGAATCAACTTATAAATCCTAACACCAAGAAATTATACAATGAACTTGACTAAGTTCATAACGGGAACTAAAATAAAATTCTAGTCCACACTTAACAATAACGGAAAACTTAAAACGTCACCAAGCTGGGAAAGGCCATCCAGCCGATGGCTGAAAGCCGCTGTCTAGTGGATGATGACTCATTTTTGCATGTCTCTGGATTGGGCCAACACAATAACTCCAGGATTGGACCAAGAGACTGACTTTGGGGAGTCCCTAGGTCAGTCATTACCATCCTCTTACTCCCTCTATTCATTTTCATTATCATTTTCAAAATTAAAAACACACACACCTCCATTTTTTCTCTCTAAGCTCTCAAGAACTTCCAAACAAATCCAGTGATTTTTCCCCTCTTTACAGCAACTAAACACTTAAAAATCATCATCAAAACACACATAAATCGTTCACAAAGCAAAGGGTAACAAGAAGGAAGCATAAAAACGAGTTTTTGAAGAGGTTTTCTACCATTTTGAAGCTCTATCTCATCCAAACCGTCACCTAGCTTTTTCCTTCGGTAAAACCCTTTTATTTTACTGTTATTTCCTAAATAATTACTTGCATGGATGATCTAAAGTCTAAAAAGTTGTTTTTATAAAAGTTTATAACGTTTTCTTACTTAAAAACAGGTTTTTCACATAGATCCACCTTTTGATGTAAAAGATCTAAAAGAAACTGTGGTTTTGACATTAATATGGTTATATTTCATAAAGATCAGTTTGCATGTTTAAATCTACCTCTAAGAATGGCTTAAAAATCGAAAAATATCGAATAGATGAAACTGGCCGAAGGCCTCCAGCCGGCGACTGAATATCTCCAGCCGCTGCCTGGATCTTGCTGTACACCAAAAATGTCGTTTTTGCAACTTAAACGTTAAGAATGGTGACCAACTAAATTTATCACATAATATATGTTTGAAAAACTTACTGATTTCATAAAAGATATTGTTTGGTTAAGTTTTATGAATAAAAACTATTGTATTGTTGAATGGTATGGTTTGAAACAATTGTTAAGGCGGGAAAGTGTTATTGAAAATGGACTAAATTTTTATGGCGCCGAAGCGCTGCCCAAATTTCACCGTAAAATACACCCGAACCTCGGTAACTTATTATTTTGTGACTTAAACACATTGACTTTGGACATCGACCCTTTTTGGACATAATTGGACTCATCGGACATTAAATGTAATTGAACATTTCGTAACACATAAGTTTTCTGTATTGAAACGTTTGGACAGAATTTAAGTACAAGGATTTAATACTAAACATGTTAAAATAAAACTTTAACATAACTTAAATCATACAATTTATACTTACACAAAACTTGGGTGTTTAGGTCGTCTTTGATTCCCGACGCGTTCCGCTCCTCTCTTTTACTCGAGACTTGTCTTCGCAACCCGTGAGTTACATCCCCCTTACCTTTTGTATTTTACATAAACTTTTGGGGGAAACATAAGATTTATTTGTCTTGGAAACTTTTATGGACTTTTGCAACTCTTATGAACATTTGAAACTGTTATGAACTCTTGGAACACTGTACGAACTATTGATCTATTTTGGAAACTTTGAAACTCATATGCGTAAAACATTTTATTTCCCCTATTGGCTTATTGGCTTGCCCCCGTTAATTGGCTAAACTAAGTTAAGGATTCTTGTATGCGAAACCAACCCTTGATGAGAATATAAACTCCGTAAGTGCCTACTATCAATTTTTAGACAAAGAGTACAAAGTGACCCGTTTTTAGTTCAGTTCATTCCACACTATTAGCAATAGCCGTTAGTAACTATGGGTATCGATACTTAGGAGAGGTCACTCCTTACTTGTGGTTCGCGACCTAAGTACATACTACTAAGTTCAGACGAACTCCATCTTTAGTGCAACTTTGGGGCGTGTTCTGACCAGTTAATCGGTTTAGTGTAAATCTTACGTTATATTATGCCAAGAGGTTGATACAAGATTTTAATTTAGTTACTTATTTATTTACGCATATACACTCTTTTAGCGATTGACTCCGCAATTACTCTTATATTACAAGCATTGTTCTACTTGTGTTTGTTCAAACTTTTAAAGTATATATATTTAAGCGCCGCTCCGCTTCTTTTCATTTATGAAACTCTTTACTTATATATACTTCACGGAAACTTTTGTCGAGAAACTCAAACTGTAACTCACTCACTACTTTATTGTAGTTGACACTTTATCTTATGTTTCAGGAAATTAAGTGTAAGGATGAAGTGCATGGCATGGACGGGTCAGGATGGTGGCGTGAGACTTTCATTGGGAAAAAGACCTGTTTATTATTATGGGAATTTTATTTGAAACTTGAATTTATGTATTTGTATTGAAACGTTAAACTACTTGGTTGTTTTTGGGATTTGTGAACACTTTTATTTTTAATCAATGACTTGAACCGTTATATTTTGTTATAACCCGTGTAATGGTATTCCAGCTCTTCGCACCTCGTGTTTCCGCTATAGCGGGGTGTGACAGACTTGGTATCAGAGCATAGGTTATAGTGAAAACGGTTTTAAAAATTTTCAAAAATTTTCGAAACCAAACTATAACCAAGACTTTTCGGAAAATCATTTATGGGTTCAAACTTTGGTGAATTAATTTCGCGATTGCATGATTATTTTTAACTATGCATGACCTGATCACTCATGCCTAGTTCAAAATGAATTATGCAAGGACGGAACGTAATTGCTATCGTCAACGGTTTTTGAGTCAAAAATTCCCGGTCTTATCATTCCCGATTCTCACGTGACTGACCCGTGCATGCATTTCATTACACATTTCCTTTACTATTTTTGTTTCCCATTACTTACGAAACTCCTTGTTCGCAAATCCGTCATGTCTCACTCTTCCCGTTCACGATCACCGTCGCGCTCATATTCCCGTTCACTACCGAGAGCCGCATCGTCTCGCGAGGCTTCTGAGGGCCACACCGCCTCGGAAAGCCAACGCCATCAGACTACCGATCCCACGGAGGACACCTTCATGGCGATCTCGAGCAGTATCGGGTCCAGCCCGAGGACGGTACTACCAACCCGTCCACCGGTACCCGTTGCCGCACCACCCCAGTATTAGAGGCCCCGTACCCGGCTGACCGCCCGCAAACAGGTCATCCTCCCGGGCCGCTTGCCGGATAGGATGGCCGGACAGCAGGTCGGTCCGTCGAAACCCACACCTTCACACCTTCTGTTCGGTCACCCGCATCCCGAGGCTCCTAGATCACTACACGTGGGAGCGACAGATCGAGCGTGAAGAAATGCAGCGTGCCCGTGACGCTGAAGCAGCTAAGAAGAGGATGCCGCCTACCCTACAGCCTCCCCCTCCTGCCGCATTCTTGCACCTCCACCGCGAGGTAAGGGGACTATCCGAGGAGGCCCAGCAGCAAGGGCTTCTCCTCTGCGAGGTCTCTGATGCCGCGCATCGGTTGTCGGAACAGTCGCTGCGATTCGTCGCATCGGCTCAGGCCACAGCCCGAACAGTGCAGCGTCTGGTTGGGGAGTGTTTGATTATGGGGACCCTGTTGGTGGTTATTGTCGCCAAGATGTTTCTCGAGAAACGCCGCTAGTTATCTTCTTTTATTTATTGTACTGTAGGCTCGAGTTGTAATTTTCCAATGTACACAACTCAAAGCCATATCTATTTTATTTCCATATGTATTGTACTTGTACTTCATTTCTCATTTTGAACCATGTATCCATCGTTAGTATTAATTAATGGGATTTCTATCTTTATTATCTATACTTGTCATTGTCGTGTGAATCTTGAATTATGGTTAAATTATTACTCGTGCGTGTATTATTTGTTCTTTCATATTATTTGTGCTTTGTCATTATCATTGAATTATATTCTTATCGTATTCCATTCGTGCGTTCTAAATTGAATCTATTCTTCTGTTGTAGAATCATGGCACCTAGGCGCTCAAATGCTAGCCTCATAGCCGAGCAGGTCGCTGCTCAGCTAAATGATGCCATGCCCAACATGGTCGCTCAGATCACTGCTGGGATTAACAATAATGTCAACAACAATCAACAGCAACAGCAACAGCAACAGCAACAGCAACAGCAGCAGCAGCAGGACCAGAATCAGAACCAGAACCGAAACCCTCCTGCCTGCACCTATAAGAGTTTCATGGCCTGCAAGCCTAAGGAGTTCCATGGCACAACTGGTGTTGTAGGACTCGTGTCCTGGTTTGAGAGTATTGAGTCAGTTTTTCACATCAGCAGGTGTGCTGAGGCTGCCAAAGTGGAGTACGCCTCCTGCGTACTACACGAAAAGGCCCTGACTTGGTGGAACAGCGTAGTCCGAAACAGAGGACGCGAAACCGCCTATGCTCTCACATGGGACCAATTCAAGAACCTTCTGATAGAGGAGTACTGCCCCAAAGGGGAAATTAAGAAGCTCGAGGCGGAGCTCTGGGATCACACGATGATCGGAAACGACATCGAAGGGTACACTACCCGATTCCACGAGTTGGACCGACTGGTCCCGAGGCTGGTAACTCCTGAAGAAAACCGTATTGACCGCTATGTCTCCGGTCTCGTTCCTGAGATCTGGGGAATGGTCATCTCAACTGAACCTCAAACTCTCCAGAGCGCCATCATCCTAGCTCATCGCCTCACCAGCAATCTACTCACCACTCCTGCATCTTCTAAGAAGGAGTCGGGTGAGAAAAGAAAATCTGATCAAACCCCCAGGAGGAGCGACAGAAACAAGAAGAAGAAAACCACCCGCAATTTTGCAGTGACAGCTGTAGCACCACCACCACCACCAACTGGAGCCCGAACCTACACGGGGACGAACCCCAAGTGCAACAAGTGCAACTTCCACCACCACGGGAACTGCCCGGTGTGCTTAAAATGCCAAAAGGTAGGGCACTTTGCTAGATATTGTACGGAGAAGGTAATAGTCCCAGGTCAGAAGCCGGTGTGCTTCGAGTGCGGGAGTGATCAGCACTTCCGGAATGCTTGTCCAAGACTCCAGAACGCCCAACCGAACCAAGGCGGGCGAGGTCGAGGACGTGCCTTCGCACTCACAGCTGAAGAAGCCCGACAGGACCCTAACGCGGTGAACGGTACGTTTCCTGTAAATAACCACTATGCATCAGTATTGTTCGATTCAGGGGCTGAGAGAAGCTTCGTATCCTTAGAATTTAGACCCCTCATTAACTTAGGATCTAAAGTTCTTAAGGATAGCTTCACCATAGAGTACGCTAACGGTCAAGAGTTCGAAGCTAAGGATATAATCATAGTATATGCCTATCCGATAAAACCTTCCCCATTGACTTAATTCCGATCGAGCTGAAAAGCTTTGATGTAATCGTCGGAATGGACTGGCGATCTCGTTTCTGAGCCGAGATCGTCTGTATCGATAAACTTATTCGCATCCCTCTCTCAAACACCGAAACTCTAGTTGTTCAAGGAGACAAACCTGGACGACAACTCCGTATCGTGTCCTCCATGAAAATGCGCAAGTACCTCGAGAAGGACTGTGACGCATTCCTCGCTCACGTTGTCGAACGTAAACCCAAAGAGAGCCGAGTACAAGATATCCCAGTAGTCAAGGATCACCCTGAAGTCTTTCCCGAAGATTTACCCGGGCTACCGCCGCATCGACAAGTGGAATTCCGGATAGACCTAGTTCCTGGCGCAGCACCGGTCGCTAAGACACAGTATCGTCTAGCCCCACCGGAAATGCAAGAGCTATCGAAACAACTACAAGAACTCTTGGATCATGGTCTTATTCTTCCAAGATCGTACCCCTCGGGAGCCCCAATGCTCTTCGTTAAAAAGAAAGACGGATCCTTTCGTATGTGCATCGACTACCGCGAACTGAACAAGCTGACCGTCAAGAACCGATACCCACTTCCGAGGATCGATGATCTGTTCGACCAGTTGCAGGGTGCAACTTATTTCTCAAAAATCGACCTCCGTTCGGGTTATCATCAGGTTCGTGTCAGTGAGACCGACATCCCTAAAACCGCTTTCCGAACTCGTTACGGTCATTACGAATTCCTCGTCATGCCATTTGGTCTGACCAACGCACCAGCGGTGTTCATGGATTTGATGAACAGGGTGTGTAGACCATATTTGGACAAATTTGTGATCGTATTCATCGACGACATCCTTATCTACTCGAGAAACAAAGAGGATCACGCGAAACACCTGAAACTTATCTTAGAACTCCTCCGAGATCAGAAACTGTACGCCAAATTCTCGAAGTGTGAATTTTGGCTCCGGGAGGTACATTTCCTTGTCATGTGGTCAACCAAGAAGGAATCCATGTAGACCCGGCTAAGATCGAAGCGATCGAAAAATGGCAAGCCCCAACGACTCCTACGGAAATTCGACAATTCCTAGGGTTGGCCGGCTATTATCGAAGGTTCATCGAGAATTTCTCGAAGATCGCTAAGCCACTCTCCGAGCTCACTCAGAAGGACAAGGATTTTGTTTGGGGTACAAAACAAGAGGAATCCTTCCAGAAACTTAAACACCAGCTCTGCCACGCACCGATTTTGTCCCTACCGGAGGGTACGGATAACTTCGTGGTATTCTGCGATGCATCCCATCAAGGACTTGGGTGTGTCCTTATGCAGAAGGATAAAGTCATCGCCTACGCTCCAAGGCAACTTAAAGTGCACGAACAGAACTACACCACACACGACCTAGAGCTGGGAGCCGTCGTATTCGCTTTAAAGATCTGGAGACATTATCTGTATGGTACTAAGTGCACGGTTTTCACGGATCATAAGAGCCTTCAACACATTCTAGATCTAAAGATGCTCAACATGAGACAGCGGAGATGGATCGAACTGCTGAGCGACTACGATTGCGAGATCAAATACCACCCGGGTAAGGCAAACGTAGTAGCAGATGCCCTGAGTCGGAAGGAAAGGGTAAGACCATCTCGGGTTAAAGCATTAGGTATTCAGATTCAGACAAATCTTCAAACGCAAATCGCCGAGGCTCAGCGAGAAGCGTTGAAACCCGAGAACTTAAAGGACGAAACGTTGCACAATCATGAGAAGGAATTCGAACTCAAGTCCGACGGAATCCACTACTTCAAGGGCCGAGCCTGGATTCCGAGATCCGAAGATCTTCTCAAGCTAATTTTGGACGAGGGCCACCGTTCCCGATACTCCATCCACCCTGGATCCGACAAATTGTACAAGGACCTTCGGGAATATTATTGGTGGTCGGGCATGAAGAAGGATATCGCCTTGTACGTCGCCAAGTGCCTTACTTGCTCGAAGGTCAAGGCGGAATATCAGAAGCCCTCAGGACTACTGCAACAACCGGAGATTCCTATGTGGAAGTGGGAACAAATCTCCATGGATTTCATCACCAAGTTTCCCCGGACGGCAAAGGGTAACGACACGATTTGGGTAATTGTGGACCGATTGACAAAGTCTGCTCATTTCCTACCGGTACGAGAGAACCACTCGATGGAGAAGTTCGCTCAAATCTACATCAACGAGATCATCTCTCGCCACGGAACACCTCTCTCCATTATCTCTGACAGGGATAGTCGGTTTACGTCCCGCTTTTGGAATGCGCTTCAGAAATCGCTCGGGACGCGACTAGACCTTAGTGCCACTTACCACCCTCAGACCGACGGTCAGAGCGAAAGGACGATCCAAACACTTGAGGATATGCTAAGAGCATGCGTAGTTGACTTCGGAGGAAGTTGGGATACTCACCTCCCTCTGGTCGAGTTTTCCTACAACAACAGCTACCACGCTAGCATCAAGTGCGCTCCGTTCGAGGCCTTATACGGACGTAAGTGCCGGTCGCCGCTTTGTTGGCTAGAAGCCGGCGATCGACAACTCACAAGGCTCGACATCGTCCAGGAAACCATCGATAAGATTACTACTATCAGAGAACGACTGAAGACGTCCCGTACCCGGCAGAAGAGCTACGCCGATAACCGAAGGAAACCCCTCGAGTTCCAAGTTGGCGATCGTGTGCTTCTCAAAATATCGCCATGGAAGGGGGTAGTTCGCTTCGGGAAGCGCGGCAAGCTAAGCCCAAGGTATACCGGACCATTCGAAGTTATCGACCGTATCGGCCCAGTAGCATATCGACTCCAACTCCCGCAGATTCTTTCCAACGTTCACAACGTATTCCATGTCTCGCACTTGAAAAAATGCTTATCTGATGAGACCATCGTCATCCCACTCGACGAGGTCAAGATCGACAACAAGCTCAACTTTATCGAGGAACCGCTTGAGGTTGTGGACCGCGAGGTCAAACAACTCAGACAAAGTCGTGTTCCTATTGTCAAGGTTCGGTGGAACTCCCGACGTGGTCATGAATTCACATGAGAACGTGAGGACCAAATCCGTCAAAAGTATCCACATCTGTTCAAAGACCCTTCTACCTGATGGGACGAGTCAAATTTCGGGACGAAATTTCTTTCAACCCGGGGAGAATGTGACAACCGTCCAAAATTCAGGTGATTCTCATTTATTATGTCAGTACAAATATTTAGTTGCATGTATCGTGATAGTATCGTTCGTGTTCGTACTTTATTGTGACTGTAATTGTGTCGGAACCAAAGTCGAAATCAACTTATAAATCCTAACACCAAGAAATTATACAATGAACTTGACTAAGTTCATAACGGGAACTAAAATAAAATTCTAGTCCACACTTAACAATAACGGAAAACTTAAAACGTCACCAAGCTGGGAAAAGCCATCCAGTCGATGGCTAAAAGCTGTCAGCCAGCGGCTGAAGCCCAGCAGGCGGCTGGATATGGCCAGCCGGCGGCTGAAAGCCGCTGTCCAGTGGATGATGACTCATTTTTGCATGTCTCTTGATTGGTCCAACACAATAACTCCGGGATTGGACCAAGAGACTGACTTTGGGGAGTCCCTAGGTCAGTCATTACCATCCTCTTACTCCCTCTATTCATTTTCATTATCATTTTCAAAATTAAAAACACACACACCTCCATTTTTTTTCTCTCTAAGCTCTCAAGAACTTCCAAACAAATCCAGTGATTTTTCCCCTCTTTACAGCAACTAAACACTTAAAAATCACCATCAAAACACACATGAATCGTTCACAAAACAAAGGGTAACAAGAAGGAAGCATAAAAACGAGTTTTTGAAGAAGTTTTCTACCATTTTGAAGCTCTATCTCATCCAAACCGTCACCTAGCTTTTTCCTTCGGTAAAACCCTTTTATTTTACTGTTATTTCCTAAATAATTACTTGCATGGACGATCTAAAGTCTAAAAAGTTGTTTTTATAAAAGTTTATAACGTTTTCTTACTTAAAAACGGGTTTTTCACATAGATCCACCTTTTGATGTAAAAGATCTAAAAGAAACTGTGGTTTTGACATTAATATGGTTATATTTCATAAAGATCAGTTTGCATGTTAAAATCTACCTCTAAAAATGGCTTAAAAATCGAAAAATATCGAATAGATGAAACTGGCAGAACGCCTCCAGCCGGCGGCTGAAGATATTCAGCCGGCGGCTGAATATCTCCAGCCGCTGCCTGGATCTTGTTGTACACCAAAATGTCGTTTTTGCAACTTAAACGTTAAGAATGGTGACCAACTAAATTTATCACAGAATATATGTTTGAAAAACTTACTGATTTCATAAAAGATATTGTTTGGTTAAGTTTTATGAATAAAAACTATTGTATTGTTGAATGGTATGGTTTGAAACGATTGTTAAGGCGGGAAAGTGTTATTGAAAATTGACTAAATTTTTATGGCGCGGAAGCGCTGCCCATTGACTTTGGACATCGACCCTTTTTGGACATTGACTTTGGACATCGACCCTTTTTGGACATAATTGGACTCATCGGACATTAAACGTAATTGAACATTTCGTAACACATAAGTTTTCCGTATTGAACCGTTTGGACAGAATTTAAGTACAAGGATTTAATACTAAACATGTTAAAATAGAACTTTAACATAACTTAAATCATACAATTTATACTTACACAAAACTTGGGTGTTTTGGTCGTCTTTGATTCCCGACGCGTTCGGCTCCTCTCTTTTACTCGAGACTTGTCTTCGCAACCCGTGAGTTACATCCCCCTTACCTTTTGTATTTTACATAAACTTTTGGGGGAAACATAAAATTTATTTGTCTTAGAAACTTTTATGGACTTTTGCAACTCTTATGAACATTTGAAACTGTTATGAACTCTTGGAACACTGTACGAACTATTGATCTATTTTGGAAACTTTGTGAAACTCATATGCGTAAAACATTTTATTGCCCCTGTTGGCTTACTGGCTTGCCCCCGTTAATTGGCTAAACTAAGTTAAGGATTCTTGTATGCGAAACCAACCCTTGATGAGAATATAAACTCCGTAAGTGCCTACTATCAATTTTTAGACAAAGAGTACAAAGTGCCCCGTTTTTCGTTCAGTTCATTACACACTATTAGCAATAGCCGTTAGTAACTATGGGTATCGATACTTAGGAGAGGTCACTCCTTACTTGTGGTTCGCGACCTAAGTACATATTACTAAGTTCAGACGAACTCCATCTTTAGTGCAACTTTGGGGCGTGTTCTGACCAGTTAATCGGTTTAGTGTAAATCTTACGTTATATTATGCCAAGAGGTTGATACAAGATTTTAATTTAGTTACTTATTTATTTACGCATATACACTCTTTTAGCGATTGACTCCGCAATTACTATTATATTACAAGCATTGTTCTACTTGAGTTTTTTCAAACTTTTAAAGTATATATATTTAAGCGCCGCTACGCTTCTTTTCATTTATGAAACTCTTTACTTATATATACTTCACGGAAACTTTTGTCGAGAAACTCAAACTGTAACTCACTCACTACTTTATTTTAGTTGACACTTTATCTTATGTTTCAGGAAATTAAGTGTAAGGATGAAGTGCATGGCATGGACGGGTCAGGATGGTGGCGTGAGACTTTCATTGTGAAAAAGACCTGTTTATTATTATGGGAATTTTATTTGAAACTTTAATTTATGTATTTGTATTGAAACGTTAAACTACTTGGTTGTTTTTGGGATTTGTGAACACTTTTAATTTTAATCAATGACTTGAACCGTTATATTTTGTTATAACCCGTGTAATGGTATTCCAGCTCTTCGCACCTCGTGTTTCCGCTATAGCGGGGTGTGACAGTTGCAGTATTAACAGATAATGACCGTAGTAATTAGGTTAATGACAGTAGTAATGACGACAGTATTAACTGGTCTGGCAGTAGTAATAGATATTACTTTCCAGTATTAACCAGAGGTCCGTGGTAACGAGAATACTACCAGTATTAACCATTCCAGCAATATTAACAAAACTAAGGGCAGTAGTAGTTAAACCTTCCCGTAGTAATGAAAAATTTGTCGTACTAAGAAAAACTTTGGTCAAAATTTGTTTCTACTGTTAATTTTGCAGTAGTAACATAGTACAATACTAAAAAGTAAGGCACTTGATTTATGTTAAGGTTACTACTGCTTTTCTCGAAGGGACTTTTCATGAAATAATTTAAAAGACAATTCTAGGTAAGTTAATCCATGTTGATCATGCCAATATTGGTAATCAAGAATGTAAATCTTCCCACATCAAAAGCTTTTGTGAGAAGATCAGCAAGCTGATTATCAGTATGGACTTTTTCAACATGTATCAACTTCTTTTCATTACAGTCTCTTATTAGGTGATAACGTATCACTGTGTGCTTGGTCTTGGAGTGCTTCACCGGGTTGTTGATTATGCTGATGGTGCTCATGTTGTCTATGAAGATGGGAGTATTCATGAATGCATATCCATAATCCATCATTTGATTTTGTATCCACAACACCTGAGCACAGTAACTTGCTGCAGCAATGTATTCAGCTTATGTTGAAGAAGTAGAAACCGTTGTTTGCTTTTTGCACTGCTAAGACACCAGCCTTGAGCCTAGGAATTGACATCCTCCTGTTGTTGATTTCATGTCTAAATTTTCACCACCATAATCACTGTCAGTATAAGCAATTAAATCAAAGGGTGAGTCTTTAGGATACCATAGCCCTAAGGTAGGTTTGCCCTTCAAGTAACAAAATATTCTCTTGATTGCAATGAGATGAGACATCTTGGGTCTGGTTTGATATCTTGCACATACACAAACTCCAAACATGATGTTAGGTCTTGAAGCTGTGAGGTACATTAGTAACCTATCATTTGATTAGTAGTTGTGAATGTCTACATCCTCCCCCTCAAGATCTGCAGTTAGTTGTTTGTGAGTTTCAACGGGTGTGCTGGCCACTTTTTCTTCTAGAAATACAAACTTGGTGAGAATATCTTTGACATATTTTGATTGGCTGATGAAGAGTCCATCAGGCTTCTGCTTGACTTGGAGACCTAGAAAGAATGTTAGTTCTCCCATTGAACTCATTTGAAACTTGGTATGCATCAGTTGTTCGAATTCTTTACACAAAGCATCTTTGGTGGAGCCAAAGATGATGTCATCCACATATATTTGTACAAGAAGGATATATGAGTAAGTCTTTTTGAAGAACATAGTCTTGTCAATGGTTCCTCTTTGAAAGTTGTTCTTGAGAAGATAATCAGAAAGAGTATTATACCATGCTCTTGGTGCTTGATGAAGCCCATAGAGAGCTTTGTCCAATTTGTATACCAAGTAAGGATTTTGAGGGTCCTCAAATCCTGGTGGCTGTCTGACATATACTTCCTCTTCTATTACTCCATAGAGGAAAGCACTCTTCACATCCATTTGAAAAGCTTTG
This sequence comes from Senecio squalidus, assembly GCA_910822075.1. Taxonomy (NCBI): domain Eukaryota; kingdom Viridiplantae; phylum Streptophyta; class Magnoliopsida; order Asterales; family Asteraceae; genus Senecio; species Senecio squalidus. The sequence continues at coordinate 17,709,538 of CAJVGC010000060.1, read as the reverse complement.
AAGCCCATGAAGGATGCAAAGGCAACGAAGAGTCTTATTGTTTCTATTCTTGCAACTGGTGCAAAGACTTCTTCATAATCTATCCCCTCTTCCTGAGTGTAGCCTTGAGCTACCAGTCTGGCTTTGTTTTTGATAACTATCCCTCTTTCATCCTTCTTGTTTCTGAAAATACATCTTGTGCCGATGACCTTCTTCCCTCTAGGCAATGGAACCAAATCCCAGACACCTTGAATTTTAAACTGAAGTAGTTCTGCTTGACAGGCTTCTATCCAGTGTGGGTCTAGAAGAGCTTCTTGAATCTTCTTGGGATCCATTTGTGAAAGAGAGTAGGAAAATAAGCTAGTGTTTATATCCTGTAGTGGGTCCTTTGGAGGCTTGGTATGACTCCTTGTCTCCATAGAAATGTCAAAGTTACCAATTATTTGAGATGGAGGGTGGTTCTTGGAAATACGGGAAGAAGAATACTTCTCAATTCTTAAATCTACACCCCAATTGGTATCATTGAGATCTGGCATTGCATATCCATGGAAAGGATTGGATCCATGAAAAGGACCCGAATTTGAAGAAGTGCTCTTTGGAGTAGTCATTTCAATATCACTATCTTCAACTTCTTTAGTAGCTGTTACTTCAACTCCATCTTCATTCTCCTCTACCAATGGTGGAATTTCATTAAGGCTTTGTTCCTCTTCTTTGTCAGTGGTTGTAACGGGAACTTCTTCATCTTGTAGAGGTTGGTCTTCAGGTGTTTCCTGTTTTTGTGCCTCCTCTTCTACAGCTTTGTCAATTGTGTCATAAAGATTGAGAGGGTCATCAGTTGAAATGGGGAGATAGATGTATTCCATGACATCTAATCTGTCAGTACCAACAACTGGTGGGATGGCAGTAGAAATTGATGCGGATGATTGAAATTCAAAGTTGAAGGACTTTGTTAATGCATCCAAATCAAACAGCCAATTTGGTCCTTGACCCTTAGTGTTGGGGGTGTTTTCATTGAATGTAACATTTGAGCTCTCTTCAATAATGATTGACTTGTGATTGTAGACCCGATATGTTTTGCTTTGTGAAGAATATCCCACAAAGTATCCTACATCCGCTTTGCTCTCAAATTTACCAAGATGATCCTTGGAATTAAGAATGGTACAAGGACACCCAAAAGCTCTTAAGAAGCTTATCAAAAGTTGTTTCTTGTGTAAGAGCTCATATGGAGTCTTGTTTTGAGACTTGACTAGGAGGACTCTATTATGCACATAGCAAGCAGTATTAACTTCTTATGCCTAGAAGAACACGGGTAAGTTGGAGTCAGCCAACATACTTCTAGCAGCTTCAATAAGAGTATTATTTCGTCTTTCAGCTACTCCATTCTGTTGTGGAGTTCTAGCAGCGGTGAATTGTCTCTCTATCCCTTTCTTCTCACAGAATTCGTTCATCACATGGTTTTTGAACTCTGTTCCATTGTCACACCGAATCTTCTTCACCTTCAAATTGATTTGGTGTTCTACTCTTGTGATGAATGAGATGAGGAGCTGACTGGTCTCATCTTTAGTTGCAAGGAAATATACCCATATGTACCTTGTGTAGTCATCAGTGATTACAAGGATGTATGATTTCTTAGCAATACTCTTCACATTTGTTGGTCCAAATAAGTCCATATGGAGCAGATGGAGAGGAGTATCAATGGTGTTAATTTCCTTGGTCTTGTGAGAAGTCTTGTGTTGCTTTCCCTTCAAACAAGCTACACAGTTGTCATCCAAAGAGAATTTCTTGTTGGGCAGTCCTCTTACTAGATTAGATTTCACCAACTCATTGATGTTCTTAACGTTCATGTGACACAACCGTCTATGCCATAAAGTGGATTCATCCAGAGTTGCTTCGGAAACAAAGCATGCTTCAGCTGCAGCTGGTTGAACCTTGGACATGTCATGCTTTCATCAATAACATATCCAGGCTTCATAATTATGCATTCAGATGCAGTGAAGATGGTAGTGTTCTTCTCATCACAAACTTTAGATACACTCAGCAAATTGTATTGTAACTGCTGCACATAGAAGACATCCTTGAAGCTGATTCTTCCATTGCTAACAGTCCCTTTCCCAGTAATCTTTCCTCCTTTTGGATTTCCTCCAAAGGCAACATAACCTCCATTGAACTTTTCAAAGTTCTGAAGGCAAGCAATGTTGCTTGTCATGTGCCTGTAACAGCCACTATCTACATGCCAACTGCTCTCAATATCTTTTGTTGGCTGAACCTGCACATAAACAAGAAAGTTAGTTTCTGGTGGGGACCCAAGCCAAAGTTGACTTGGGTTTGCCCATCTCATCAAAGTAACTCACCTTCCTCTGGAATAACTTTTAGAAATCAGGTGGACTAGGTGGTTGAGTTACTTTGACCTTTGGTTGCCATACTTGTTTAATGATTTTAACTTTTGGAACTTTAGCAGTATTAACAGGTTTTGTTTTAACAGTAGGAACAGGTAATGTTTTAACAATTTTTTGTTGTGCAGTATTAACACTTGCAGTAGTAACAGAGTTACTTTTTGCAGTATTAACACGTACAGTATTAACACCATTTCTTTTAGCAGTATTAACACGAGCAGTATTAACACTATTATTCTTGACAGTATTAACAAAAGTTTGGTTAGCAGTATTAATCTTGTTTCTACTGTTGTTGAAATTCTTTTTGTTAACACCTGCTTGAGACAGTATTAACAGAGTTCTTCTTTGCAGTAGTAACTCCATTACTATTGTTCAAAGCATATTTTCTTACAAGTAAGGGTTTGGTTTTCTTTTCATGATGGTCGACCTTGCCAGTATACCCCAACCCCTTGTGTTGTTTTTGAGCCAATTTCGTTTGGAATTGCAATGAGAATAATACTTAAAGCTTTGATCTCTGTTTGTTTTTCTCTTCTTTCATTATCAGTTACAGGTCGAATAACTGCACTAGGCTGACCATCAGCTGCTAGATTTTGAATTTCTTTGTTGACATTGACAATGACATCACATACTGTATAATCAGATAACAATATATGTTGCTTGATGCGTAGCTTCCATAGATCAAAGTCATTACTGTTGAGAACTGGAACCTTGTTGACTAGAACGTCTGTCATTTTGTAGATTGATTTCTTCTGGATGAGACTTCTTAAACTTGTAGATCAATGGATCTTGAGCACCTCCTGTGCTCTGATACCACTTGTTAGGATCAAATAAGTTTGTATAAACCTAAAGCTTGTCTACGTAAGATCTGGATCTATCAAAGAAGTTCAGCAGCGGATTGAACACTTTGATATTACAAGTTAATCGAATCAAACAATATTGTAAAGTAAATAACGATTATGAACAATAAGTTTTCCGAATTATAAGCCTCAATTGAATTGAATTAATGTATCAATACAACATGTTTTTCTATCAATCTACAAATATCTCTATATAGACCTTGAGGCTAACCTATCTAGAAAATAGGAAACATCTATCAATAAGGAAATACAATCTAACTACAATTGTAATTCTAATCTAAACTTGCATGGCAAGTGTGTTGCAGTAGAAACATACTTCATTAAGCAGTAGTAATGATAATGATATGTCTTTCGTAGTAACTACAACTGTAATAGTAACTTGTCTTCCTTCCGTAGTAACAGATTTGGTCAGTATTAATGAAGCAGTACCTTGACAGCAGTAGTTAGGAACATGATTAATGGAATGTAAACTAAACTAACTAAGTTTCAATCCCAACAGAGGAATTTATATATTTTGAGTAAAAATAGTTTGAAAACAATTTTATAAGTGTTTAACGAAAGATAAAATTAAAATTTAAGATTACGATCGCATTTTTGAGAAAAGTATATATTTATCGAAAATATATACGTTTAGCGAAAATCATAACAATAACTATTATGTTTATGATTGCGATTTCGTTTTGAGTCCAAAACGTATATTTATATATATATATATATATATATATATATATATATATATATATATATATATATATATATATATATATATATATATAGTAATTGGATCGGGTAAGAACGGCCCAAAGTCTAGGAACGCCTGACCGTCCGATTAAGGTGATGATCAGTAGTAACCACTTACTACTGATCAGTAGTAACCACTTACTACTGATCAGTAGTAACCTTACTACTGATCAGTAGTAACCTTACTACTGATCAGCAACAAATTCTACTGATCAGTAGTAAGGTTACTACTGATCAGTAGTAACGTTACTACTGATCAGTAGTAAGTGGTTACTACTGATCATCACCTTAATCGGACGGTCAGCATTGGTTCTTAGCGTTCCTAGACTTTGGGCCGTCCTTACCCGAACCTCACCCTATATATATATATATATATATATATATATATATATATATATATATATATATATATATATATATATATATATATATATATATATATATATATATATATATATATCTATATATATATATATATATATATATATGTATATATATATATATACATAGGGGAGGGTTTTTGTGAAAACTCCAAAATTTGTAAAAAGTCGAGGAAGTATTGTGGGATTGACATGTGGCAACTTTGGAAAAAAAAATATTTTTTTAAATTTTTTTAATAAAAAAATATTTTTAATAAAAAAATATTTTTTTTTTTTTCGGGGAAATTTTTTTTTTTTTGGCTCGAAAAAAGTGATGCACCAAAAAAATATGATGCACACCTATGATGAACATTTATGTGTGCATATAGCTTTTTTGTGTGCATCATGAATGTGCATTATATTTTTTTGCATCATTAATGTGGATCATATTTTTTTTGTGCATCATATTACATGGCAAGTGACGTTATCGAAAAAAATTTCAAAAATTTTCTTTTCCAAATTTTTTTTTTTTTCGAAATTTTCGTTTTTTTAATAAAATAATTTTTTTTTACATGTCACTGAGCATCCACATGTCATTCTCACATTGCTTCCTCGACTTTTTACAAATTTGAAACTTTTTATTTGATCCTACTCCTATATATATATAATAAGAAACTCCTCCTCCATGAATATCAGGCGATTTTGGAAAATTCGTCGACGGCTACCGGTTGTTTAGAGTTTTGATTGGTGGAAGTGGGTTATGAGCGTAGAGGAATCGATTTCACGGAAGCGAAGGAAATACGTAAAGAAGGTACACGCTATATCAGCGAGGGTTTTGCGAGGTCGGGTTAATCAGGCCGGTGTTTCTTCGACCATGGGAAAAAAGAAGAAATATGGCAGTTCGGGTAAGGGAGTTGCAAAGGCTGGGAGTCCGATGGGGGTTGTGAGTAGTTCGTCGGATGAGGAGGTTGTTTCATCATCTTTTCCGGTGAGTTTGGTGGCGGGTGAAACTAGGGTTTTGCATGGTGTTGCAGATATTGGGAAGTTGCCTACTAATGGTGTTACGCAACTAACGGTGTTACGGGTTCTTTTTCTGTTGTTGCGGAGGGTAGGGATGGAGTTGATCAGTTTGTTACACCGCTAAATTCTGTTGTTGTGCTAGCAGGAGATGTTGCGTTATCCAAAGGTGTTGCGGTAGATATGAGTGTTACGCCAGTACGATG
>CAJVGC010000060.1:17677832-17702832 GCA_910822075.1 Senecio squalidus | reverse complement strand
GTATCAATAGAATCATTACTGAGTCATGCCAATCTATATATAAAATACGTGCATGTTTTATAGAGAACATAATATATTGAAGAAACCTTTTTTAAACTTCATTACGGCTCATTTATAGATGATGACATGATTTTTTATAAATTTCGGTAAACAAAAACTAATATCAAATGACCGAATGTTATTTTTGTATTGATAATTTAATACACATTTTCAGTTTCATGCCATCTACATCGATATAAGATGGATAAACATTAAAAAATCTTAGAAATTGTGGATAACCCGGGTTATGGAGCCACATGAAGAGTTTTGATCCCGAAGATTTGGCCAAACCATCCAAGGTTGTATGGTTGACATCGTAGGGCTCATGGTTCGTGTAGATGTGCTCTTTGTTTCTCAGCGGTTAAACATATTTAGATCAAATACAATAGATACAACTACAATGAGATAATCATAAATCAACTCTAATAAACTTTCTTTATACCAATAATGATGTCGAAAAATGAGTATTAGAAACTTTAAATCTTTTGAAAAGGAAACAATTAAACCAACTTTTAAGAGGACTATAGTAAAAGGACATTACCATATATTAATAGTAAATAAGGACAAGATTAACCCCCAATCATGGGTTATAACTACTAATCTCATTGACTATAGATAAAGCCAAATTTGAAAAGGTAAACCAACTACTTTAGACTAATCACCTCTTTAATCTGTTGAATCACATGCACCTACCAAATAAACCACTTTTACTAGCTTCAAATCATATATTTTCATACGTTGATTTTGAATGCTAGAAAACACTTAAATTGCGTAAAACCGTCTAATCTTAATGTGACGTAGACGAAGTTTTGGTTAGAAAATATGTCGAAATATAATAAGACAAAATGAGCTTATCCAAAGGCATAATTCGCGTCAAGTGGTATGGATTTTGGGGACATAGTAATGTGTTTGGTTTTAAAAAGTAGAATCATATCATATCTAATAAGGGTGTACGTAGTGGTGAAGCAAACTGAGTTAGTGTAGCACAATAGCTATAGAAGAATGAAGGGAACATAGCAGTTATTATTCCCATACGAGCCTATTAGCTACCTAGATATATAGCACGTATAAGTAGGAGCGGAGCCACATTGGTGAGTGTGAGGTGATACTATAGGCAATTGTCTCGACCATAATTTTGTTAAAATATAAATAAACTATATAAGTGATAGTTATCAAAATAATAGTATTCCGATAAAATACATGAACCATATGTATTAAAGAACTTAGAACCTCAATCGATAATACACCTTACGTTTCCCACATCATATATATTTATTTCTAACTTCACGTACCCTTGTATATAAGTATCTGCATAGTTTTCTCCCTTTCATCTATCATTATCTCATGTTATGTGAAATACAGGTCACCATTAATGCTTGGTCATGGACATCACCAACATTCATTCAAATCTTAGTGACAAAAATATAGTGAATAATGCTTAAATTACAAACAAGCCCGATACACGGCGACAAGATATCGATAAACATGTATTTTTTTAACATTAACCATCACCTTCAACAGAAACACTAAAGATTACTATCAAAGAACATAGAAAACTTGTGATCTAAGCAGCTAAAAAGTTGTAGATTGGCATCGAATTCAGGGTTTGTGCATTGGAATGATACACACACACATGAAACTGAAGCTGTTATTCTACTCCATATGTTTATGTTATAATTAAGCAATCTCATAGATCCTAATTTCGTTTCGTTAATAGGTTAGCTAATCAAGTTTAAGTCAAACGAGTGAGTGAGATATGGACGGATCGATAAGCCTCAACTAAGATTTAATTTGATGATGTTCCCATTTGTTAGCAATAATAATAGCATACATATTGATTTTTGAGAGTTGGAAACCAAAAGATGAAGTGGGGTCAAAACATGCTCAATGAATGAGCAACCAAGAAAACATGTTTTGGATGAAAGTTATCTAAGAATCATAAGAAAGAAACCCAACATAGCCAAAAAGTATAAGGTCCAACCCTCCTGTGTTTACATCTCAACAAGGCAACATTATTGGTTTTCTTAACTTTGATTCATTATTTCATGTAAAAAGGTACCTTTTTTCCTGAACTAAAGAGTTTGTCTCTAACTTCAACTTCATTCATTATCATCAATGAAGAACATGGGATAACTACTTTTATTTCGGGGAATTGGGGGGTTGAATTTAGCCCGGTTTTTACTGTACTTTTGACATGAATTCACATAAAATTATTGTTGGCATGGATATAGCGCCATCATAGCATTATTACGCAAAGTAAAGAGCGTTCGTTCTGCTGCATTTTGAACTCTTTTCTGTCAGCTTCCATAAAAGCAAACATAATAAGGCATACCAACCATTCAAAGAAGACACAAAGATATAGATGATATCAATCCACATTTGTTGTACAAGTTGCATAAGGGCTCCCCATAGCTTAAATCCTCACCACTTGTTTTTAAACCCTAATTATAACTTAAGAGATGCATACTAAATATTTAATCACCATTTTAAATAATTAGTTTGAGCAAACATAGATGCCCCAAGCAAAAACCGTATAGTCTACATCGGGCTCGTGCAGAAAGATATATCTCAAGTAGCGTTATAACATTACGAAAACATATAGTATTTCAATTAGTAACTTGCATTATCCTTTTGTTCTTGTGTAAATCATTAATGAAACTTCAATTAACAATTCTATATTTTCTCTTCATGAATCTTTTCTGATAATCATTCAATATTATGATAATTGTTAAGTTTAAATAGTTTAATACTATTAAATATGTCCTTTTTGGATACTTTACATGTTAATTTACTATAGAATCTGATTTGCCAAAAAATAAAATAAAAATGGTTATCTAATTATCATTATGATATCAAACCACAAAATCATTTACAGACACTATTTTCTTTGCATCACTTTTTCTTACATTTGGATTATCTAATTATGATTATTGAAAACGAATATTTTATTTTCAAAACGCAATCCAAAATAATCCCTTAACTGTTTATGTGTTTTTTTTATAGGTATACAACTAGAGTCATATTGTCAAACAATACATGGCAACGGAAATTAGGATCACATAGTAAATAATAAATCGGAAAAAAAATTACCTTGAATTAGAAGCAAGCGAAAGTCGTAGATCTAAGTGTAAGATCTAATCTACGGTTACGACGCGACACCTTCTTTTAGCGACAGACTAGTATGCTAGTACTTGTTTAATTGCTTTAAACAACAATTGTCTTAGCAGCAACTCTTTATTACAAAAACCAAAATAAAAAAACAAAACCCTTTTTTTATTTAAAACCGATCGGCAAAAAAAAAAGGTTTCTTTTAGTCGATGTTTTGTGTTTTGCAATGTATTAGGATTAGGGTTTAGGGTTTATCTTCTATTTATAGGTTTTCAAATCTAAGAGTTTGAGTTATATTACAATAAGGAAACCTCCTTATTTACATAATAAACCCTCTATTTAATAAATATTTACACTTAACCATTAAGTAATATTTAATAAATGAATTAAACTTGTAGTCGTGTCTAAATGTCGATATGTGCGCTCCCGTAGGCTCACACATTTACGGACACACATTTGTTAAAACTATTCAAATACCAACAGCTCCCACTTTTGAATAATTTTCAAACAAACGTGATAACATTGATTAATGTCTAGCAACATATCAATGCTCCCATAAATGTACGAGTAAGTTTCTCCAAAACTCACTTGTGAGTCTAAATTCGGTTCATATCCTTTTGTTACAGATACTTTAGTTAAAATCTTTTGATGGATCAAAATCATTCCATTTTAACTACTGTTTCTCATTTCGCTAATCACTTAAGATTACCTAATACAGTCGAGACAGTTCTTGACTTATTTGGGTCTGGCCAGACAAACATCTTAAGTATTCATGAGTGGCCCAGTTAGTATCTAGCTTCAGTTTTCACTGAAGGAACAAATCCTATATTGACTACAATTGGTGGTCATCGTATTTCGCAACATTACCAAAAATAGCCTTTATAACACCCTTATTCAGGAGTGCGTTTGACTAGAATCAAATAATGCACTACGTACATGATTCCCAACTTGTATCTCAAGTCAAAGGACATTAAACCTTATGAATTATACTTAATGACAAGGATCCATAAGTACTAATTCATGTGGGATAATACAGTGTTCATCTCCATGCACACCATCCAGGTTAGTGAGCCAAGCTGACTACTCAGATATTGTCTTAATTCAATTATGCTCCCACATAATCAAACGACAACGGATATTTAGAAAAATATTTAGATATAAATATAAATATAAATCAAGGATTAAAACATGCAAAATTGGACAACAATTAAATATGAATTAAAATCACATATCCTCAATATTATTTAATCATAATAAAATTGTTTATACATCCATATATCCAAATACTTAATAAATTCACAGATTACATGGAACAAATAGACAAACGAAGTCCTATGCCCTCAGCCAAGTGAGTTTGTTTCGTCTTTGCCAAAGCCTTTGTAAAAGGATCTGCCAAGTTGTTATCTGTGTGAACTTTGAGTAGCTTGATTTCATTATCATTTATGCGCTCACGAATATAATGAAATTTCCTTTGAAAGTGTTTGGCTCCCTTTTGAACACCTGGTTCATTAGCTATGATTATTGCACCCGTGTTGTCGCAATACATATCCATGGGTAACTTGGCGGTAGGAACTACACCAAGTCCATAAATAAATTTCCGGATCCAAACAGCTTCCATCGCAGCTTCAACAGCTGCTATGTACTCAGACTCTGTTGCAGACATTGCAATGGTGGACTGCTTTTTGCTTTTCCAGACTACAACTCCTCCATTCATTACGAAAACATAACCTGTTTGAGATTTGATGTCATCATGGTCTGTCTGAAATCCGGCATCACAGTAACCAGTAACTTTAAGTTCTGCCTCAGGATTTCCACCATACACCAGAACCATATCTTTAGTAGCCCGTAGATACTTCAGAATGTTCTTTACAGCAATCCAGTGTTTTTCACCTGGATTCTGTTGAAACCTACTTACGATATTCTGCGCAAAAGCTATATCAGGTCTTGTACATCTTGTTGCATACATAATGGATCCTACTGCCAAAGCATAGGGAATCCTTTGCATACGTTCCACCTCTTGAGGTGTAGATGCACCATCCTGAATACTGAGTTTAAGTCCATCTTGCATTGGGATAAATCCACGCTTGGAGTTTTCCATACTAAACCGTTTTAGTATTTTGTCAATGTAAGCCTTTTGACTTAACTCTATCATCCGCTTAGATCTATCTCTTGAGATCTTGATTCCTAGAATATATGCTGCATCACCCAAGTCTTTCATGGCGAAACACTTTCCAAGATAAGATTTTACATCTTCAAGCATTGGAATGTAGTTTCCCATAAGTAATATGTCATCGACATATAAGACAAGGAATACAACATTACTCCCACTGGTCTTTAGATATACACATGGCTCATCTAGATTCCGAACAAAACCAAATTTCTTGATTTCTTCATCGAATCTTTTATTCCAACTCCTTGATGCTTGCTTAAGTCCATAAATGGACTTCTTTAGCTTGCATACTTTGTTGGGATGTAATGGATCAATAAAACCTTCTGGTTGGTTCATATAGACCTCTTCGTCTAGATAACCATTCAAGAAGGCTGTCTTGACATCCATTTGCCATATCTCGTAGTCATAGAATGCAGCTATGGCTAAGAGAATTCTAATAGCTCTTATGTCTGCCACTGGGGAAAAGGTCTCATCATAATCTATACCATAGACTTGAGTAAATCCTTTTGCCACGAGACGAGCTTTATAGACGTGTATATTCCCATCCATGTCAGTCTTTATCTTAAAGATCCATTTACAATCGACAGTCTTGGCATTTAGAGGTTTATCTCAAACTTCGTTGTCATACATGGATTGGATCTCCAAATTCGCAGCTTGAAGCCATTTTTCAGCGTCTGGACCTGATAATGCAACTTTCAAGTTTCGAGGTTCATTAAGATCCCCTGATACGTCACCATCCTCTAGATTAACGTTTAAGTTCAACCTAGGAGGTGCACGTATCGTCCTTTCGGACCTACGAATTGGAGCATCAACAATTTGTTGTTGAGACTGAACTTGTGGCTCAATCACAACTTGAGTCGGACTAGATTGAGGCATATCCTGAGGCTCAACTCTCTCCCCCCCGAATTGTTGATCACCAGTGTTAGTAGAAAGTGACGTATCTTCCTCTTGAACCTCGTCAAGGTCTATAACCCTCCCACTGTTTCCTTGACCAATAAGCTTTGTTTCGAAAAACTCAGCATATCGAGCCACTTTCACAGTGTTCTCTGAAGGATGATAGAAGTAGTAACCCATCGTTTCCTTTGGGTATCCTACAAAGATACACTTAACAGATCTCTGTTCGAGTTTGTCAGGCGAATCGCGCTTAACGAAAGCCTCACATCCCCAGACCTTTAAGTAAGACAAATTTGGCGCTTTGCCAAACCATAATTCATATGGTGTCTTATCAACTTTCTTGGTTGGAACCATATTGAGAATGCCTGCTGCAGACTCTAAGGCATAATCCCAAAAAGACAATGGCAAGGTTGTAAGATTCATCATCGATCGAACCATATCCAACAATGTTCGATTTCTCCTTTCCGATACACCATTGTGTTGTGGTGTATAGGGAGGAGTAAGATGTTGGACAATTCCACAAGCTTGTAGATGATTCTTAAACTCTTGACTGAGATTATCACCACCACGATCCGATCGGAGGACCTTGATGGTTTTGCCGAGTTGATTTTCTACTTCGTTTTGAAATACCTTGAAGATTTCAAACACCTCATGTTTATGTTTAAGCAAGTAAACATAACCATAACGGCTGAAATCATCGGTAAATGTAACGTAGTAGTAAGCACCTCTCCTAGACATATGCTTAAAAGGACCGCATACATCAGTATGTATGATTCCTAGTAAGTCGGACGCCCTTTGATTCTCATGCGAGAAGGGTTTTCTTGCCATTTTGCCCGATACACATGACTCACACCTATCAAATGAATCCTCACTTGAATTCAAAAGCCCTTCACGTTGAAGCCTTTCGATACGGTGTTTGCCAATGTGTGCAAGACGGCAATGTCATAGGAATGATGAGTCTAAGTTAGACTTAGATCGTTTTGCGCTTAAATTAAACAATGAATTATTATTTGGTAATGAAAGACGATCATGCAAATCAATTTCAAATATTCCATTAATAGCAATAGCATTAAAATAATGAATATTATTCATAGAAACAGAAATCCCATAATCGGTAAATGTATTACAAAAACCATTATCTTTCAAAACCGAAACTGAAACAATTCCCCTAACAATAGAAGGTGCATAATAACAATTGTCTAATACAAGAACTATGCCCGAGGGTAATCGTAAGTCATAACTTCCAATGGCATCCACTGCTGCTCGTATGCCGTTGCCGACGTACAAGTACAAGGATCCATACTTCAGTTTCTCTTTCACTCCAAACCCCTGCAAGGAGTTACAAATATGAGCTCCACAACCAGTGTCATAGACCCAAGTATTTGATTTAGCGAAAGAATATAATTAAATGGTGAAAATACCTGAAGAACCGGCCGTGTCGTTCTTTTTGTTATTTTGCACCTCGGCAAGCCACTTAGGACAGTTCCTCTTCCAGTGACTCTTATCTCCACAATAATGACATGTATCATCTTGTGCGACCTTTGCCTTCTTAGCTGGAGGAGTTTGCTTAGGCTTGGAAGAATAAACAACAGCTTGTTTATTTTTACCACCCTTTGCAAAGTTCCCCTTAGCCTTTAGCGGTTGCGTTTTCTTTTTATGAGCTTGGCTACCCTCAATCATTAAGACTTGAGTGCCTTTCACCTTCATTTTTGACTTTTCGAATTCCACCAACATAGCGTGGAGTTCGTTGATGCTTTTGTTCATACTTTGCATATTATAACCTCGTGTGAACTCCTCAAATTCCGGTGAGAGAGAGTTGAGAACAATGCTCACAGCGACTTGGTTATGATATGCAAACTTCATCCTAGTCAAACGATCAAACAAGCTTTTCATGTTCATAACGTGAGTCCCAACGGGCGTTCCTGACACATGATGACATGCATGTACTTCTCGAATCAAGTCATTTAGCTCAAGGCCGGCTTGTTTCTCATACGATGGACGTAGCTCAGATATGATCTCATTGGGTTGCTTGATGTCAAACTGCTTTGCTAACTCAGAGGACATGCAACTCAACATAAGACATTGCACTTCTACGTGAGCTTTATAGGTTGCCCTATACAAGTCACGTTCCTCTTGAGGAGCCTCAGCAGCTGGCTCAGCACCCAAAGGTGTTTCAAGGATATGTTCGCGCTCCATCACTCTTAGGACAATCCTCAGTGATCGGTGCCAATCATTGAAATTTGGCCCATTAAGAATATTGCGCCTTAACGCGATTTTGGTTTCATTCAAAATCTCATCAGTTGCGTTTTGTGCCATTTCTGCAAAAACAGAGTGAAAGTTCTTATTAGTACTTTCGACATAAAATTCTTAACATAAAACGTAAAACCCATGGTTTACTTTTAGTTAATTCTAGGATCCAATTGACATATTACCGTTCCATCAGTTGATCTGCTAGGAACTAAATAATACTCAAAAGGTAAGTGACGATCCGTAATTGCATTTACCGGTGCAACTCCTAGAAAATGGGACTTAATGTCATAATTCGATCCGAGCATCAAATGGTGATCGTGACATTAATCATGTTTCGTCTCATCTTATCGCTATCGGCGTTTACAGTCTCACTGCATAACCCGATTTAAGTCATCCGACTGAAGACTGCAGATAGTCCACCACAGTCTCACTATGAGTGGTAATCCGCCTTGGATACACTTCACCTACGTCTCACGTAGAGTGACGAGCAAGTACAAGTTGTCTAGGCAATACGGATAGCAATTGACTTAAATTCCATGGGTGTTAAAAATCTACGTACGCAATTGCCATGCAACAATTTCGTAACGTAATTTAATTAAAAACAAAATGTTTTTATTTTACTGGTTATTAGACGTGTTTCTATGATTACCTAATTTATACAACTAATCGTAACATGGTCATCATTAAAACCCTTTCGGTAGCTCTGCGAGAGTACGACCAGGAAAGCATGTGAGGTGTAGCGAATGGTTCAACATTTCTTAATAGCATTTCCTCATTAGGAGTGTACCCCACTCCGGATAACTTTCCTAGACATCGTCCCCTATTGTAGGTGAGCCTAGTTGGGTAATAATACACTGAGCATGTACAATCTAGTTATAAATTACCAATCACACGCTTATTAAATCGATGGTTTTTAAGATATTTTGTAAATTTATATGTTCCGTCGCTGGACCAAATTACGGTATATAAACCCAACCTAATGCGTTATAGAACGTATAAAAGTGCCAAAATAAATTAATAACTCGTCATAATAATTCTTTAGTCTTATTATTAAATTTTGTTTCTTTCAAAAAGACATTTGACAAACAATATTTATAATAAACAATTTAGAATTATTCTACGCAACTAATTGGGTAATGCCTAAAAAGTCTCTATGGTCATTGTTTACATATTGAATCACTCCCGTTTCAAAGGAAACGGACCACATACATCCGTCCAAATAAACAAGTTTGGATTGCGTAAGCTATCAATATGTAAACAATTCGTATATCAAATAAACCACACATAACTTTTTATCATACAAATCCTTTTGTGTCGCACATATTCAATTAACAATTAATAATATGTCACTAATTCAATTTACTTTTTAACAATATCAATATATCTAATTATGCTTACAAAGTTATGCATGTAACTTTATAAACATAATTTTGCATAAAAGTAAATAAAGGTAATTAAACATCAAATTGCAAAGTAGATTGATTTCAAATTAACTTTTAATTTTGTAAGATCATACAATAAACCAACCCTAATCCCCCTTCAATTTTGATGTTTTAGATCCAAAATAATATTTACCTATGTTTTGGCTGATACCACTATAGGTATACAACTAGAGTCATATTGTCAAACAATACATGGCAGCGGAAATTAGGATCACATAGTAAATAATAAATCGGATAAAAAATTACCTTGAATTAGAAGCAAGCGAAAGTCGTAGATCTAAGTGTAAGATCTAATCTACGGTTACGTACGCGACACCTTCTTTTAGCGACAAACTAGTATGCTAGTACTTGTTTAATTGCTTTAAACAACAATTGTCTTAGCAGCAACTCTTTATTACAAAAACCAAAATAAAAAAACAAAACCCTTCGATGTTTTGTGTTTTGCAATGTATTAGGGTTTAGGGTTTATCTTCTATTTATAGGTTTTCAAATCTAAGAGTTTGAGTTATATTACAATAAGGAAACCTCCTTATTTACATAATAAACCCTCTATTTAATAAATATTTACACTTAACCATTAAGTAATATTTAATAAATGAATTAAACTTGTAGTCGTGTCTAAATGTCGATGTGTGCGCTCCCGTAGGCTCACACATTTACGGACACACATTTGTTAAAACTATTCAAATACCAACATTTTTAGATTTCGTGTTTGATATGAAATTAATTGTTTCAAATTTTAATAATGAGCTAGGGCGGGTTTCGGGGTGGGAGACTATCTAGCATATCATATATCCGGGGACATTTTTTTTGGTCCAAGTCACATACACCTAAGTTCATTAAGTCCATGTTCATAATATTTTTAAGTCCAAAAGTCTAATTTTTTTTTTTTAGCTTTTTAGGCCTAAGTTTGAATTATTTACGTCAATCTACTAGATGACTACTCGTTTGTTTCATCAAGAAATCCCAATAGCCAATCGGTCGGTTTAATCGATCAACAATCTAATCAATCATCAGATCATCATTCATGGTTCATCAATTTTAAATCAATGATTTATAACGAAGACAAGAAACAATCATTGATCATCATTCATGGTTCAGAAAATCCTCGATCATCATTCGCGATTTTAATCAACTCATCAATTTCAAATTACATTAGTTTCTCACAACGGTTAATAAGATGATATCTTATTTACTAAGAACACTGTGGTATGAGCGGTCGAAAGTATGAAGCATCATATTAGGCTATCTAGTATGTTGAACTTGTAATTAGAAGTTTATCTCTTAAAGATGAACGTTTGAAACAATTTGAATGGTTTCAAAACTTATTTTAAATATTTATAAGCATATCGAATAAGCATGAAATAAATAAAAATACTTTTGTTTTTGCTAGCATCAAAGTGGGCCTTGTATTTTTTTTTAGCCCAATACACCTAAAATCAGTTCATCATACTTGACTTATTTTCCCCCAAATTGAAATCCCTAAATTGAATCTTGATAATGAAAAATTGTTGATTGATGAATGTAAATTATTAAAATTTCAAAGATGAGTGTTGTAGAAAAAGAAAGCATTGAAGTGATCGCACAAAGCATCGGCATTTCAAAATTATCAGCTGATGTTTTACCCTCACTTGCTGCCGATATCGAATACCGTGTTCGCGAGATCATGCAGGTACCAATTCAATCACTTCTATTTTCTTAATTCTATAAAAATTCAATGATTATTTGATTTTAGGAGGCTATAAAATGTATGCATCATTCGAAGCGAACCGCAATGACTTCAGATGATGTAGATACTGCTCTTCAACTAAGAAAAATGGAGGTATATTTTCAGAAGTTTGTTCTATTAAAGTATTTTCCATATTTTCATTACTTGGTATCTAATAGTGGAATCTGTTTGAATTTATCTCAGCCTATATATGTTGCATGCGGGAATTCTGTGCGATTCAAACGAGCTGGTAGGCATAAGGATTTGTTCTATGTCGAGGACAAAGATGTAGATTTTCGAGAGGTAAGGAAGTAGTTATTTTTTTTGAAAATTTTGTTACCAAAGTATAATTGGTTTGTATGTGTTAACTAAATTATTAGGTGATTGAAGCTCCCCTTCCTAAACCGCCTTTAGATACCGCAGTTGTCAATCACTGGCTGGCTATTGAAGGCGTACAACCTGCTATTCCTGAAAATCCTCCACTTGAAGGTATCGTAAGCCTGACCGACATCTATGATATATTTTCATTTTCAAGTAACGTTAAGTTAAATGATACATTGATACATATGTAATTATTTAGCGTAATGAACATCATTTTTTATTGCTAAATCAGTTCTGAATTTGTCTGCAGTACTTTTAACCCCGTTAGATAATAAGAAACCTGAAGGCAAAGAAGACGGTGTTTCTATCGACAATAAAACACCTGTTAAACATGTGCTATCAATAGAGCTTCAGGTATTATTCTTATTATAGTAGGGCATCGTAACATGTTCCCGCCTTTGTCGTGTTATAACTTGTTTCCATTTTGGTGTAGCTGTACTTTGAAAAGATAACAGATCTCACTGTAAGCCGGTCAAACTCGGTCATCTTTAACAAAGCATTATTGAGCTTGGCCAATGATGCAGGGCTCCACCCTTTGGTTCCTTATTTTATATATTTTGTTGCCGAAGAGGTATTCATTTTCCCATTTTCATTGGTTGTACTGTGCACTCCTCTCTTAAGTTATTTTAAATCTTAACTATGATTGGTTGTGATTCATAATGATGATATTAGGTCACTCGTAATTTAAACAACTTCCAGCTTCTTTTTGCTTTGATGCGCCTTGTTCGGAGTCTTCTAGAAAATCCATTCATGCACATTGAACCATATGTAAGTACAAATATACAAGTTCGTTATGGTTTTTTTTGCAGTTCTAAATGATTCTTGTCTTCAGCTGCACCAACTGATGCCATCTGTAATGACCTGCCTCGTTGCAAAAAACTTGGGGAATAAGTTAACTGATAACCACTGGGAACTTAGAAACTTCACAGCTAACCTGGTGGCTTTAATATGCAGAAGGTGTGTATATCTGTATTAAAAAATACCTTTATACTCTTTTCGTGTGGTAATTTACTATACGGATTTATAATTCTGCATGTTTGGCAGGTTTGGTTATGGGTATCATAATCTCCAGTTACGTGTGACTAGAACTCTTCTTCATGCTTTCTTGGATCCTGCGAAAGGATTTCCTCAACATTATGGTGCTATAAAAGGGATTACAGCCCTTGGATCTAACGTGGTACGCTTTTCTTTTTATTTCTTCCATTTCGACTAGTATTTGTAGCTACAACATATATGTATCGTTGTATTTCATTATAAGTTATTAGTCATTAATCTGTTTTCAACTTGTATCTAAATGTTATAGGTTCGTTTACTTCTGCTACCAAATCTTGATCCATATCTTAAATTTCTAGAACCAGAAATGCAACTCGAGAAGCAAAAGAATGAGAGCAGGAGGCAAGAGGCCTGTCGAGTGCATGGGGCCTTAATGGTGACTTATCTTTTACTGTTATTTTGGTATACATTTTCATTATTGTTGGTGATGTAAAACAACGTTGAAATGCTTTTTACAGCGTGCTGCTGGTCTATGCGTCTACAGTCAGCTCAAGATGATTCCGAATTTGTTGGCTCCACCAACACATAACATCTGGAAGAAGAATGGAAAAACAAACCCAAGTATGGATCTTTTTTCGTTCATATATTGTGATGTGGCATCTATGATAATGAAGTTTTTGATAATTTGTTATTTGTCATTTTTCATATATATATATATATATATAGATAAAAGGAAGTCGGTTAGCATGAACAACTTGATGGATCAGCCGCCACTTAAAAAAGTGGGAACAAGTGACGGTTCACATTTAGTGAAGGTAGAGATGCAAGGAGGAGCCAGCAGCGGGTTTTCCATAACTCGTGATGTTGGGGTGCACACGTTACCACGGTTTTTGCCTAATGACAACATGGCGGGGACAGGTGGCGGAAGGAAAGACAAGTTTGGTGGTGTAGCCCAAATTTCAACAGTGGCGGTGTCCCGAGCTTGGAAAAATCAAATAAATGCTGGACACTTGCTTCCGAAGCTTTATGATCTTTTTGGTCAAAGCATGTTTCCTTTTGTACCGTCCCCAGAATTGTGTAATATACATCTATGATTGTTGTAATCTAAATAGGAACATGTAATTGAAAATAGATCCGAAATTCAAAACCTAACTTATTCTTCATTTGTTCAGTTGTGTTTTCATAATTCCGGTAGTGTTTTTTGTTTGTTGGTAACCTTAGCGTCAGATCTTTAGTCGGCTACAAATCACTTCAATAACGTGAAAACAATTCAACTTTTGCAATATTTCAATTGAATTAAGTTTGCAATCTCTTTATACAAGCTAAAACTTCATCTTTGCATTGCAATTGGAATAACTCTCAAGTTTTTGTAACAATTACTGAAAACTATCACACAATAACGATCAAAAAGAAAAAGAAAAAAAAAAACTGACGGATAACATTAACGTAAGTGGAAACATAGTTTTCAGATAAATATTCTAAAAGAAAAGTTTCCTAGACCGAGATGGGGCAGTAGATGGCATGGTCAAAGATTGTGGAGAGATGGAAGGTTGTGCAATTCCTTGATTTCTATCAACAAGTTTAGCTCCCTTAGGATCAGCCAATAGCGACTTCTGGAACGATTGTGCAAATCCTGTAGCAACAATAGTCACATGAATCTCCCCATTGTATCTCTCGTCCACAACTGCACCGAATATAATGTTTGCTGAAGGATCCGCCAAACTCGTTACCACCTGCAAACAATCAAAGAAACATCAATATAGGCTTTAATATATAGTATACTCCGAATTATCAACCGTCAATATTTTAAAACTTAAGTACCTGGGAGACCCTATTGACTTCTTGCAGAGTTATGTCTTTCCCTCCAGTAATGTTATAAACGACTCCAGTAGCAGATTGGATTGATGATCCAATTAAAGGAGCAAGAGTTGCTTGTTCAGCTGCTTCTTCTGCTCGGTTTTTGCTAGAGGAAACACCAACGCCAAGCATTGCAGTTCCAGAGTCTTTCATCACCGCTTTCACATCTGCAAAGTCCACATTCACCAGTCCGGGTATCTGCAAACCAAAACATCACCATTACTCGTTACCAAATTCTTCATATTAAAGCATGTTTAGTTGTTTGTGATGGTTTAAATAAAACACTTACTGTAATTATATCTGAAATTCCTTGAACTCCTTGACGTAGAACATCATCCGCAAGAAGAAAAGCATCTTGCAGCGGTGTCTGTTCATCAGCAATATCGAGTAAACGGTCATTGGGGATCACTATGAGCGTGTCCACGTTCTTTTGCAGCTTCTCAATAGCCTCCAAAGCCTGAAAATGTTTATAAAAATATAATCTTTTGTAGCTTGTAAATAAAGAAAGAACAAATTATACCATCAATCAAACAAACTACTATAACGATTTGTGAGATTATGATGATGGTATAAAACCGTTTAAAGAAACCTATCCCGTCACCTGCCTGAACTGATCTTTTGCGACCTTCGAAGCTAAAAGGGTAGGTTACGACACCAACAGTCAAATACCCTGCTTCTTTTGCGATTTGGGCTACAACCGGAGCAGCACCGGACCCTGTACCGCCACCCATACCTGCTGTTATGAACACAAGATCCGACCCTTTAAGAGCATTCCCAATGGCTTCTTTTGATTCCTCTGCAGCTTGTTCCCCCAAAAGTGGATTCCCACCAGTACCTGCATCTCTACAAAAATAAATCTCAACTAGTACTAGAAATAAAAAGAGAAATGCAATGTAATGGAAAGAACCATACCAAGTCCACGAGTCAAAAGCTCTCCTATTTGAATCGGGTTATGTGCAACAGACTGCAGAAGTGCTTGAGAATCAGTGTTTATGGCGTAAAAATCAACACCCTGTGATTCATAAAATCAAACCATGTCAAGGAACTCATCTGTATTATGTACGATGATAACAGAACATTAAATTTCATTCAAGTGTTTAGTATGTACAGAGTAAAACAAAATGCACAATAGTACACATAATCGCAATTCATGAAATTGCATGAGAAATCTCTTAAAAGGTGGGTGGTTGGGCTCGGTTATTTAAATTACTTCTTATGTTTTCCGAGCGTTTGGTTCTTTTACGAGTATCTGCTTAAGTTGGGGTAAAATAAGTTTTTTTCAAAGTTGCGAACTCCAAACTGAAATTTATTTATATGATTCAAAATTATAAGTTTTCCCCTTAACGCGCATTACCAAGTTAAATAAACTGTTCCAACATTAAATTTAGAAAATGCTTATAAATTACTTATACATCAAATTCCTACTTTATAAATGCGCGTTTGAGGGGGCGTTTGTTTCGGCTTTATTTACCGAGCTTATGTAAATTTTGAAAAGCTCATACATATAAAAAAGATAGACCTGAAGACCGCTACCAATCATACGATTAACGGCATTGTTACCACCACCACCGACACCAACAACCTTAATCTTAGCAGACTCCATTGACGAAAAAGAACAACAAACAGCAGAACGCCGACATCTCCTAGGTACTGATTTAGAGAAAAACGGAGATAACGAACAGCCGGTGGAAATTGAAGAGGATGAAGATGACGGTAACGGAGTAACGTTAGTACCAAACTGAAGTAGGTTTTGTGTGGCCATTATCAGTGAGAAATTGGAAGTAAGAATGAATGAGTGACCAGTTGGGGGTTTTTTGTTTTTAGGGCTTTTTGTTCTTTTCTTCTATGTTTACAAATATATTCAAACCCTAGATATTTTTTTTTTTTAGGCGATGCAGCGGATAAAAAAAATCATATCCAATGGAGTAATGATTTTTGGTAATTTATCATTTGTTTTGTTACATATATGTGGAGGGCAATAATTTAAAGTTCGGTCATTCGGACAATATAAAAAGAATGTTGTGGTAACAATTTATGGTTCGATCATTCAGCGATAATAATTATTATGTCATAAGACCGATTTTCTCAATTCTTCTCCACTACCCTAAGGAATCTCAAATTTGTAAGTAAAGAAAAATTTAGATTCCAATGGATTTAAATTCCGTCATAAACTTCAAACAAACATGTTATGGAAAAGGAATTCAATTCAACATTCAATTTTTTCTAGATTTCCTGAAACAAACACCCTCGCCTAATATTTTCCGTTTGGATCATTCAACCCATTGGGGTAATTCGACTCATTTGAATATTAGGCTCATTTGCGAACATAACAAAAGTCTAATTTTCAGGTCATTTTGTTTCTTTAATAGTGACGTCTAATTATTTCACGTTCGGTCAAAAAGAAAATTCAATATATTTCCTGAATAGTATTCCCGTATAAACTCATATTTTCCATAAACAAAAACTAATTTTCCTTCAACGATGCAACAACAAATTAAAAATCCATTCAGACACTAAGCTTTCTAATCGTTTATCATTTTGGTTTTCAACCCGAAAAAAATATATTCATTCAAGACATTCAAATTCAGTATGTTTCCATGAATCCATTAGGTAACACATACTTTCGAATGTTGTAATGAAGGATAATCAATATGGTAACAAAGTTTATTAACCTTAAAAGTATCAAATGTAGTAATACTCAGCTTATTGGTATTAAGACTTATCGGTGACTAATTGAAGAATATATAAACTTTTGATGATAACCATCTTCCTATAATTATAGAGCAGCACGAACCACAACACTGTCAACTAACTTTATAAAATTTAGATTATAAATCAAATACTGAAAATTTACCCCATCAAATAACATTTAAAGTTGAAAAAATAATGGTTACATGTACACAAATTTTATATCAACTAATTTGAATTGCCTTTATTTTATATTGGTGTATATTTTTTATGAAATTAGTAATCGAATTAATTAAATGAAATTAAGATTAGCTTATATGTTATATTCATTAAGGGATATATTACTAATTATACTTTATTTAAAATTTTAAAATTGTAATAAAAAGTGAAAATGTTTTATATATTAATAAAGATAAACATAAAGATAGTTATTATTATTTATTAGTTATTATAGTAATTAAGAAAATGTCATTAATTGTAAATTGTTTTAAATGATAAATTTTGTGAAAGATATAATAAGGGTAAATTAGTAATTTTAATTACTTAAAATTTAAGATATTAAGATGTTAAAGGAGATTCTTTATATTGTAGTAAAAATTATTTTTATTTATTGTTTAATAAAAAACAAAAGAATTAAACTTAGGGTGTTTGAGATTGTATATTTTAGGTGTGTATTGCACCTAAAATATCAATCTCAAACACCCTAAGTTTAATTCTTTTGTTTTTATTAAACAATAAATAAAAATAATTTTTACTACAATATAAAGAATCTCCTTTAACATCTTAATATCTTAAATTTTAAGTAATTAAAATTACTAATTTACCCTTATTATATCTTTCACAAAATTTATCATTTAAAACAATTTACAATTAATGACATTTTCTTAATTACTATAATAACTAATAAATAATAATAACTATCTTTATGTTTATATAAAACATTTTCACTTTTTATTACAATTTTAAAATTTTAAATAAAGTATAATTAGTAATATATCCCTAATGAATATAACATATAAGCTAATCTTAATTTCATTAATTAATTCGATTACTAATTTCATAAAAAATATACACCAATATAAAATAAAGGCAATTCAAATTAGTTGATATAAAATTTGTGTACATGTAACCATTATTTTTTCAACTTTAAATGTTATTTGATGGGGTAAATTTTCAGTATTTTGATTTATAATCTAAATTTTATAAAGTTAGTTGACAGGTGTTGTTGTTCGTGCTGCTCTATAATTATAGGAAGCTGGTATCATCAAAGTTTATTATTTTCAATTAGTCACCGATAAGTCTTAATACCAATAAGTGAGTATTACTACATTTGATACTTTTAAGGTTAATAAACTTGTTACCATATTGATTATCCTTCATTACAACATTCGAAAGTATGTGTTACCTAATGGATTCATGGAAACATATCGAATGAATGTCTTGAATGAATATATTTTTTTCGGGTTGAAAACCAAAATGATAAACGATTAGAAGCTTAGTGTCTGAATGGATTTTTTAATTTGTTGTTGCATCGTGAAGGAAATTAGTTTTTGTTTATGGAAAATATGAGTTTATACGGGAATACTATTCAGGAAATATATGAATTTTCTTTTGACCGAACGGAAATAATTAGACGTCACTATTAAAGAAACAAAATGACCTGAAAATTAGACTTTTGTTATGTTCGCAAATGAGCCTAATATTCAAATGAGTCGAATTACCCAATGGGTTGAATGATCCAAACGGAAAATATTAGGCGAGGGGTGTTTGTTTCAGGAAATCTAGAAAAAATTGAATGTTGAATTGAATTCCTTTTCCATAACATGTTTGTTTGAAGTTTATGACGGAATTTAAATCCATTGGAATCTAAATTTTTCTTTACTTACAAATTTGAGATTCCTTAGGGTAGTGGAGAAGAATTGAGAAATCGGTTAATAATTATTATCGCTGAATGATCGAACCATAAATTGTTACCACAACATTCTTTTTATATTGTCCGAATGACCGAACTTTAAATTATTGCCCTCCACATATATGTAACAAAACAAATGATAAATTACCAAAAATCATTACTCCATTGGATATGATTTTTTTATCCGCTGCATCGCCTAAAAAAAAAAACTATCTAGGGTTTGAATATATTGTAAACATAGAAGAAAAGAACAAAAGCCCTAAAAACAAAAAACCCCCAACTGGTCACTCATTCATTCTTACTTCCAATTTCTCACTGATAATGGCCACACAAAACCTACTTCAGTTTGGTACTAAACGTTACTCCGTTACCGTCATCTTCATCCTCTTTCAATGTTCCACCAGGCTCTGTTCGTTATCTCCGTTTTTCTCTAAATCAGTACCTAGGAGATGTCGCGTTCTGCTGTTTGTTGTTCTTTTCGTCAATGGAGTCTGCTAAGATTAAGGGTTGGTTGTGTCGGACAATGCCGTTAATCGTATGATTGGTAGCGGTCTTCAGGTCTATCTTTTTTATATGTATGAGCTTTTCAAAATTTACATAAGCTCGGTAAATAAAGCCGAAACAACCGCCCCTCAAACGCGCATTTATAAAGTAGGAATTGATGTATAAGTAATTTATAAGCATTTTCTAATTTAATGTTGGAACAGTTTATTTAACTTGGTAATGCGCGTTAAGGGGAAAAACTTATAATTTTGAATCATATAAATAAATTTCAGTTGGAGTTCGCAACTTTGAAAAAAAACTTATTTTACCCCAACTTAAGCAGATACTCGTTATAAAAGAACCAACCGCTCGGAAAACATAAGAAGTAATTTAAATAACCGAGCCCAACCACCCACCTTTTAAGAGATTTCTCATGCCAATTTCATGAATTGCGATATGTGTACTATTGTGCATTTTGTTTTTACTCTGTACATACTAACACTTGAATGAAATTTAATGTTCTGTTATCATCGTACAGTCCTTGACATGGTTTGATTTATGAATCACAGGGTGTTGATTTTTTACGCCATAAACACTGATTCTCAAGCACTTCTGCAGTCTGTTGCACATACGCCGATTCAAATAGGAGAGCTTTTGACTCGTGGACTTGGTATGGTTCTCGTCATTACATGCATTTCTCTTTTTATTTCTAGTACTAGTTGAGATTTATTTTTGTAGAGATGCAGGGTACTGGTGGGAATCCACTTTTGGGGAACAGCTGCAGAGGAATCAAAAGAAGCCATTGGGAATGCTCTTAAAGGGTCGGATTCTTGTGTTCATATACAGGCAGGTATGGGTGGCGGTACAGGGTCCGGGTGCTGCTCCGGTTGTAGCCCAAATCGCAAAGAAGCAGGGTATTGACTGTTGGTGTCGTAACCTACCCTTTTAGCTTCGAAGGTCGCAAAGATCAGTTCAGGCAGGTGACGGGATAGGTTCTTTAAACGGTTTTATACCATCATCATAATCTCACAATCGTTTAGTAGTTTGTTTGATTGATGGATAATTTGTTCTTTCTTTATTTACAAGCTACAAAAGATTATATTTTTATAAACATTTTCAGGCTTTGGAGGCTATTGAGAAGCTGCAAAAGAACGTGGACACGCTCATAGTGATCCCCAATGACCGTTTACTCGATATTGCTGATGAACAGACACCGCTGCAAGATGCTTTCTTCTTGCGGATGATGTTCTACGTCAAGGAGTTCAAGGAATTTCAGATATAATTACAGTAAGTGTTTATTTAAACCATCACAAACAACTAAACATGCTTAATATGAAGAATTTGGTAACGAGTAATGGTGATGTTTTGGTTTGCAGATACCCGGACTGGTGAATGTGGACTTTGCAGATGTGAAAGCGGTGATGAAAGACTCTGGAACTGCAATGCTTGGCGTTGGTGTTCCTCTAGCAAAAACCGAGCAGAAGAAGCAGCTGAACAAGCAACTCTTGCTCCTTTAATTGGATCATCAATCCAATCTGCTACTGGAGTCGTTTATAACATTACTGGAGGGAAAGACATAACTCTGCAAGAAGTCAATAGGGTCTCCCAGGTACTTAATTTTAAAATATTGACGGTTGATAATTCGGAGTATACTATATTAAAGCCTATATTGATGTTTCTTTGATTGTTTGCAGGTGGTAACGAGTTTGGCGGATCCTTCAGCAAACATTATATTCGGTGCAGTGTGGACGAGAGATACAATGGGGAGATTCATGTGACTATTGTTGCTACAGGATTGCACAATCGTTCCAGAAGTCGCTATTGGCTGATCCTAAGGGAGCTAAACTTGTTGATAGAAATCAAGGAATTGCACAACCTTCCATCTCTCCACAATCTTTGACCATGCCATCTACTGCCCCATCTCGGTCTAGGAAACTTTTCTTTTAGAATATTTCTGAAAACTATGTTTCCACTTACGTTAATGTTCCGTCAGTTTTTTTTTTTCTTTTTCTTTTTGATCGTTATTGTGTGATAGTTTTCAGTAATTGTTACAAAAACTTGAGCAGTTATCCAATTGCAATGCAAAGATGAAGTTTTAGGCTTGTATAAAGAGATTGCACAACTTAATTCAATTGGAAATAATTGCAAAAGTTGAATTGTTTTGTCACGGTATTGAAGGATTTGTAGCCGACTAAGATCTGACGCTAAGGTTACACAAACAAACAAAAACACTACCGGAATTATGAAAACACAACGAACAAATTAAGAATAAGTTAGGTTTTGAATTTCGGATCTATTTCAATTACATGTTTCCTATTTAGATTACAACAATCATAGATGTATAGCACACATCTGGGGACGGTACAATAAGGAAACATGCTTTGACCAAAAAAGATCATAAAGCTTCGGAAGCAAGTGTCCAGCATTTTATTTGATTTTCCAAGCTCGGGACACCGCCACTGTTGAAATTGGGCTACACCACAAACTTGTCTTTCCTCCGCCACCTGTCCCCGCCATGTTGTCATTAGGCAAAAACCCGTGTGCACCCCAACATCACGAGTTATGGAAAACCCGCTGCGGGCTCCTCCTTGCATCTCTACCTCACTAAATGTGAACCGTCACTTGTTCCCACTTTTTTAAGTGGCGGTTCTTCCATCAAGTTGTTCATGCTAACCGACTTCCTTTTCTATATATATATATATATATGAAAAATGACAAATAACAAATTATCAAAACTTCATTATCAAGATGCCACATCACAATATATGAACGAAAAAAGATCCATACTTGGGTTTGTTTTTCCATTCTTCTTCCAGATGTTATGTGTTGGTGGAGCCAAACAAATTCGGAACATCTTGAGCTGACTGTAGACGCATAGACCAGCAGCACGCGGTAAAAAAGCATTTCAACGTTGTTTTACATCACCAACAATAATGAAAATGTATAACCAAAATAACAGTAAAAGACAAGTCACCACATTAAGGGCCCCCTGCACTCGACAGGCCTCTTGCCTCCTGCTCTCATTCTTTTGCTCTCGTGCATTTCTGGTTCTAGAAATTGAAGATATGGATCAAGATTTGGTAGCAGAAGTAAACGAACCTATAACATTTAGATACAAGTTGAAAACAGATTAATGACTAATAACTTATAATGAAATACAACGATACATTATGTTGTAGCTACAAATACGTCGAAATGGAAGAAATAAAAGAAAAGCGTACCACGTTAGATCCAAGGGCTGTAATCCCTTTTATAGCACCATAATGTTGAGGAAATCCTTTCGCAGGATCCAAGAAAGCATGAAAGAGTTCTAGTCACACGTAACTGGGATTATGATACCCATAACCAAACCTGCCAAACATGCAGAATTATAAATCCGTATAGTAAATACCACACGAAAAGAGTATAAAGGTATTTTTAATACAGATATACACACCTTCTGCATATTAAAGCCACCAGGTTAGCTGTGAAGTTTCTAAGTTCCCAGTGGTTATCAGTTAACTTATTCCCCAAGTTTTTTCAACGAGGCAGGTCATTACAGATGGCATCAGTTGGTGCAGCTGAAGACAAGAATCATTTAGAACTGCAAAAAAAACCATAACGAACTTGTATATTTGTACTTACATATGGTTCAATGTGCATGAATGGATTTAGAAGACTCCGAACAAGGCGCATCAAAGCAAAAAGAAGCTGGAAGTTGTTTAAATTACGAGTGACCTAATATCATCATTATGAATCACAACCAATCATAGTTAAGATTTAAAATAACTTAAGAGAGGAGTGCACAGTACAACCAATGAAAATGGGAAAATGAATACCTCTTCGGCAACAAATATAAAATAAGGAACCAAAGGGTGGAGCCCTGCATCATTGGCCAAGCTCAATAATGCTTTGTTAAAGATGACCGAGTTTGACCGGCTTACAGTGAGATCTGTTATCTTTTCAAAGTACAGCTACACCAAAATGGAAACAAGTTATAACACGACAAAGGCGGGAACATGTTACGATGCCCTACTATAATAAGAATAATACCTGAAGCTCTATTGATAGCACATGTTTAACAGGTGTTTTATTGTCGATAGAAACACCGTCTTCTTTGCCTTCAGGTTTCTTATTATCTAACGGGGTTAAAAGTACTGCAGACAAATTCAGAACTGATTTAGCAATAAAAATGATGTTCATTACGCTAAATAATTACATATGTATCATGTATTTTAACTTAACGTTACTTGAAAATGAAAATATATCATAGATCTCAGGCTTACGATACCTTCAAGTGGAGGATTTCAGGAATAGCAGGTTGTACGCCTTCAATAGCCAGCCAGTGATTGACAACTGCGGTATCTAAAGGCGGTTTAGGAAGGGGAGCTTCAATCACCTAATAATTTAGTTAACACATACAAACCAATTATACTTTGGTAACAAAATTTTCAAAAAAAACTACTTCCTTACCTCTCGAAAATCTACATCTTTGTCCTCGACATAGAACAAATCCTTATGCCTACCAGCTCGTTTGAATCGCACAGAATTCCCGCATGCAACATATATAGGCTGAGATAAATTCAAACAGATTCCCTATTAGACCAAGTAATGAAAATATGGAAATACTTTAATGAACAAACTTCTGAAAATATACCTCCATTTTTCTTAGTTGAAGAGCAGTCTACCATCTCTGAAGTCATTGCGGTTCGCTTCGAATGATGCATACATTTTATAGCCTCCTAAAATCAAATAATCATTGAATTTTTATAAATTAAGAAAATAGAAGTGATTGAATTGGTACCGCAGATCTCGCGAACACGGTATTCGATATCGGCAGCAAGTGAGGGTAAAACATCAGCTGATAATTTTGAAATGCCGATGCTTTGTGCGATCACTTAATGCTTTCTTTTTCTACAACACTCATCTTTGAAATTTTTAATTTCATTCATCAATCAACAATTTTTCATTATCAAGATTCAATTTAGGGATTTCAATTTGGGGAAAATAAGTCAGTATGATGAACTGATTTTAGGTGTATTGGGCTAAAAAAAAATACAAGGCCCACTTTGATGCTAGCAAAAACAAAAGTATTT
>CAJVGC010000060.1:17621131-17677732 GCA_910822075.1 Senecio squalidus | reverse complement strand
AAGATCTCAAACACTAGCTAATCAATTACAAATAAGTATTTAGATGTTAATTGTTACGAATCGATTAAGTGCTCAGTTTCTTAGTTTATTATAGCGGAAATATAATAACAAAGCAACGAGAATAACACACAGTTATATTGATTCAAAAGGTACAACGAATTACTAAGCTCAAGCTCACTATTTATACACAATAATAGTGAGCTTGATAAGTACGAATCCTATAAAATCTTCCAAAAGGATAGAAGATTTTATCTAACAAACATACCTAATATAAAGCAATACGTTTCATTATGAAGCTGAGTAGTCAGCTCCATAATGCCTTAGTCGCTTTTAGTCACTCAGACTCAGAGTCACTCAGACTCAGCAACTAAGACTTTAATAAACAGATTTATTAACTTGGGTTAAATCGTTGATTTTCCCAACAATCTCCCCCTATCTGTTTGGATTAAAGTCTTTTAAAATTCATGCACCAAAAATAAACACAAACTAAAATTGTTTACATAAAACTGTTTGTGAACAAAAAGACACATCACTTTCTTCTCTTGGAAGATCTTTTCTGCTTCAATGGCACCTCCCTTGGATTAGGTTTCTTCACTTCCTTAGCCCACTGGATTCTTTCAGTTTTCCAAGCAAGTAGCTTTTCCATTTCAGCATCAGATTTGTGGAATAGCATTTGATACTCTTTCTTGATCAGTTCAACCTTATCCATTAAAGTCCCCATTTCTTCAATTCTTCTAAGGTTATTGAATAACCAACTGATCAGCTTCATACGGAAGGGGATGCATTGATCAGATTCACATTCACTTAGCAGAGCAATGCAATGATAGATGGAAGTCATATTCAGTCTGTCTTTAGCTTGAAAGCATTCCTCTCCCCCACAGTCAACGTAACATAAGCCCTCATGATTTTCAGTCTTCACATAAGTCTTATCTTGAAATATGACACATTTGGGAACACGATGAAGATAGCTTGTTTCTAGACCAAGTGATTTAGCCCCAGCTCTCACTCTATTAACAGTACAAAATGCTTTATAGTCCTCATCTGAGATCAGCTTCAGCATGTGACCAACATTTACATTTGAGACAGCTTCTCTTTTTACTTCAAGTCTGTGTGTAATGTTTGTTATGCCAGAGCTCAGACTGGCAATTTCTATCCATTCTTCTAAACCCAAAGTGTGCATTCTATGTACCCCAACCCTGAAGGATCCCTCTTTGTGATAACACGTTAGCATGAGGTCAGATCCACCAGTATCAGCACAATCCAAGTTTTGGATTTTATTCCTATTTCTCCTCATTGCAAAGTTTGACTCAATATAGTCCAGTCTGGCTTCCTCTCTTAACACCTGTTTAGCCATTAGTCTATCAGCTTCTATCTTCATCAATGGCCAGCTCTTCTTCTCTTTTCATCTCAGCTTCAAGTGTTTCAGCTGCTTTCATGGACTGATCTTGTGGATTGTCCTCAAATTTCTCCATATAAAGCCCTTTGACATACTCCTTGTATATTTCAACTGTCATCCCAGCATTATGAGCATATCTTTGAAGCTTAGCTAGTTTCTCAGCTTCAGCTTGTCTTTTCTTTATTTCAGTTTCTAGCTCAGTCTCAACAGTTGGCTGTTCCATTTCAATTTCCTCCTCAGTCTGTTCAGTATCAGTATCAGCTCCCACTTTGCCTTTTCCCTCCTCGTCTTCTTTCTCAGATTCACTACTTGATATGTCACTGTAATCAGTTTCATAGAAGACTTCAGACTGACCAGTTTTCAGATTAAATCTTGTTGTCTTATAGTATCTTTTCTCCCCTTCATCCCTCTTTCTTTTCAAGTCTTGTTTGGGAAGGTCAGACTCATCAGTTGGTGTAATTGTTTTCTCCCCCTGAGTCTGAGCATCCCCTTGTGGTATCTCAGCAACCTGTTTCCCCTTTCTCATCATACTTATCTCAGAAGTCAGCTTCAACACCATCCCCTTCAATTCCTCCATCTCCTCAATGTTTTGACATTTCATAGCATGTAACTCAGTCTGCATTGCAGTCAGTTTGTCATCAACCTGAGTTGACATGTCCTTAATATCCTGTAACAGCATAGGGACAGTCAGAGCAACCTCAGACTGAGGGAGAGTAGTAACAGTAGGCATTGAAACAGGTGGTACAGCTTGACTCCCTCCTTGTTGTTTAGGAGAATGATCCTTAGCCATAGAAGATGAAGTCTGTACCTCACTCAGTTTGGGAAGTGAGACATTGACGACTTGTGCATAGGAGTGTGAGAGATTTGGTGGTACCTTATCGTGAACTAGCACAGAGCTAGTGAAAATAGCCTTGGAAATTGTCTTTAAAACTGAAGGGGGTGGTCCCATACTAGGTACAGGGATATTCAGGAGTGGAATATCGTCTTCAATGCTTACCACATGTGTCAGTGTGGCAGCAGCAGCGTGTTTCTCCAATTTAACTACGCTAGGGGGGCTTTGGGTAGTCATGGTAGTCAGATCCATCTCTTGCTCTAGCAGAGGGAGAATGGTCGGATCTACAGCACTGGAGGGGAGTTTAGAACTCTCCGCCTCATGGAAAAGTGAATCCATTAGTGCCTGATTTATAGTGGGGCTTGATGTGAGTGCTTTTCAAATGAACTGGGTGAGTTCATTAGATTGGTCGCTTGAGTAGCTAAGACATCAAGTTGAGGAGTGGACTGATCAGACTGAGAGGGGATACTCTCAGACTGAGGAAGATAAAGATTTATATTCATACCTAGGTCAGCCTCATTGCGCCCTGTCCCACCCATTTCCACCTCAGCATCTGCAGCAGGAATGTTTGCCTCTATGTGCTCGTCAATTCCTTCAGTTTGATCATCTGAGTCTGAATGGTCAGACTCTGTGAGTTCATGATCTATAAATGGATTTTCAATCCGCTGAAGCATAACTGGGGTTAACCCTGGCTCATCCTCAGTCATATTGATGTAAGTGAAAATTTTTGGAGTCAGCCTGGGAAGAGGGCACACATAATAAGTTTGTTCAAGCTGCTCATAAGCCTCTTTTCCCAGAGCCTCCTCAAAACTGAGTGAAAGAACACGAATGAATGGAACATCATTCGGTCGTTTTGTTTTCAAGGCAAGGGAGAGAATCTCATCAAAATAGAGTTGTGAATAGGAGATTTGTCTACCCGTTACCATGGAATGAAACAGATGGGTTTCAAATTCATTCATCTGATTCAAACTTCCAGATTTACCCCCCCCCCCCCCCCAAACACCGTGTGATAATGGAAAAAAGGAATTTCCATTTGCCAGTAAAAAATTTGTATTCAATTACGCCTTGGGTTTCAGGCTGACCAATTAGAGGGAAGGCCTCAACTCGAGCTTGCTGTTTGGTCAGTTTGGCCTGGAATCCCCCTTCACCTGCTTCAAGAATCGTGGGAAGCAATAAGAGTGATGGTGATCGTCTGTCTCCCATCATTATACGTGCCAGTGAGGGCAGTCTTTTCATCATTGGCGGTGCAGGTATACCACCATTCACAGTTTCACAAAAATAAGCGCCATAGAGGGGATGCGCCTTCATGTATTGACATAGTTGCTCAAATCCCCTGTTTTGGCGATTGGCGGGAATATCGGTAGTGGCCACCCTATTGTTGTCTTTGATTTGAACTCGACAGTGAAAATTAGCGCCAGGAATCATGCGAGGAGTAAAGTGAAGGATCATGTTCATATCCGCCATTGATGAGCTTTCAAGAAAAAGATTAGAGAAAACTAAGAGAAAATAAGAATTAGGTTACAATTTGAAATTAAGTTGAATTTAAACTAAGGGAGCGAAATTTAAGGAACTAAGTTAGGAAACTTTCCATTTAATCTATGTATTTTAATTCTATTTACAAAATGACCCTTGAGATTAAAAAAAAATAGAACTGACCCTTTTTCAAAAAAAAAAATAAGAAAGAAAAAAAATAAAAAAAACTTTACAAACTAAAGGAAAAAAAAAAAAAAAAATTTAAAAGATATATACGAAAATTACATTTAGCCTGAGCACATGGTCAGACTGAGAAATGTTGAGCTGACTAGCAAGTCAGACTGACAAATCACAAGCTGACTAAAAGGTCAGCCTCGACTTTATAATTTTGACAGATTAAGGATTTAATATGCCCAGTTCTCCTAACTGATAGAAAAACCTGTCCTCACTCAGAGGTTTTGTGAAAATGTCTGCCAATTGATCATTAGTAGCTACAAACTCCAGTCTGACTTTGCCCTTCTCCACACAGTCTCGAATGAAATGATGTCTTATTTCAATGTGTTTTGTCCTGGAGAGGAAGACTGGATTCTCAGTGATTTGAATGGAACTTTTGTTGTCATACATGATTGGAGTATTTTGAATCTTGATTTCAAGATCTGCCAATTGATGTTGCATCCATAGTAATTGTGCACAACACCTCCCTGCAGCCACGTACTGAAGTTGCCACTGAGTTTTGCTTTTTACTTGACCAACTAACTAGTTTTCCTCCAAGAAGCTGACATCCTCCTGATGTACTTTTCCTGTCCAATCTACACCCTGCATAATCTGCATCTGTGTAGCCAATTAATTCAAAACCAGAATCTTTAGGGTACCATAAACCAAGATTTGGTGTACCCTTAAGATATCTGAAAATTCTTTTGACAGCTTTAAGATGGGATTCCTTTGGGTCAGCTTGATAACGTGCACAAAGACATGTAGAGAACATGATATCAGGTCTGCTAGCAGTTAAATAAAGTAAAGACCCAATCATACCTCTATAAGTAGCTTGACAAACTGACTTCCCAGATGAGTCTTTATGCAACTTATCAGAAGTACTCATTGGTGTTTTCATTTCAGAACATGTTTCATAACCAAATTTCTTTACTAAATCATGAACATATTTACTTTGATTTATGAAAATTCCATCTTTCTTTTGTTCAACTTGTAGACCAAGGAAGAACGTGAGTTCTCCCTTCATACTCATCCTATATTCACTACACATGAGTTTTGAAAACCAAGTACACAACTTTTCATTTGTGGATCCAAATATAATGTCATCAACATATATTTGTACCAGAATCACATGTCCATTTTCCTTTTTGATAAAGAGTGTTTTATCAATTGATCCTCTTTTAAAATGGTTTTTGAGAAGAAAGTCAGATAGAGTATCATACCAACCTCTGCGAGCTTGTTTGAGACCATATAATGCTTTGTTTAATTTAAAAACATGATCAGGAAATTTAGGATCAACAAAACCTGGAGGCTGCTTGACATAGACTTCGTCCTGTAGATCACCATTCAAAAATGCACTCTTCACATCCATTTGATACACCAAGAAATCTTTAAAAGCTGCGTAGGCTAAGAATAGTCGAATTGCTTCAATTCTGGCCACTGGAGCAAATGTCTCATCATAATCAATGCCTTCTTCCTGCTTGTATCCTTGAGCTACCAATCGAGCTTTATTCCTAATCACCACTCTATCTTTGTCATATTTATTTCGAAAGATCCATTTAAGTCCAATGATAGTCTTAAACAGGGGACGTGGGACCTTTGTCCAAACATTGTTCATTATGAATTCTCCAAGCTCCTCTTGCATACCATCAACCCAGTCTTCATCTAATAAAACTTCTTCAACCTTCTTTGGTTCCATCAGACTCAAGAAATTTGTATAGAAACAAAAATTAGTTGTGGCAGTCTTTCTTCTGTTTTTGACTCCTTTAGTTAATGAACCAATAACCGATGATATGGGGTGTCCCTTGACAGTCTTTATGTTTCCTATCTCATTGTGGGAAACTGCATCTGCTTGAGACTGAGTATCATCAGTCTGAGTGTCATCATGCTGAGTAGTTTGAAGCTGAGTTTGGTCAGACTGAAGGGTGTCAGTCTGAGTTTCATCAGTTCCAGTGGACTCAGTATTTCCAATATCAGGGACACTTTGGAAAGGTGATGCATCAGGTTCACTTTCAGATTCTTGATTGTGATGGTCTTGTGCACCATTCTGATCTTCAGCCTGAGAGTCAGCTTCAAATGTGGTTACTAGTAATTCATCACACAGCTGATTGATAGTGGCTATGTCAGTCTGTGATGATGATTCATCTTTGTCAGACTGAGTAGTGTCATCAAATGTAACATTAATGCTTTCTTCCACAACCTTTCTTCGTTCATTGTAGACTCTGAATGCTTTTGCGATGCTTGAGTATCCAACAAACAATCCTTCATCATCTTTAGGAGACATTTTACACAACAAGTCTCTCTGATTCAGAATATAACATTTACTTCCAAAGATATGGAAATAATGAATGGAAGGAACTTTGTTATGATACAATTCATATGCTGTTTTTCCATGTCTCTTCACTATGATGGACCTATTCTGTGTGAAGCAGGCAGTGTTCACAGCTTCAGCCCAGAATTTTATCTTTATGTTCCCATAACACAGCATTGTTCTGACAGCTTCAATTAATGTTCTATTTCTTCTCTCTGCAACGCCGTTTTGTTGAGGAGTCCGAACTGAGGCAAAGTTTTGGACTATTCCTAATTGATCACAAAAGTCTATCAAGACTGAGTTTTTGAACTCAGTTCCATGGTCACTTCTCATTTGTCTAACAAGAGTATTTTTCTGTCGCTGTTCTCTTTTGATCAGACTGATGATTTCCTCAGCTGCATCACTTTTATCCCTTAAGAATATAACCCAAGTGAATCTTGTAAATTCATCAACAATTACAAGGGTGTATTTCTTTCCTCCTTGACTCTCAATCCCAATTGGTCCAAACAAATCCATATGTAGCATGAATAAAGGTTCATCAATGGAGTGCAACATTTTGGATGGGAATTGAGTCTTAGTTTGCTTTCCAAGCACACAAGCTGAGCAAACTTTGTCTTTGGTATAGGTCAGTTCAGGAAGACCTCTAACCAATTTACTCTTTGACAAGGCATTTATGTTTTTAAAGTTTAAGTGTGATAACCTTCGATGCCATAGCCAATTAAGTTCTTCTTTAGTTTCTGTGAACAGACACGTCTCAGCCTCATCATTGGCTGTACTCAGATCCAGACAAAAGACATCTCGTTCTCTTTTGGCAAGTAGTAATGGTTTTCCCTTGGCACTGTAGATTATTCCAGCTTGCTTTCTGAATCTGACTTCATGATCTTCATTAGTAATTTGACTTACACTTAGTAAGTTATGTTGTAAGCCTTCTACATATGCAACTCTCTTGAATGTAACGGCTCCAGCATGAATCTTTCCATATCCTCGGGTCATTGAGACCCCGTTGTCACCATATCTCACTTGAGGCCCATCTTCTTCTTTATAGTCTTGTAGAAAAGACTTCATTCCTGTCATGTGCCTTGAAGCTCCACTATCTAGATACCATTTTGTAGAGTCCTGCACATGAAATAGAAAATATTAGTTCCTTTTGGGTACCCACTTTAGAGTGGATCCATGAACTGAAGCAGATTTAGGTTTGGATTCAGTCTTGCAGTCAGTTTTGGAGCTGGTGTAGTTCCATTTATTTAGTTCCTTCATGCAGTTAACAGAATAATGGCCTATGACACCACAGTATTTACATGGAGTGTTTTTGAGACTGGCTTGAGATGAAACTGACTTAGTCTTGGTAGGGTTGACTGACTTTGTCTTTGATTGAGATGTTTGTCTTTGCTTTGGAGGTGAAACTGACTTTGATGAAACTGACCTAGACTTTGGTGAAACTGACTTATGTATGGATGGAGCTGACCAATGTTTTGGTGAGACTGATTTTTGAAAAACGTTTTTTATGTGGTCTAGACTGGGTCAGTTGCTTACAAAACACAGCTTCAGGTCCTTTTTCACCACAATTGTAGCAAATTCTCTTAGGAGGACTCTTGGGCCTGATGTGATTAGGTGATTTATTCCTGACTAGAGTTTTTACGATGTTAGTCAGTTCCAACAATTGCTTTCCCAATTTATCAATAGTTTTTGTTTCATGACTTTTGTTAGGGATTTTGGAACTGACTTGGCTCTGAATCTTAGGTTTACTCACAACCTTCGGTAAGACATTATTTAAATGCAAAGAATCTTTTTCAGCATGCACATTTGTATCAGTTTCAGATAAATTAACACATTCAGACTGAGAAGAAGATGAAGAATCACTTTTATTAAAAACTTGGGAAATTACAGGTTTGACAAAAGCATTTGACATCATTGTTTTTTCTCCTTTCATATAAGTGAAAGTGTTTGGAAGAATTTCAGGTTTGAAAATGATTTTTTCTCTTTCAGCTTCTTCTTCTTCTTCAGTCATATGCTTCTTCAGACTGAAGTCATCACCCAACACAGCTTGAACTTGTTTGGGTACCTGTCTGCTTAAACAATCTTCATTTTTTAAGGATGATATGCACCATGATTTACAAATTCTTTTATAATGCTCAGTTTCTTCTCTAAATTTATAGTTTTCTTTTGCAAGATCACTATAAGCTTCAATATGAGCATTTAAAAGGACTTTATAACTTTCTAGTTCACTTATTTTATCATCTTTAATTTTCAAAACATTTTCAAAATCTTTAATCTTTTGTTTAAGTTCAGATTGTTCTTCTAAAGTGGTGGTCAAATCAATAAAGATATACTCAAACATTTGAAGTTTTTGTTCATCAGTATAAGTATTAAAGTTATGTACCTTGTAAAGCTTTGATTTGTTCCAGTCTGAGTTACAGCTCAGTCTCTCAGCTTCCTTCAGATCCTTCTCGAACTGAGATGCAGATTTCTCAGCTTCAGTCACTTCCTCTGTGAACGCCATCAAACACTTATCCACCACTTCCTCCTCATCAGACGATAGTTCCTCATCTAACCATTCTTCAGCAAACACTTATCCACCACTTCCTCCTCATCACACGATACTTTTTTCGGTATCTTTGGGCCCTCTCAGCAACCTCATCCATGTGTTCAGTCTGAGCATTCTTTACTTTACAGTCAGCAGCCATGTGACCATATTCATTGCATTTAAAGCATTTAACCTTCTTCAGATCGAAAGGTTTCTTTCCTTTATAGCCTGTCTTCTGTTCAAGCTTCATAGTTAACAGGGCAAGCTGACTTTCAGCTTTTTGACCTCAGTTTCATCATCTGATTCTGAGTCTGAGTGTGACTCAGACTCAGATGAGTCAGCTTTAGAATAAATTTCTTTATTCCTTTTGCTGGTAGCAACTAATGCAACTTCTGGATCTCTTGTAGTCCTTCTTGTGTTTATCTTTTTCCTCTCTTGAGATTCTTCAAAATTCAGCAACAATCCAAATAGGCCAGGCAGCTTGTAGGTGGACAATTTTTCACTAACCACAAGAGAAGTGATAACAGATTCAAATTTGTTGGGCAAGATTTCAACAAACTTTTTGCAAATTTCATCATCTTCCTTCATCATTCCCAGGGCTGATAGGTCATTCAACAGTACTTGGAACCTTGTATGCACATCAGCTAAGGTTTCTTTATCCTTCACATAGAAATTTTCATAATTTCTAATCAGACTGTTCAACCTTTGTTCCCTTACTATTGGAACTCTTTCATAAGATACAATTAAAGTATCCCATATTTCTTTAGCAGATCTGCATCCGGCAATCTTTAAGAATATTTGCTCAGACACAGCATTTCCTAGAATGCTTCTTGCTCTTGGATCTAGATTAAAGAGTAGTTTATCAAGATCTGTCCACTGTGATTTAGGATTTTGAACCCACCTTGCACGTTGGACAACTTTGTCTCCTTCCTTGACCTCATCAATGTGCTTTCCTGGAATAATTGGTCCTTCTGTTACAGTCCTCATCATTTCTTCATGAATTCCGGACAATTGCCACTCAGCTTTTAGTTTCCAGTGA
The DNA here is from genome assembly GCA_910822075.1 of Senecio squalidus. NCBI lineage: Eukaryota > Viridiplantae > Streptophyta > Magnoliopsida > Asterales > Asteraceae > Senecio > Senecio squalidus. The sequence goes on along the minus strand of CAJVGC010000060.1, from coordinate 17,667,947 downwards.
GCAAAGTTGTGACCAGTGAAAATAGGAATACCTTTTCCAGCCATAGCGAGTGTATTGGATGAAGATGATGACATTGTATTTGAGATTTTATGTATTGATCGTTTAAGATTAGTAAATTTATTAAAATTTAAATCTTATTTGCTCTGATAACAGTTGTTAGGTCTCAATAAGATCTCAAACACTAGCTAATCAATTACAAATAAGTATTTAGATGTTAATTGTTACGAATCGATTAAGTGCTCAGTTTCTTAGTTTATTATAGCGGAAATATAATAACAAAGCAACGAGAATAACACACAGTTATATTGATTCAAAAGGTACAACGAATTACTAAGCTCAAGCTCACTATTTATACACAATAATAGTGAGCTTGATAAGTATGAATCCTACTAAATCTTCTAAAAGGATAGAAGATTTAATCTAACCAACATACCTAAAATAAAGCAATACGTTTCATTATGAAGTTGAGTAGTCAGCTCCATAATGCCTTAGTCGCTTTTAGTCACTCAGACTCAGAGTCACTCAGACTCAAAGTCACTCAGACTCAGCAACTAAGACTTTAATAAACAGATTTATTAACTTGGGTTAAATCGTTGATTTTTCCAACAAACCCTCATTAACAACATCCTTAAATCTCGGGTGAGAAGTAAGAATATTAGTAAACTTAAAAGGTTTAGGAGGGGTATTAACATCGGACGGGATCCTTAGAACCGACGGAGCGTGATCCGAAATTCTATAAGGCTGAAAAACAGCAAGAGCATCAGCAAAAACATCTCCAAACTGATAATTACCCATGATACGGGCAATTTTCTTAAGAAGACCATCCACACCCTTAGGCTTCTGAGTCCAGGTATATTGAAGACCCGAGCTAGAGATATCCCTAACCTCAATCTTATCAATGCACTCCTTGAATTCACGCATAGCTATGTCCATACAGGAAGAACTAGTTGTGCTTTCATTCAAGAAAAGAGAAGCATTGAAATCACCTAGAATGATCCAGGGTCTATCACGAATATAAGAACAGTGCTTCCGAAGATTATCCCAAAGAGGCCTACGTTGAATGTACTTATTATGCCCATAAATAAATGAACAAAACAACTCCTTCTTCGCAGGTTTGATCCATATACGGGTATGAATAACCTGATTCGATTGAGAAATAACCACAACATCAACATCATATTTGTTCCATCCGAGAATGATCCTTGTGCCCTTATGTCACACCCCGCTAAAGCGGAAACACGAGATGTGAAGAGCAGAGATATCATAACACGAGATATAATAAAATACAAACGATTTTCAAGTCATTATAATTAAATAGTCAAACGATTACAAGTTCAAAAATAACCAAGTGTTTAGCATTTCAGTACAACAAGCTACATAAGTCAACATTTGAACAACATTCCCAAAATATTACACATGGTCTTCTCCCGATTCATGGTTCACGTGACTTGCCTGACCCGTCCGATAGCTATGCACTTCTAGTCCTTACATTTTGTTTCCTGAAACATGAGAAAAAGTGTCAACTACAAAAGTAGTGAGTGAGTTACAGTTTTCTAGTCCTCGACTAAAAATAGTTTCAACAAAGCATAGCAATACTTTGTGAAGGTGTTTTCGGTAAGTATATCAATACTTGTATAGAAGTTTCGTAAAAGAATTATTGATTGTGAACTGAACATCATCCTCTTGATAAAGTATAACGCTAAGTGTTCTCACTTAACCGATTGTTGGCAGCGAGCGGCCCCCATTTTCCCCCATGCCGTATTCGAGGAGATGAACGAGTTGACCGTGAAATCCTTCTACCGCATTAGCATACGAGATGTTGTACGTGTCGACCGAGTGGTCCTTCTCTCGTATTATCATACAAGATGTTGAACGAGTTGACCGAGAGGTCCTTCTCTCGTATTATCATACGAGATGTTGAACGAGTTGACCGAGAGGTCCTTCTCTCGTATTATCATACGAGATGTTGAACGAGTTGACCGAGAGGTCCTTCTCTCGTATTATCATACGAGATGTTGAACGAGTTGACCGAGAGGTCCTTCTCTCGTATTATCATACGAGATGTTGAACGAGTTGACCGAGAGGTCCTTCTCTCGTATTATCATACGAGATGTTGAACGAGTTGATACAGTGCACTTAGGTTACGCCGGGAGACGATCGAATAATATGTACTTAGAGTAATGCCGAAAGACGATCGAGTAATGAGTACTTAGGTTAATGCAAAAAGACGATCGAGTAATGAGTACTTAGGTTAATGTCGAAAGACGATCGAGTAATGAGTACTTAGGTTAATGCCGAAAGACGATCGAGTAATGAGTACTTAGGTTAATGCCGAAAGACGACCGAGTAATGAGTACTTAGGTTAATGCCGAAAGACGATCGAGTAATGAGTACTTAGGCTAACCACGAGAGACGGTCGAGTAATATGTACTTAGGCTGACCATAGGAGACGGTCGAGTAATATGCTAAGTATCGGTATTCAAACACTAAGCGGCCTAACCAAGATAATAGTGTATAAAGAGTACGAGCACTGTTTTGGTGTAGGCACTTAAGTCTAGCTATATCCTTATCAAGAGAAGATAGAGATGGCAAAATCATGGCATTTATAGGACGTACGATAGATCATTAAGTTCAAGTATATACAAAGCGACCATTTGAAAATATAAATACATATATGCGTATAAAGTCTATTGATTGTATAAGAACGTACAATCAATCATTTAGTTTATAATAGTGCCGAGTGTGGCAAATAAAAGCATACGCATATAAGTTTCATAATTCGGTTTATAAGTTCGTAAAACAGTTCGTAAGTTCATAAATCGGTTTATCAGTTCGTAAAACAGTTTGTAAGTCCATAAATCGGTTTATCAGTTCGTAAAACAGTTTGTAAGTTCATAAATCAGTTTATAAGTTCGTAAAACAGTTCGTTCTCATGCTTCCCCCAAAAAGATGTATGAAAACAGTAAAAGAGTGGGGATGTAACTCACGGGTTGCGAAGATAGTGCACTCGGAAAACGGTCGGAATTGAGAGCCGGGAATCACGGAACGCCTAAGGATACCACGATTGTTCAAGTGTTATTATTATACTAAGTTATTATACATAATATATAGAGTTAATTACATAATTGGTCCCTGTGTTTGTTCCAAAACAACGGGTCCAGTCCCTGGGTCACAATTCGTTCGGGTCCAGTCCCTGGAGCCTATCTTTGGTTGCACGTTTGATCCCTCCCTCTAACAATCGTTAAAAATTATCGTTAAATGTCCCATGTGACAGGCACGTGATGGGTAAAATAGACAATTCGCCTTTCTTTTTCCCCCTTTATATAGACAATTCGCTATGCGGTGAAACCGAACGATTGAATACAAAACTCATGAAATTCGAAGGAACGAGAGGATACATGTCTCCGGAGTTTCAAGTAACCGGAATTCCGACCCAGAAATCCGACGTGTATGCTTTCGGAGTAGTGATACTAGAGATTTTATCCGGTGAGGAGCCGTTGAAATATCGTGAAGAAAACGGTCATTATGTTAGAATATCGTTATTTGTGACGGCGAGAGAGACCTTGGAGAGTGGCGGATTACGGCGGTGGATGGATAAGCGGTTAAAGGACTCTTTTCCGGTGGAAGTTGTTGAGAAAATGGTGAAATTAGGATTGGAGTGTTTGGATGAGGATCCGGATAAACGACCCGATATGAGTTTTGTTGCGGGTCGGGTTTCGAAGCTTTATTTGGAGTCGCAGTTTTGGTTGGAGAAAATGGGAAGCCTTCCGACGGATTTTACTGTTTCGATGGCTCCGCGATGATCGGAATTAAGTTTTAGATAATGTCATAATCACGTTAATTGGAATGGGGAAAGAAGGTTACATATCTAATTTTTTAATTCAAATGAGGAAGAAGTTGGAAGGAAGGTTACAGATCTATATAAAGGGGGAAAAAGAAAGGCGAATTGTCTATTTTACCCATCACGTGTCTGTCACATGGGACATTTAACGATAATTTTTAACGATTGTTAGAGGGAGGGACCAAACGTGCAACCAAAGATAGGCTCCGGGGACTGGACCGAACGAATTGTGACCCAGGGACTGGACCCGTTGTTTTGGAACAAACACAGGGACCAATTATGTAATTAACTCTAATATATAATAGATGTAATTTTTGTTAACTTTAAGTGTCAAGGTTAATATTGTTCCAAAAAATGGTCCGAAGCGGTTATCGTTTTGTTTTAGTCCAAAAGTCCAAAGTTAATGTTATTGTTACTGTGTTAAATACGTTTTGTTTGCTAAAGTGTCTTATATTTTCTAACAAAATTTGGGCAGCGCTTCCGCGCCCAAATTTTATGTCCAAAATACAAACCACTTTCCCGCTTACAAAACACATATACATACGTAACATATTTAACACGTTCATTTTAGCATATTAAGTCCAATACAAGTCACCAATATTATTGCCTTTACCAAACTCAGTCATATATATTAGGTCTCGAAAAATTCAGCGGTGTAAACAAACTCAAAACGGCCAAAACAACGATTTTCGGGAAGGGCAGCGGACCGGTGCGCCGCACTGGGCAGGTGTGCGGCGCACTGCCTGCTGTCCTTTCCCGTTTTTGTGTTTTTCTTGCGAAATCGGGTATGTAAGTGGTAGATCTTGACATGCAATGGTTATAAACCTTATTAGTCATTATTTTCTCACTTTATATGTAACTTTTGACCACAAAAACAAAGATCTAAGCATCATCTTGATATAAACCCGTTTTTGTATAAAAATGGTTATAAAACTTCATCAAAACTTGTTTTTATGGTTTGGATCATACATGCAATGAGTTATATTAGTAATATAAGTGAAAAGAAAGAGTTTCTACCGAAAGAAAAGCTTAGATGATGCCTTAGAAGTGTTTTGAGCTCCAAAAATGGTGAAAATGCTTTGAAACCGAAATAACTTTGATCCCCTTTCTTCCTCTTGATGTTAGAACGTTTTTAGATGGTGATTTTATGAACTTTCTTGGCTGTATTCCACTGGTTTTAGTGGAGGAGGAGAAGGATTTTTGAGAGAAAGTTAAGAAAATGGGTGTATGTGTGTGTTTTGTTTATGAGAAAAATGAAAATGAAATGGAAAAGGTAAAGTAAACAATAAGGGGCTTTGGGACTGTGAAAATACAGTATAGGCAAGTCCAATCCCGTTTGGGATTGGTTTTAAGTTTGTGTAAAACGAGGCAAGTTTTAAAAAAAACGATTTTTTGTGAATCTGCGTGGGCAGTGCGTCGCACTGACCCAAATTTAAGTGTTTTTCTGATTTTTCGCTTTTTACGTTTTGCTTCGGTGGACCTTTTCGTTAACTAAAAGTTCTTAATTATGATACGTTATGAACTTAGGAAAGTTCATTAGGTGTTTTCTTGGTATTAGGACTTATATAAATTGATTCCGGGTGTGATTCCTACACTGTCGCGTTTCCGGTTATTGAACAGTTAAAGACGAAGAAAGACACTAAGAGAGACATAGAGTGTCAGATGCACCTGAATTTATGGCGGTTGTCACATTCTCCCCGGGTTGAAAGAAATTTCGTCCCGAAATTTAGTTCGTCCCATCATGAAGAGGTGTCTTCGAACAGATGTGGATATTTCTGACGGATTTGGTCCTCACGCTCCCATGTGAATTCGTGACCACGTCGGGAATTCCACCGAACTTGACAATAGGAACACAGCTTTGATTGAGTTGTTTGAATAGGTGCGGAAACTTCTGATCTCAAAAAAGTTCCAAAATGAGTTTCGAGTAATGTTCATGACTTTGTTAGATCCGGGAATAGACTAGGACATCGTTTATGAACACGATTTAGAATTTTTGTCCAAACGTGGTCTACACACTTTGTTCATCAAATCCATGAACGCTGCTTGTGCGTTGGTCAGACCGAATGGCATAACGAGAGATTCGTATTGCCCGCTGTGAGTTCGAAAGGCAGTTTTAGGAATGTCTGGTTTGCTGACTCGAAGCTGATGATACCCTGAACAGAGATCGATCTTAGAAAGTAAGTTGCACCCTGGAATCGATCGAATAGGTCGACGATTCGAGGGGTAGGGTATCGGTTCTTGACGGTCAGCTTACTGAGTCCTCGATAATTGTTGCATATCCTGAGGAATCCGTCTCTCTGTTGCGAAGAGGGTTGGGGGTTCCCCAAGGGGTCGATCTAACTAGTCTATTCTGACGATAATGTCGAAACTTTTCAGTTCCATGGGAATATGGTCTATATGGGGGATCTTATTGTCTAGGCGTATTGAACTACTTACTGTTACGCCCCTAGATTTGTGTTCTAGACCATGATATACAGTGACGCTATCCTTAAGAACTTTAGTTCCTAGATGGACAAGGGGTCTAAATTCTAAGGATGTGAAGCTTCTCTACGTTCCTGAATCAAGGAAAGTAAATGTGAAATGGTCGTTTGCGGGAATTGTACCTATCGCTCGCTTCTTCCCTCTATTACCAGCTCCCTTTCGGCAGTGCTTGGAGAAGTGTCCCGCTTTGTTACATGTGTTGCACACTGGGCAGTTTCCAACATGATGGAAGTTTCATTTGTCACACTTAGGGTATGGCCCATCGTAAGTTTGGGGTCCTGTTGTGGGGGCAACAACTACTGCAAGGTTGCGCGCGGTCTTGGGTTTCTTGATGTGGTCATCCCCTTGTGGTTGTTGATCGGCTTTCCTTTTCTCACCCTCCTCTTTCTTGGAGGAGGCTGGTGAGGTGAGGAGGTTGTGGGTTAGACGATGAGCGAGGACAACTGCGCTCTGTATCGTCAGCGGCTCAGCAGAGATCACCATCCCTCTGATTTCGGGAACAAGGCCGGAGATGTATCGGTCGATCCGGTTTTCTTCTGGGGTTACCAACCTTGGTACCAGTCTGGCCAGCTCATGGAAACGGGTAGTGTATCCGTCGATGTCGTTGCCGACCATCGCGTGATTCCAAAGCTCTGCCTCGAGCTTCTTCATCTCACCCTTGGGGCAGTATTCCCTCATGAGGAGATTCTTGAATTCGTCCCAAGTGAGGGCATAGGCAGCTTCACGTCCTCGGGTTTGGATCACGAGGTTCCACCACGATAGGGCCCGTCAGTGGAGTACGCAGGAGGCATACTCCACCTTATCAGTTTCAGCACAGCGGCTGATGTGTAGGACTGATTCGTGCTTTCGAACCAAGAGAGTAGTCCTACAGCACCAGTGGTGCCATGAAACTCCTTTGGCTTACATGCCATGAAGCCCTTATAAACGGGGAGGTTTCGGTTTTTCATCTGGTTATCTCCCTGTTGTTGTTGTTGCTGGTTTTGGTTGTTGTTTATCCCAGCACTGATCTGGGCGATCATGTTGGGCATGGCGGCGTTAAGTTGGGCAGCGACTTGCTCGGCTATGAGGCTAGCATTGCTTCGCGTAGGAGCCATGTTTCTACAACAGAGAAAGGAAAACCAGTTTAGAACGCACGAATAGGAATAAGTGATAAGAATTTGAAGAACGAGTATCGACCAGGATAACATAAAAAAAAAAAGAATTAAGGAGGGATAAATAGCACAAGCACGATAATGGTTACGGAATGATAATACAATTCAAGCACAGCAGAAAGTAAGGATGTCAGTGATAGAAGTTCCATTTTGTAAAATCGGTCACATGCTTCATAGATATAACAAGGGAAATTTGAAACATGAATACTAACGTGAGTGTTAAGCTGCTACAGGTACAGAGGAGTTACAACTTAGACTAGAGTACAGTACATGACATGAAATAAGCTAGTGAAGCATGTCTAGGGACATCTTCGGGAAAATAACGGTGATCAGGGTCATCACCAGACACATGCCCACTCGGCGCTGATTAGTCCTTGGTGTCGACTGAGTGGAAGAGACGATTCGAAGGGAATGCTCGGATAGACGACGAGCGGTGTCGGAAACCTGGAACAGAAGACGAGCATGTTGTTCAGTCTCCTCAGTAAGTCCCTGAAGGTCTGTGCGGAGTGTAGGGTACTCGGCCGGGGTAAACCTCCGAATTGGGGTCGTCGTGAGCAGTGGTAGAGATGGTCTTGCTCTCGCATGTAGCGATCCATGGTTTGTGTCGGCGATGCCGCATACGAATCTTCGGGGTGTAGTGGAATATGGGAAAGTGCAGCTATGACTGGGTTGGGAGTCTCTTGTCCCATCAGGTGGTGAGGTAGTTGATCGGGTAGCATGACCTGCTTACGAGCAGTCGTACGAATGTGCGGTCCTTATCATTGTGGAGCTGTGACGGGGAACGGTAGTTAGGGCATTCCTCGGACTGGATGTATCTTGGTTGTTGGCAATGGCTCAGGGGCACTCCTCCGAAGAGTCGGTAAAGGTTGTGATGCTGGGCTCCCGACACGGTGACGTCGTCAGAAACCTCAGTCGAGTTTACGGTCCGGGAGTGCGAGTGCGAACGAGAATGTGACGATCGGAACAGATCGTAAGTACGAATAGACGGTACACGTGAGTATAGGGGGAGAAAGGAAAATGTAAATAACAGTGCATGTACGGGTCAGTCACGTGAGAATCGGGAATCAGTGGGACCGGGAACCTTTGACTCGAAAAACCGTTAACAATAGCAATTACGTTCCGTTCTTGCATAGTTTATTCCGAACTAGGCGTAGTTGGCCAAATTACGCGTAGTTAATAATGAACCATGCATTTGCGGAATTAATCCACTAAAGTTTAAAATTCGTGAAATGATTTTTCGAAAAAGCCTTGGTTATAGTTTGGTTTCGAAAATTTTGAAAATTTTTGAAAACCCGTATTCACTATAACCTTGTGCTCTGATACCAAGTTTGTCACACCCCGCTAAATCGGAAACACGAGATGTGAAGAGCAGAGATATCATAACACGAGATATAATAAAATACAAACGATTTTCAAGTCATTATAATTAAATAGTCAAACGATTACAAGTTCAAAAATAACCAAGTGTTTAGCATTTCAGTACAACAAGCTACATAAGTAAACATTTGAACAACATTCCCAAAATATTAGACATGGTCTTCTCCCGATTCATGGTTCACGTGACTTGCCTGACCCGTCCGATAGCTATGCACTTCTAGTCCTTACATTTTGTTTCCTGAAACATGAGAAAAAGTGTCAACAACAAAAGTAGTGAGTGAGTTACAGTTTTCTAGTCCTCGACTAAAAATAGTTTCAACAAAGCATAGCAATACTTTGTGAAGGTGTTTTCAGTAAGTATATCAATACTTTTATAGAAGTTTCGTAAAAGAATTATTGATTGTGAACTGAACATCATCCTCTTGATAAAGTATAACGGTAAGTGTTCTCACTTAACCGATTGTTGGCCGCGAGCGGCCCCCTTTTTCCCCCATGCCGTATTCGAGGAGATGAACGAGTTGACCGTGAAATCCTTCTCTCGCATTAGCATACGAGATGTTGTACGTGTCGACCGAGTGGTCCTTCTCTCGTATTATCATACAAGATGTTGAACGAGTTGACCGAGAGGTCCTTCTCTCGTATTATCATACGAGATGTTGAACAAGTTGACCAGGAGGTCCTTCTCTCGTATTATCATACGAGATGTTGAACGAGTTGACCGAGAGGTCCTTCTCTCGTATTATCATACGAGATGTTGAACGAGTTGACCGAGAGGTCCCTCTCTCGTATTATCATACGAGATGTTGAACGAGTTGACCGAGAGGTCCTTCTCTCGTATTATCATACGAGATGTTGAACGAGTTGATACTGTGCACTTAGGTTACGCCGGGAGACGATCGAATAATATGTACTTAGAGTAATGCCGAAAGACGATCGAGTAATGAGTACTTAGGTTAATGCCGAAAGACGATCGAGTAATGAGTACTTAGGTTAATGCCGAAAGACGATCGAGTAATGAGTACTTAGGTTAATGCCGAAAGACGATCGAGTAATGAGTACTTAGGTTAATGCCGAAAGACGATCGAGTAATGAGTACTTAGGCTAACCACGAGAGACGGTCGAGTAATATGTACTTAGGCTGACCATAGGAGACGGTCGAGTAATATGCTAAGTATCGGTATTCATACACTAAGCGGCCTAACCAAGATAATAGTGTATAAAGAGTCCGAGCACTGTTTTGGTGTAGGCACTTAAGTCTAGCTATATCCTTATCAAGAGAAGATAGAGATGGCAAAATCATGGCATTTATAGGACGTACGATAGATCATTAAGTTCAAGTATATAAAGAGCGACCATTTGAAAATATAAATACATATATGCGTATAAAGTCTATTGATTGTATAAGAACGTACAATCAATCATTTAGTTTATAATAGTGCCGAGTGTGGCAAATAAAAGCATACGCATATAAGTTTCATAATTCGGTTTATAAGTTCGTAAAACAGTTCGTAAGTTCATAAATCGGTTTATCATTTCGTAAAACAGTTTGTAAGTTCATAAATCGGTTTATCAGTTCGTAAAACAGTTTGTAAGTTCATAAATCAGTTTATAAGTTCGTAAAACAGTTCGTTCTCATGCTTCCCCCAAAAAGATGTATGAAAACAGTAAAAGAGTGGGGATGTAACTCACGGGTTGCGAAGATAGTGCACTCGGAAAACGGTCGGAACTGAGAGCCGGGAATCACGGAACGCCTAAGGATACCAAGATTTTTCAAGTGTTATTATTATACTAAGTTATTATACATAATATATAATAGATGTATTTTTAGTTAACTTTAAGTGTCAAGGTTAATATTGTTCCAAAAATGGTCCGAAGCGGTTATCGTTTTGTTTTAGTCCAAAAGTCCAAAGTTAATGTTATTGTTACTGTGTTAAATATGTTTTGTTTGCTAAAGTGTCTTATATTGTCTAACAAAATTTGGGCAGCGCTTCCGCGCCCAAATTTTATGTCCAAAATACAAACCACTTTCCCGCTTACAAAACACATATACATACGTAACATATTTAACACGTTCATTTTAGCATATTAAGTCCAATACAAGTCACCAATATTATTGCCTTTACCAAACTCAGTCATATATATTAGGTCTCGAAAAAGTCAGCGGTGTAAACAAACTCAAAACGGCCAAAACAACGATTTTCGGGAAGGGCAGCGGCCCGGTGCGCCGCACTGGGCAGGTGTGCGGCGCACTGCCTGCTGTCCTTTCCCGTTTTTGTGTTTTTCTTGCGAAATCGGGTATGTAAGTGGTAGATCTTGACATGCAATGGTTATAAACCTTATTAGTCATCATTTTCTCACTTTATATGTAACTTTTGACCACAAAAACAAAGATCTAAGCATCATCTTGATATAAACCCGTTTTTGTATAAAAATGGTTATAAAACTTCATCAAAACTTGTTTTTATGGTTTGGATCATACATGCAATGAGTTATATTAGTAATATAAGTGAAAAGAAAGAGTTTCTACCGAAAGAAAAGCTTAGATGATGCCTTAGAAGTGTTTTGAGCTCCAAAAATGGTGAAAATGCTTTGAAACCGAAATAACTTTGATCCCCTTGCTTCCTCTTGATGTTAGAACGTTTTTAGATGGTGATTTTATGGACTTTCTTGGTTGTATTCTACTGGTTTTAGTGGAGGAGGAGAAGGATTTTTGAGAGAAAGTTAAGAAAATGGGTGTATGTGTGTGTTTTGTTTATGAGAAAAATGAAAATGAAAAGGAAAAGGTAAAGTAAACAATAAGGGGCTTTGGGACTGTGAAAATACAGTATAGGCAAGTCAAATCCCGTGTGGGATTGGTTTTAAGTTTGTGTAAAACGAGGCAAGTTTAAAAAAAACGAATTTTTGTGAATCTGTGCGGCGCATTGACCCAAATTTCAGTGTTTTTCTGATTTTTCGCTTTTTACGTTTTGCTTCGGTGGACCTTTTCGTTAACTAAAAGTTCTTAATTATGATACGTTATGAACTTAGGAAATTTCATTAGGTGTTTTCTTGGTATTAGGACTTATATAAATTGATTCCAAGTGTGATTCCGACACTGTCGCGTTTCCGGTTATTGAAGAGTTAAAGACGAAGACAGACATTAAGAGAGACATAGAGTGTCAGATGCACCTGAATTTATGACGGTTGTCACACCTTATCACACAAGCTTCCATTAGTTTACCAGTCCCAATGTTTAAAAACACTAGAACAAAGTTTTTCCAAATTAGACACCCGCGCGTGAGATTCCAAGACAGCACAAACCGAGAGTTTATTATCAAAAATCATCTGACGAAGTTCACTTTGCTTAGGGGAGAAGTTTAGACCCCTTATGTTCCATGAAGCTATACTAATCATGGGAAACCACAACAACGGGAGTGCTTGCCCCCTCTTGAGATTCTGGAACTTGAGGATAACCTTCAAGGATTAGTGCATCATCCTCTGAGTCACTAGGGTTCAGAGTAGACGCAGAGTAGCGATTCTGACTTGATTCCCCTAACCCGGCAACCCCACCATTCACCCTAATTTCTTCAACCCCTTATATACCCCCATCACTATCGCAATCAGCACCATCACCGCCAAGAGAACTAAACGTATTGCGAAGCGTCAAATCGGCTGACCCAGCCACATGACTCGAACTACCCGGATTCTGTATCAACCTCTCTTTCTTGTTGTTATCCTCCTTCTCTGTATGCTTAGGCACCCCGCCTTTCTCAACCTTCCGATAGATGATGTTTGGAGTTGGCTTGTTAAGCCTAATACCCGCAATTTGTTTGTTCTTTCCATGCGATCGAGTTTTACTCTTCTTCCTGTTTACCTCAATAAAACCATCCTTATCACCATTAGGCATAACCGGTAACACCTCAGCATGCTGGGTCTTTGGGCATTTATCGGACCTATGATCAAAAATCTTGCAAACACAACATCTTGGTGGCCGCCATTCGTATTCTATTTGAATAGTAGCAAATGAATGACCCTCACCATAACACCGAGGAATCGCCACCACCATTGAATCCTTTAACTCCTCCTCCGCCGATACCTCAATTAACACCCGCGCATACGTACTTCTCCCCCATGAACTTACACACATATTGCTAGTGTATGAATTCATCATTATTGGTTTCCCAATTTGTGTTGAGATTAAACTTAATCCTACCTCCGAATACGCTACAATTGGGACATGATGCATCTTGACCCAAACAGGAGCATGGGTAATAATATCCTTCTTGAGATCGGTGTTTGGAGTCCACACATTCAACAGCAGTGGCATTCGCCGCATCAACCACGGACCATGTTCTATGACATTCTCCATTCCTTCCTTAGAGTTAAACTGAAAAAGGAAAAATTTGTCATGCAACTGAACACGTTTCAACCCATATTTTGCCCATGTATTTTTAACATAATTTTCGACAAGGGGGAACGCAAGACGCGCCCCAATGAAATAACCATAAAGCGTATTATCAAACCGTGCGCTAACTTCAGCAACAACCTCCTTCGGAATAACTACAGCGGCACCATCCACTCTCTCATTCGATCGTAATTCTTTAACACGGACCACTTTTTTCGAGTTATTTTGCTTCACGGCTGAAGCAAACGAACAAACCTCGGCGGACTCCGTTTCCGCATTCATCATATTACGCTTAGGAAACAAATGTGTACCATCACGACCAATAATTTTAGACAACTTTAGACCAGAGCGTAAAACCGCACCCCCTGCAATTTCAGAACTTTCCATCACAATTACATACACCGTAACAAAAGTTACGGTGAGAAACTAAAGATACGCTAATATCAGCAACAAACAATAGATACGCTAGGTACTTGTTACACCAAAAGACAATTTTGCCCTCAACGAAACTGCAGAAATAGTTACACTAATAAACAGCACCCAACGTAACTAAAAATGAGGGAGATACACTAAAATACGTTGGCACAAGATACACAAAATGAGGGAGCAACCCTTAACGAAACTGAAGAAAAAAACAGCACCCAACAAAATGCTTCAGCACCTAACGAAACTGCAACCAGCGGGACTGAAATACCAGCAACGAACCTAATAACCACGAAATTAAAGGCCCAGCAGCGAAATTAATAGCCCAATACCGAAATTAAAAGCCCAGTAACGAAATAAAGGCCCAGTTTCGAAACTCAGCAACCAATCCCTTACGAAACTAATAACTGGGTACCGAAACTAACAAGACAGACCAAAACTCATCCGCCAAGCAAACCCTAAACCTCGCCGGAAGCCGCCATGAAAACCCAAACTCGCCGGAAAAGATGAAATAACACCAACTGTAAAATGCCAAACCAGAAATCACCACTCCAATCACTAACCGAGAAAGAATAAATGTTATAGAATTAGACACTCCAAAAAACACAACCGTGATTTGGACTGCCACCCTCCAAAACAAAAATCCAAATCGGTAGAAATAAGAACAACGAAATCAGTCCACTACGAGAAGAGACCAGCTTCCAAATCGAGAATAACCAGCCAGAATTCCACCACAACAATTCGAAACCGAGAAAAGATAAATGATAAAGACGTGGTCAATCCAAACACAAACCGTGAATTGAAAGAAAAGCCTCCAAAATCAAAGTCCCGTGAATTGAAAAAACAGCCTCCAAAATCAAACTCCAAATCGGTAGAAGAATGAGAGTGAAATCAGTCCAAATCGAGATGTAGAACAGCTTCCAAATCAATTAGCCAGCCACCAAATCGGAATCTTCCTCCAAACAGCCACTTTCACCTAACTCTGGAGCAAACGTTTTACACCAAAGAAAACTGTAATGTTAATAATAAATTCATAATAACTGAAAAAAGGTCTGAATAAATAGTACGTTCACACTTGACATAAAGTGGTCTCGCAAATCATTAGAAGAAGCTTTAGGTCTTCTCGAGAGGTAATGAATCGCCTCGATGGAGATCAAATTGATCTTATAACATTCATGTAAGATTTTCGCGGATTCGCGATTTCAATCCACTTCTTATCTTGACATAGGTAAAACCCCCGATAACGAGTACCTCCATCCGAGAACTTGGGTATGTACTTTTTGTTGCCCATAATCCGTTTTACCTCGCAGATAAATCTTGTTTTCGATTTCGCTGACAATATCTACATCTTCCCATATGACAGGTAATTGGGTAAACGAAACGGGTTCGTTCAAAGAACCAGTAAAATAGAAATCAGAGACGAATGATTCACAAAGATGTCAAATTCAAGTAACGATGTTTTGACGATTCCTGGGTTCGTCTCTGATTTCTATTTTACTGGTTCTTTGAACGAACCCGTTTCGTTTACCACCCAATTACCTGTCATATGGGAAGATGTAGATATTGTCAGCGAAATCGAAAACAAGATTTATCTGCGAGGTAAAACGGATTATGGGAAACAAAAAGTACATACCCAAGTTCTCGGATGGAGGTACTCGTTATCGGGGGTTTTACCTATGTCAAGATAAGAAGTGGATTGAAATCGCGAATCCGCGAAAATCTTACATGAATGTTATAAGATCGATTTTGATCTCCATCGAGGCGATTCATTACCTCTCGAGAAGACCTAAAGCTTCTTCTAATGATTTGCGAGACCACTTTATGTCAAGTGTGAACGTACTATTTATTCAGACCTTTTTTTAGTTATTATGATTTTATTATTAACATTACAGTTTTCTTTGTTTATAAGCAGCTTTGAAACATGGCCCTGTGTTCATGATTTGACTGAGAATCTAGAAGTCATCCGAGAAGCCGTGAAGAAAAATAAATCGTTACAAAAGTCGATGTTTCGTATTAGATTTATTAAAAATTGAAGTTTTTGTTATACTCGTTATTTAATGGAATATAAATAAATGTTCAGTTTTTGGCTTCATTGTTGGTGAGGAGAACAAGAATTAAATATTGGCACTATGATTTTTTGAAAAAGAGGTTTATTGACGATGATGACGATTTTAGTGATACCAGTTCGTCAAGACCGAAAACTGCTAGAAGAAGGCGGTTTTGAAAGTGCTAGAACAAAGCGGATCAAAGAATGGAGGTTCGTAGAGTTTCAAAACCAGACAGCACCGGATGTAGGTGGTAGTTCTATTCAAGTATTTTTCTAAAGAAATTGTGTTTCCTTAAGTTGTCTATTAGCGGTTAAAGATGTGGCTACTGGTTCTCCTTTTAGGCCAGGCGGTAATGTGTTCCTTGTTTTCAAATAGCATGTACAATTCTTGGTGTTACATATTTTTTAAAACAATTTTTTATTTTCTACCAAAAATAACCCATTTGACATGCTTGACCCATTCCCCTTTGAAACTGATCTTTTATGTTGAATCATTTAAAAAAAATACAACCCATGTCGACCCATTCATAACGAGATGGGTCAAAATTGTGATCTGTAGTTGGATTGTTTTTCCTCAATAGTTGTTGGACAATAATACCTGGTGGGTGCACATATTATATTGGTAGTACCCATCTGTACAAGTATAGAATCCCCACGAATTAGCTAACCTACAAGTACGATTTGGCCTGTGGTTCTTCCTGGTAGTATATGAAAATTTTCTCCACCAATAAAGAATCTCAGAAATAAATATGCAAGACAAAAATAGCAGAATGGCTCACAAACAAATCTGATAGATTACAATATGAAGCATGATACATATATATATATATATATATATATATATATATATATATATATATATATATATATAGATCTAGGGATGGTTCTAAATCTAGATATCTAACCTAGAGAAATCTAGAACCATCCTAGATATTACTACTAAAACTAGAACAATCTAGTACTAGATCTAGACTAATCTAAAAATACCTATAATATCTAGGAAATCTCTAGAATGCTCTAGGGGTTACTCTAGAGTTCTCCCGAGGTTTCTAGAAGGTTCCATGCATCGAGGAGGTCGTTCCGGACATAATGTGTGCCTCGTAACATTACACTCTAAATAGACAAAATTTATTAGTCACATACATTCAAACATTTTTCAGGAGAAATATGTTGAAATGAAATGATCGTGTAGTATTAAACTATGTTAACCATTAAAGTATTTTATTAGACACATGGCGTGCGTTTTTAAGTGTCTCATAGACATGAACTGTAACATAATTCTACAACCTCAATTATCTAGACAAAAGACATTAACAGAGCCGAATCTCAATAAGCCTAATGATTGACCTGCTCGTTAGGAAGGAAATCAATAAAAATCGCAACTGAAACGATCATAACAAGGTATTAAAAACAAAGTGGTTTAAAGTTTAATCCAAGATATACATATTTACAAGTAGGAAGCTATGAGCTATCATGCCATTAGGGAAACGAAATCAAACCGAACTGACTAGTCAAAAATTAGAGTTACCGGAAAGATGAAACGAGGCGGTGTTTGGGATTGCATAATTGCCGCTTATGTATATTGCGTTTAAGCTAAAAGAGCAGCTTCAAATATATGCACTAAACTTGTGGCTTATAAAAAAGTGCTTTTTTAGTTATAAAAAAACCAAAACGTAGAAGGTGTATTTTTCATCTAGACCCAACAAATATGTATTACGTTTAAAAATATAAAAACACAAAAAGCACTTCAAAATATGTAACCCCAAACACCCACTCACTTTATATGATAATGTTATGAATAATGGAAGATAGAAACTTTAAACATCTTTAGCACTATGTCTATATGATCCAATTTCTATCATATGCTTCTAGTGTATACGTTTGTAACATTTAGTTTTTAAAACCGTTAGAAAAGACTTAAAAAACAAAATAAACCAAACACAAAAATAAACATTTAGTTTTTAAAACCGTTAAAAGAGACTTAATAAACAAAATAAACCAAACACCAAAACTGGGAAGAAAAAAAAAATTAAGTAACCTACTAAAGAAATATAACATATAAAAATATATCAATAATTTATATAACATTTATGTTAACTTACATACATATTGTCGTATATTAGTATAATAAAAAAAGATATACACCTTGCTATTTTATTGAATAAAGTAATAAATTAGAAAATTTAAAAATTATAATTAATCGAAATAAAGACTTGGCTAATCTTAATATATAATAAAAGAGAGACTTAAAATGTCATTTGGCGAAATAGTAACTATTAGATAGAAATTCAACTTTAATTTAAACCATTAGATCATTTTGATTATGTCATCACTAATAATTTCATTTTAACCCATTTACTTTAAATAATTTAACTCTCACTTTAAATTTTAATAATTAAATAAACTAATTAACCTTTCTACTTTAAATAATCTAACACTTGTATTTTAAATTTATTTTCAAAAAAAAAAACAAAACGTATTTTTTCTTCAAACACATACACATTTTTAGTATAAAAAGAAACTAAAATCATTTTATTATTTTACGAGTGTTTTGCATAAACAGAAAACATATCATATAAAATAATCTTCTGTTTTTTTTTTTCCGTTCTATTTACCCAATATTTTTATTCTATTTTATAATAAGAAAATAAAATTATTTTATTATTTTACGAGTGTTTTGCATATAAACGGAAAACATATCGTATAAAATAATCTTCTGTTTTTTCGTCCTATTTACCCTATATTTTTAGTATGTTTATATATTATAATTATTTTATTCTTAATAAAGTTTTTTCCGAATTACACAGTAAATGTTTTATTTAACTTCACATTTGCTAACATAATCATTTTATCTACATGACTAATAGCTTTCTATTAATATTTTTATATAAGTTATATGTTATTTGTTAACATTATATATTTTTTAATATAATTCTCCATGTATTAGGCGGGTCAATAAGCTAATAATAAAAAGAAGTCCGTGAATAACACGGGCCCATAAACTAGTTTATTTAATAACGTGTACCAAAAAAAAAAGTTAAAAACTAAAAATAACATTTAATCGATATAAAACATTGTTACTTTATTTAACTTAGAACACAATTTTTTTTAAACTATATGCAACTAATTTGAAAGAAAAAAAACAAATAGTTATGATGACTACGGAGAACTTCGAGGCTGCTTGATATCCATAAAGGAAAGCTAAATTATAATTGTAAAAATTAATTAAAATGAATACGTAGCTAAATTATGTAAGAAAATTGATAGTGACAACTTTATGGGTTTGTTTATAAAAATTTATTAGACGCTCTATTTTTGTTGTACATTTCCAAAACTCGCCATATGCATTTTCGAGATCACTCTTCCATTAATGAATCATAACTCACTTCCATTTTATATTTAATAGATTTGATACCGATATGAAAAATGAGGTATGATTCGTTTTAGATATGGTAATATTTATATTCATTTAATGTTTATTAATTACATTTGCATATCTTATTTGTAGTCCTAGAGGCGATGAATATCAAAATCCATACTTAAAAGTTATTTATAAAAAGTTTATTCTTCGTCCTTAAACATTGAATATCAAAACATATTTTTTCTATCATATGCTTCTAGTGTATAAGTTTGTAACATTTTATTAATGGATAAATGTTAGGTTTAGCAAACAGCATCTAATTTTACATGCTGTAAAAACAAAAAGTTTAATGAAATGGGATATTTTGTGAATATTTAAAAAAGTTAAAGGACAAAAAATAAACTTTTTACCAAATATTTGTCTTTGATGTACATAACTTATTTTCCTTTAAACAAGATTTATATTTAATATATACTTTCTAAAAGAAATTTTTGAGTTTATTAAATATATCTTTTAATCTATATGATATATTTTAGATACAAATTTGATTTAAAAACAAAAGTTTTAGTTTATTAAAAATCACAAACATATACATCGAAAACACATATTTATTAGAAAAGACTAATATTAAAATTAAAAAACTTGATGGATATGTAAGCAAAGTTTAGAAATAAGTGTTTTTTTTAGAAAATGAGCCAAAATAAATTTTATACAAACATTTAAAACTGTATTCTCGTTCTAATGTAATACGCACCTAAAATATACAATACGCAAACACCCTAAGTTTAATTCTTTTGTTTTTCATTAAACAATAAATAAAAATAATAAAAAAAAAAATATCTAGGGTTTGAATATATTTGTAAACATAGAAGAAATTAACAAAAAGCCCTAAAAACAAAAAAAAAAACCCCAACTGGTCACTCATTCATTCTTACTTCCAATTTCTCACTAATAATGGCCACACAAAACCTACTTCAGTTTGGTACTAACGTTACTCCGTTACCGTCATCTTCATCCTCTCCAATTTCCACCGGCTGTTCGTTATCTCCGTTTTTCTCTAAATCAGTACCTAGGAGATGTCGGCGTTCTGCTGTTTGTTGTTCTTTTTCGTCAATGGAGTCTGCTAAGATTAAGGTTGTTGGTGTCGGTGGTGGTGGTAACAATGCCGTTAATCGTATGATTGGTAGCGGTCTTCAGGTCTATCTATGAGCTTTTCAAAATTTACATAAGCTCGGTAAATAAAGCCGAAACAAACACCCCCTCAAACGCGCATTTATAAAGTAGGAATTTGATGTATAAGTAATTTATAAGCATTTTCTAAATTTAATGTTGGAACAGTTTATTTAACTTGGTAATGCGCGTTAATGGGAAAACTTATAATTTTGAATCATATAATTTTACCTAACTTAAGCAGATAATCGTAAAAGCACCAAAAGCTCGGAAAACATAAGAAGTAATTTAAATAAAACCCAACCACCCACCTTTTAAGAGATTTCTCATGCAATTTCATGAATTGCGATTATGTGTACTATTGTGCATTTTGTTTTACTCTGTAAATACTAAACACTTGAATGAAATTTAATGTTCTGTTATCATCGTTCATAATACAGATGAGTTCCTTGACATGGTTTGATTTAATGAATCCCAGGGTGTTGATTTTTACGCCATAAACACTGATTCTCAAGCGCTTCTGCAATCTGTTGCACATAACCCGATTCAAATTGGAGAGCTTTTGACTCGTGGACTTGGTATGGTTCTTTCCATTACATTGCATTTCTCTTTTTATTTCTAGTACTAGTTGAGATTTATTTTTGTAGAGATGCAGGTACTGGTGGGAATCCACTTTTGGGGGAACAAGCTGCAGAGGAATCAAAAGAAGCCATTGGGAATGCTCTTAAAGGATCGGATCTTGTGTTCATAACAGCAGGTATGGGTGGCGGTACAGGGTCCGGTGCTGCTCCGGTTGTAGCCCAAATCGCAAAAGAAGCAGGGTATTTGACTGTTGGTGTCGTAACCTACCCTTTTAGCTTCGAAGGTCGCAAAAGATCAGTTCAGGCAGGTGACGGGATAGGTTTCTTTAAACGGTTTTATACCATCATCATAATCTCACAAATCGTTATAGTAGTTTGTTTGTTTGATGGTATAATTTGTTCTTTTTTTATTTACACGCTACAAAAGATTATATTTTTATAAACATTTTCAGGCTTTGGAGGCTATTGAGAAGCTGCAAAAGAACGTGGACACTCTCATAGTGATCCCCAATGACCGTTTACTCGATATTGCTGATGAACAGACACCGCTGCAAGATGCTTTTCTTCTTGCGGATGATGTTCTACGTCAAGGAGTTCAAGGAATTTCAGATATAATTACAGTAAGTGTTTTATTTAAACCATCACAAACAACTAAACATGGTTTAATATGAAGAATTTGGTAATGAGTAATGATGATGTTTTGGTTTGCAGATACCCGGACTGGTGAATGTGGACTTTGCAGATGTGAAAGCGGTGATGAAAGACTCTGGAACTGCAATGCTTGGCGTTGGTGTTTCCTCTAGCAAAAACCGAGCAGAAGAAGCAGCTGAACAAGCAACTCTTGCTCCTTTAATTGGATCATCAATCCAATCTGCTACTGGAGTCGTTTATAACATTACCGGAGGGAAAGACATAACTCTGCAAGAAGTCAATAGGGTCTCCCAGGTACTTAAGTTTTAAAATATTGACGGTTGATAATTCGCAGTATTCTATATATTAAAGCCTATATTGATGTTTCTTTGATTGTTTGTCAGGTGGTAACGAGTTTGGCGGATCCTTCAGCAAACATTATATTCGGTGCAGTTGTGGACGAGAGATACAATGGGGAGATTCATGTGACTATTGTTGCTACAGGATTTGCACAATCGTTCCAGAAGTCGCTATTGGCTGATCCTAAGGGAGCTAAACTTGTTGATAGAAATCAAGGAATTGCACAACCTTCCATCTCTCCACAATCTTTGACCATGCCATCTACTGCCCCATCTCGGTCTAGGAAACTTTTCTTTTAGAATATTTATCTGAAAACTATGTTTCCACTTACGTTAATGTTATCTGTCAGTTTTTTCTTTTTTTTTCTTTTTGATCGTTATTGTGTGATAGTTTTCAGTAATTGTTACAAAAACTTGAGAGTTATTCCAATTGCAATGCAAAGATGAAGTTTTAGCTTGTATAAAGAGATTGCAAACTTAATTCAATTGAAATATTGCAAAAGTTGAATTGTTTTAACGTTATTGAAGTGATTTGTAGCCGACTAAAGATCTGACGCTAAGGTTACCAACAAACATAAAACACTACTGGAATTATGAAAAGACAACTGAACAAATGAAGAATAATTTAGGTTTTGAATTTCGGATCTATTACAATTACATGTTCCTATTTAGATTACAACAATCATAGATGTATATTACACAATTCTGGGGACGGTACAAAAGGAAACATGCTTTGACCAAAAAGATCATAAAGCTTCGGAAGCAAGTGTCCAGCATTTATTTGATTTTTCCAAGCTCGGGACACCGCCACTGTTGAAATTTGGGCTACACCACCAAACTTGTCTTTCCTTCCGCTACCTGTCCCCGCCATGTTGTCATTAGGCAAAAACCGTGGTAACGTGTGCACCCCAACATCACGAGTTATTGAAAACCCGCTGCTGGCTCCTCCTTGCATCTCTACCTTCACTAAATGTGAACCGTCACTTGTTCCCACTTTTTTAAGTGGCGGCTGATCCATCAAGTTGTTCATGCTAACCGCCTTCCTTTTATCTTTATATATATATATATATATGAAAAATGACAAATAACAAATTATCAAAAACTTCATTATCATAGTTGCCACATCACAATATATGAACGAAAATAAAGATCCATACTTGGGTTTGTTTTTCCATTCTTCTTCCAGATGTTATGTGTTGGTGGAGCCAACAAACTCGGAATCATCTTGAGCTGACTGTAGACGCATAGACCAGCAGCACGCTGTAAAAAGCATTTCAACGTTGTTTTACATCACCAACAATAATGAAAATGTATACCAAAATAACAGTAAAAGATAAGTCACCATTAAGGCCCCATGCACTCGACAGGCCTCTTGCCTCCTGCTCTCATTCTTTTGCTTCTCGAGTTGCATTTCTGGTTCTAGAAATTGAAGATATGGATCGAGATTTGGTAGCAGAAGTAAACGAACCTATAACATTTAGATACAAGTTGAAAACAGATTAATGACTAATAACTTATAATGAAATACAACGATACATATATGTTGTAGCTACAAATACTAGTCGAAATGGAAGAAATAAAAAGAAAAGCGTACCACGTTAGATCCAAGGGCTGTAATCCCTTTTATAGCACCATAATGTTGAGGAAATCCTTTCGCAGGATCCAAGAAAGCATGAAGAAGAGTTCTAGTCACACGTAACTGGAGATTATGATACCCATAACCAAACCTGCCAAACATGCAGAATTATAAATCCGTATAGTAAACTACCACACGAAAAGAGTATAAAGGTATTTTTAATACAGATATACACACCTTCTGCATATTAAAGCCACCAGGTTAGCTGTGAAGTTTCTAAGTTCCCAGTGGTTATCAGTTAACTTATTCCCCAAGTTTTTTGCAACGAGGCAGGTCATTACAGATGGCATCAGTTGGTGCAGCTGAAGACAAGAATCAATTAGAACTGCAAAAAAAATCATAACGAACTTGTATATTTGTACTTACATATGGTTCAATGTGCATGAATGGATTCTCTAGAAGACTCCGAACAAGGCGCATCAAAGCAAAAAGAAGCTGGAAGTTGTTTAAATTACGAGTGACCTAATATCATCATTATGAATCACAACCAATCATAGTTAAGATTTAAAATAACTTAAGAGAGGAGTGCACAGTACAACCAATGAAAATGGGAAAATGAATACCTCTTCGGCAACAAAATATATAAAATAAGGAACCAAAGGGTGGAGCCCTGCATCATTGGCCAAGCTCAATAATGCTTTGTTAAAGATGACCGAGTTTGACCGGCTTACAGTGAGATCTGTTATCTTTTCAAAGTACAGCTACACCAAAATGGAAACAAGTTATAACACGACAAAGGCGGGAACATGTTACGATGCCCTACTATAATAAGAATAATACCTGAAGCTCTATTGATAGCACATGTTTAACAGGTGTTTTATTGTCGATAGAAACACCGTCTTCTTTGCCTTCAGGTTTCTTATTATCTAACGGGGTTAAAAGTACTGCAGACAAATTCAGAACTGATTTAGCAATAAACAATGATGTTCATTACGCTAAATAATTACATATGTATCATTTAACTTAACGTTACTTGAAAATGAAAATATATCATAGATGTCGATCAGGCTTACGATACCTTCAGGTGGAGGATTTTCAGGAATAGCAGGTTGTACGCCTTCAATAGCCAGCCAGTGATTGACAACTGCGGTATCTAAAGGCGGTTTAGGAAGGGGAGCTTCAATCACCTAATAATTTAGTTAACACATACAAACCAATTATACTTTCCTAACAAAATTTTCAAAAAAGATAACTACTTCCTTACCTCTCGAAAATCTACATCTTTGTCCTCGACATAGAACAAATCCTTATACCTACCAGCTCGTTTGAATCGCACAGAATTCCCGCATGCAACATATATAGGCTGAGATAAAGTCAAACAGATTCCACTATTAGATACCAAGTAATGAAAATATGGAAAATACTTTAATTGAACAAACTTCTGAATATTTGTGTATTAATAGAATAACTGTTTCAGATTAACGTAATAATAGCCAAAAAAAATTCTAGTTGCCCTAGATTGAGATACCAAACAATAAAAGCAAGCGTCGACTCTCCAATTGATGCTAAAACAAGGTCTAATTGTTCTGTTAATCTTAATAGAAGAAGTAGTAAGATGTAAAACAATTAAGGTAGTGTTTCGAAGAATTATCATTAAAACGGCTTATGGCGTTCTGATACAACAGTATAAAGTTGCAATTACAAACTGCTTATTCTAAAAAGCAAATAAGGTATCCCAAACAACCCGAAAATAATGTAAGTTAAATATAAAAGTATACCTCCATTTTTCTTAGTTGAAGAGCAGTATCTACATCATCTGAAGTCATTGCGGTTCGCTTCGAATGATGCATACATTTTATAGCCTCCTAAAATCAAATAATAATAAAGTTGGATCATTGAATTTTATAGAATTAAGAAAATAGAAATGATTGAATTGGTACCTGCATGATCTCGCGAACACGGTATTCGATATCGGCAGCAAGTGAGGGTAAAACATCAGCTGATAATTTTGAAACGCCGATGCTTTGTGCGATCACTTCAATGCTTTCTTTTTCTACAACACTCATCTTTGAAATTTTTAATAATTTACATACATCAATCAATTATTCAATCAACAATTTTTCATTATCAAGATTGAATTTAGGGATTTGATTTTTGGGGAAAAAAAGTGAAGTATCATGAACTGATTTTAGGTGTATTGGGCTCAAAAACAATACAAGGCCCACTTTGATGCTAGTTAAAATACGGAAAATTATCAAAATAGGAAAAGGGGTTATTTTACAAAATGTTAAAATCTATCAAGAATTTTATAAAACATCAAATAGTTCGCATATGCTAAATGGAGTTCGCATATGCTGAAAAAAAAAAAAAAAAAAAAATCAAATTATGCTACATGACGTCACCAGTTAGCATATGACGTCATCATATGACGTCATCATGGTTATAAAAGGGGTCAAACTTTTCATTTTTTTGGTCAAAATCCCTAAACCAACATAGCATACCCAAAAAAAATTTAACACGAACCCATAAATTGGAGAAACTGAAGGCAACCAATCAACGGTGATGGATCAAGGGCACCCGACTGATAATTATGTATAAATTTACATGTTTTAAAAGCTTATTTTGTTTAATTAATGGTTTAGGCGCCAGTCGATTTTTAGGTTTTAAGTAGTGATGTTTTGTTAGTTATAAATGCTATTTAGGACATACCAAATGACATAGAGTTACTTAATTGTGAGATTTAGCTGATTTTAGGTGTTAAAATTGCCCAATTTTGGTAATCGACTAGTTCGCATAATAAGAACCCAGATTTATGCGAACTGGTCTTCAGAATTTAAAATTATGCGAACTGATTTTTTTAATATTTTTTTTTTAATATAATAAAATTTTGAAGTAATAACAATATATTTTACTTTTTATTAACTAAAATTTTGAATTAATAACTATAATGTAAAACATTAGTGATACTAAAAGCCTATGATCGATGTATACAAACTTTAACAATTACTCTCCATTCGTTTTGTTGGTTTTGCAGTATGTTCCTGCGGTAGTTACTATACGTGGTAGGTTCAATATAGGTATAGATATTAGACGTAGGTTGGAGTTGGTAGATGCTCGGTTACGCCTTTTTCAGAGTACGTGTTTTGGTTGTTAACTTGATTTTGTGGATAGGAACAAGGACCCGTTGTTAGTTCATCTTTTTCTTCAGGCCTTGGATACCCAGGAGGTCCCGTCGTAGTAGGAGTTGGTATTTAGTGTTGGGGACGTTCATGTTGTTAGGTTTACGCGAGAGGATTTTTGTATCATCACCGGGATACGTTTTGGACTACGCACATTCCCTTCGACTGGTGACATTCCGCTTCAGAGACGGATATTTCCGAGTATATATCCACATACTTCGCACGTGAAGGGTGCTCATATACGAAATTTGTTTGGTGATCAGGCTAGGTTTGCTCGGTTGTCTAACGCGGATGCGGTTAGGGTTTGTTTGTTGCTGCTGGTGCATCACGGGTTTATGGGAGTTCAGGATGACATCACCATACCGGAGGGTATGTTACGTTTGGTTGAGGATTTCGAGTCGTGGAACTCGTTTCCGTGGGGATCTTTTCTTTGGGTACAGGCACATCGGTGCCTTTCGAGAGCGTTGGTGAAACGCAAGGGTATTTTGGAGACACGTAAGGGTATGTTGGCGTCGACGAAGCCGCAGAAGAAAGGCCAAAAAGAAGACCACTGGAGATACAACATTGGATGATTTATATATGCGTTTAGGGTATGTAATTTAAACTTTAATTACTATTTTAGTTATTAATTTAATATTTTTTTTAACTTAGAAACAACATAACTTGAGTTTGTGTTTGATTTTGTAGATATGGATATTCTACACGTTCCAGAGGGCGAGGGGTTTAGCTAGTTACAAGGAGAATATATCACGGGCACTTGGATGGCGCATGCACACCAATTTTTTTGTACGAGTCGTGCTTGAGCTTTCTTGATTTTGAGGATGTAAGTTATTTTACTATAAACCTTTTTTGTATTTAAAAATAATTAGTTTGAATATTTATATTTTGATTTAAATATATAGGAAGCCCATTATCCGCTTGAGATTATACCGACCGAGCGGGAGGCTGCGACCGATTGGTATCAGGCGAATTTTTTGATGGGGTCGAGGAGGTTGTGGTGGAGCCGGAGGTTGTGGTGGAGCATGTTGTGGATGATGTTGCTACAACATCTAGCCCACGTAGGGGTTTACACCCACGGTCGGGTCTTCATGATAATAATGTTGAGCCTTCTTTGAAGAAGGCTCGAGGTCCAGAGACAGCTGATGAGACGGGACCTCCAGATGTTGATTGGTAGACATTGTTGGAGCGTCGTATGACGGCTCATGAGGCTCGGGAGGCTCGTTCAGCTGATTTGGAGCGTCGGATGACGAGCTCGGAGGGTCTTCTTCATGTGGTGGAGCTCCTTCTGGGTATAGTTTCACCTCAGGTTGACCCATCGACGTCAGGTTTCGATCGCATGGAGGATATGGAGGATCGTATCACGGTAATACTCTTTAACTAATATTTGTAACATTATTTTGTTTCGCATGTTTATAATTTATTAAAAAATGTTTCTTATGTAGCTAGTCATGGAGGATTTAGCGGGTTTGTTTGTTTACCGAGACGATGTTATTGAGAAGTCGGACGAGCATGTTGATCCATCCGATAGATTGCGTATGCATACACCAGGTTTATCTTGAGGTCGTGATTGGCGCACGGTTCGTACTCCTCCTTATTTACGTGATTATATTACAACCACTTTCCGCCAGACTTCCACACCCTCCACTAGACCATTACCCGAGACACGAACACGACCACATTCTTCACCATCTTCACCACCGCCACCACCACCATTACGCTCGTCGCCTCCATCACTTAGACCACAACCACCACCATCACCACGTAGATAACCGTCACCCATGGCATCATTATCATCACCAACACTTGAGCTGACATCATTATCACCATCATTACCATCCATCGCATCACGGGGACGACGCACATTTCACATACCACCGTCACAACCACCACCACCATCATCTTCATCATCGGTACCATCTTCATTATCATCATTGGTACCATCATCTTCATCATCATCACTACCATCATCATCATCATCATTATTAATCATTGTTGGTAGTATCTACCACGAGATCCCACACACCCTTTGCACGACCACGTCATACGGGCCCGGGAGGAGGACGAGGGGGATCGGGCCCCAGAGGAGGGGGGAGGGGACCAAGAGGGAGGGCGAGGGGACCCGGTAGGCCATCCACCAAATGTCATTGATTATGCGTCGTTCAGAGAGTTCTATACATCTACTGCGAGTGCGTGTTACGTGTCATTACCCGACTCGAGCTTCCGATACACGAGAGACTTTTGGCGGGAACTTATGGGAGACACTGCGAATGGTTGGATCACTGAACCGGTATGTATTATTTAATTATTATTTAGTGAATAATTGTATTTAATTGTTATATATTATTGTTTGCTAATTTTTCTTCTTACTTTTTAACGCACTTGTTGACTTGGGCTCACTATATGTATAAATAGAGATCCAACACCGCCAGATGGTCGGTACAGAGCGGTTGGATGATGAAGATGTTCGACAAGGAGCACTCCAACCCTGCTTGGTTCGCAGACGGGAAGACGGAGTCGTGGCCTGCTTGGGAGACTGTAGATTATGTGAGTAAAGTTATATTAGAAATTTAACTATTAAAATAGTATGTTTATATAGTAATGATATTAATATATCGAATAATATTAACTTGCAGGTTATGATGCCGGTGAATATCGGCAACAGTCACTGGGTTTTGGCGATTTTGAACCTCCTGACGTGGAGGGTCGGTATTTTTGATAGTCTGTCATCAAAGGTTGTCCAGCTTAGTGTTTCAGAGATATTTTATAGGTTTGGGCGATGGTTGCCTAAGTTTTTGGATGATATCCTGGGAGATATCGGGTAGGGATCACAGTACGATGACCGAGTTGACGCTGATTGGTGAGGAGGTCCCGATTCAGAGAGGTCGCTTAGGTGATTGTGGTATTTGGGTGATGATACATATGGAAAACAAGACCAGGGGTCGGCGTATGAGGTCGTGCACGGATGCGGCGAGTATTGAAAAGAACTATCGATTGCCTGTTGCTGGTGGTTTTTTTAAATTTATGACGATCATAGACCCGTACCCAGACCCGGCGTGACTAGCTCCGCTGATGCGGTTACGGAGTAGTACTTTATTTTTGTTATGGACTTTTATGTAGATTTTGGTTATGGATTTTTATGTAGATTTTGGTTATGGATTTTTGCTTAGATTATGGTTATGGATTTTTGTGTAGATTTTGGTTATGTAGTATATAAAAAAAAAACATGACGTAACAAGTAAAACTTACATAAAACATAAAACATAAATAAATAATAAAACATAAATAAATAAAAACATTACATAATACATAAATAAAAAGAACATGACGTAACAAGTCAAACAAACAAGAAGTGTTTTAAGTACGCTTCACATAAATTAATAATGCGAGGTGTAATGAATTATGCGAAATTCGTACAAATAGTACATTTAACGGTCAAATTACAGTGTCTAGTTTTTTCAAATTTAATATTCGTAAAATAGTACATTTAAAGGTCTATTTAAGCATCACAAAAGCTAACATATTTTTATCTTCAAAATTCAAACAACATTATTTTTCATTTTACGCACACAACCATAATGAATTCAAACACACACCGAAGACAAAGGCTTGAAGATCTCATTGATGAAC
The DNA here is from genome assembly GCA_910822075.1 of Senecio squalidus. NCBI lineage: Eukaryota > Viridiplantae > Streptophyta > Magnoliopsida > Asterales > Asteraceae > Senecio > Senecio squalidus. The sequence goes on along the minus strand of CAJVGC010000060.1, from coordinate 17,637,760 downwards.
TCACCAATCTAGTAGAGCGAAGACTAATACTGCGCGACGAAATTGAATAACTCCTAGACGATATTCAACAACGTGAAACGGAATCTTCCCAAAATATGGATAGCGATGAACAATCAATTGTCTTAGCGGCAACTGCTGAAGAATTTTTTCTTCAGGGGGATAGAGGGAAAGGTGACGAAGAACAATATTGTTATATGCTTTGTGGGAGATGGTAACTTTTACATTTATAAAATTTTCAAATACCAAAATTAGTTTTGAATATTGATTATAAATTGTGTTTGTTTATTTTGTGAATAACAACATATTGATGCTTGGATAAGACTGTCACAAAAGTACTTCATAAAAAAACCATAAAGAATGAGAATATGTTAAAGCCTAGGTTTGCAGTGATGCCAACTTTTTTCAACAATGACTTTGTTAAAGTACTGTCAGGTCTTGTAAATCCTCAAACCTCACACAATCTATGTAAGGATTCAATAACTAGTTGCAGAATAACATGTTATTGATCAAAGCTAAACAGATTAAGGACAAGGTTTCAACGATTTGAGAGATATTATTTCAAAGCCTTTAATTGGCGGGAAAGTCTGTTACAGAGTAAATGATCTTACAAACTCACACTTTCTGCATTGCTTTCACCACTATTTATAGGCTATTCTACCTAACTATTAGATTACAAACACCCTTATGTTTATTTAAAAACACTTGGGGTGAACTAATAATTTACAAATCAGTTAACTTTAGTTCGGGTGAACTTGAACTTAACTCTAGTGAAGAGTTAGTTCACCCGACCTAAATTCTTCCTGAGATTACACTTTATTATTTAGTTCGAGTGATGAACAATGTTCATCCGAACTAAAAGTCTACTACTCTACACTATGACTCAGATCTTTGGAAGCTTCACCATCACACTTGTATGCTCCAACAAGAACAATGGTAAAGAATAGTTAAGACAGCAACATGAAGTTTGAAGATTTTCACTACTTGGTGAGAAGTTGACATAGTCCTTATTCCAATAAGTTGTCCAAATGAGCAATGGTTCCTTCTACATCTCTTGAATTGACCATTTTTGACAGAGAATTAGCAGAGGTTTCGGATGCCCATCGGTCTCGTATCATGACTTATTACGAAGAAAACCTCGTAAGGTTTTTGGAAAAATCAATTATACGCGTAGAGGACCTACACTAAATGCCCGAAAACCATTCAGATATGTCGCTAGAGTTACCCAATATCCAAATAGTAGACAAAATTCATCTTTTTTTATCTGCTTGTTTATACACTACATACTAACCAATGAAACAAGTGAGATAATTACTGTTGATTTCTCTAACGAGCAAGTGGATGTATTCAGAGAAGGGATGGAAAAAGCATTCTATGCAAAACGTATCAACCGTACTGTTGGATAGAAAACTTTCTTGTATTTTTTTACATTTTTTTGTTGTCTTATTTAAATTATTTTCTTAATTATGCTCTTGTATTTTCAATATTATGTTGTTTCCTTTAAATAAAAGTTCTATTAATAAAGTTGATTTGTATTTTCAATTGTGTTTTTTAAATTTTAAAATATTAAAATTGAGTTGTATTAATTCAAAAATAATCATTTATTCAACTTAAGTAACAAACAAAATTATAGTGTCATGTCAAATCAAACTTACATTTCGTACAAAAATTATATTCAACGGTCAAAATTACAGTGTCTAGTCATATCATAATTATTCACCTTGCATAATGAATAATGCGAGGTGTAATCAATTATGCGAGATCCGTACAAACAATACATTCAACGTTCAAAATTACAGTGTCATGTCAAATCAAACTTACATTTCTAACAAAAAGTAAATTCATCGGTCAAAATTACAGTGTCTAGTCATATCATAATAATCCACTTCGCATAGATGAATAATGCGAGGTGTAATCAATTATGCGAGATTCGTACAAAAAGTACATTCAACGGTCAAAATTACAGTGTCATGTCAAATCAAACTTACATTTCGTACAAAAAGTACATTCAATGAAATAATGCAACGTACATTGAGTCTTCTATATAAGCAACACAAAAACCAGTGTGAATTGAAACATCTTACAACAATCTATCTCATTCATATTTCATCTCATTCTTGTTTCATCTTTTTACAACAACACACATAAAAACTATGAATCCAAATCCACAAAAAACTAAGATATATGTTTGTATGGGAGGGGCGTGGGAGCTAGTAGACGAAGGGGTCCATTATCTTCCTAAAGGGTTATTCAAACGTAGCCTTTATATACGTATTGATTCTACTTTTTCTTCGTTGATAGCTACTGTAGCAGCAAAATTGTCTTTGAATGCTAACTCGAGGTTTCATGTTAACATACAAATCGGGTGATGACCTATTAGAGGTTGGTGATGATGATGATGCAACATAATTCATTTTCTATGTTGTCAATAACCCCAATCTAAAAGTTACACTGTTTGTCGTGAATTCAACTACGAGTGACGAAGACCAAGTCGAAACCGAAGTTCAACCTCTCCACAATATGCATGGAATCGAATCGTCCACGGGTGACCAGTTCCGACAAAACTCTCAATCTCATTATGGTCATGACCTTATGATTATCAAAACTCTCAATATCATTATGGTCATGACCCAAATGATTTTCATAATACTCAACAACATGGTTTTCAAAACTCCCAAGTGTTGAATATGTGTTTCCAGAATACGATTATTCTGTTGACCAATATGTTCAATATGTTTATGAAAATGATTTTCAAAACCAACAAAATGATTTTCAAAACCAACATAATGATTTTCAAAACCAAGAAAACAATTTCCAAAACTCCCAAAACTACGTTTTTCGAGAATATGATTAAACCCTTGAGGAAAATGTTGAATATGAATATGTTTCAACAAATGATTCAAGGGATGATCAAGGTTTTTCAGACGAGGAAAAATCTAGCGAATCATCCAAAAGTAGTGATGATGAAGATAACCCCTTCTTCAATTGCCCGAAAATGTGTTCTAGGACATGCCCCCAGTTCTGGAAACACCTGCCCCATTTAAGCCTCCATCAAAACCTCTTCGATATAACCCTTCTGAACATGTCAAATTACGTGATGTTTTCGATAACAAAGAAAAATTAAAAGTCGCTTTAGGGTTAAAATGTATAAAAGAAGGTTTTCAAATAAAAGTTAAAAGATCAAGTAAAACAAGGTTTGAGGCAGAATGTAAATTTGAAAAATGCTAGTGGTTCTTGTTAGCCACAAAAATCAGAAATTTTGAGTCTTTTGTAGTTAAAAAGTTAACCGATAGACATACATGTTCAAAAACTTAAATTTATCCAAATCATCGACAAGCAAACAAGAAAATCTTGGCATGTTTAATAAAAGAGGCACTTGAAGATCCAAGCAGGGAATACACAGGAAGAGACATTATCACGGACATGCGTGTTAATCATAACATTAGAATTTCATACCAACAACCATGGAGAGCAAGAGAATATGCTATAACACAGATTAGAGGGACCCCAGAAGATTCATTTGCTCAACTACCAATTTATCTACACAATTTGATCCAACAAAATCCGGGAACCATAACACATATGACGAGGGACCGTGAAAAGCGTTTTGAAATGTTATTTGTTGCAATCGGTGAATCGGTAAGAGTTTTTAAGTTATTTTTTTTTAATTATTATTATTCATGATATCTCATCATACTAATATGTATCAAAATCTATTTCTTTACAGCTTCGCAGTTTTGTCGAAACATGTCGTCCGATAATTGTAATAGACGATGCTCACCTTAAAGGAAGATATCAAGGTACAATGTTTGTTGCAATAGGTATGGATGAGAACAACAATATTCTTCCTATCGCATATGGAGTGGGGGCGACAGAGAGTGGATATGGTTGGACCTGGTTTTTGTCGAGGCTTAGAGAATACTTAGGTCAGATCGATAACTTGGTATTTATTTATGATACAACAAGTTCCATTGACCTTGCAATAAGAACATTATACCCATATGCTATTCACCACATTTTTTGCATGAACTTACGAATTAAGTCTCAACCAAACGAAGACAACGGATATCATTTCTGGAACATGTAAGGCATACAAGAAATCGGACTTTCTGGAGGCATTTAGGCAACTACAACTAAATCTTCCTGCCAAATCAAGGAAAATTATTGATAACTTAGATAAGGAAAAATGGTCAAGGGCTTATTTCCCCGGAGATCGTTATAACCTTATGACGTCTAACAGTGCTGAATCTCCAAACTCGATAACTCGTCATCCACGCAAGCTTCCGATTTGTATGCGCCTAGAGTTTATGCGAGAAACTACTCAAAAATGGTACCATGAACGTCGCAAAATTGCAGGTAATTCTTTGTCGTCTCATAATAAGTATGATTTCCTATTTTAATAACTTACTATATTTTTATTTATTTTAAACAGAGGATTTGGATCAACCATTAACACCGTGGGCTACAAAAAAATTAAACGATAGGATAAAAAGAGGCTCCGGATGAAAAGCCATACCAATTAATGACTACACGTTTGAGGTGAAAGACAACAAGAAAAATGCAATGGTCACTATTCGTGATAAGAAATGCACCTATCAAGTTTAGCAAAAGTCTGGTATACCTTGTTCACAGCTTGTAGCAGCATTAAATTTTTTGAAAATGGAACATGATGTTGCGGGTTAGGCACAACATTGGTTCAAGGCAGAAAATTATGAACTGACATATACATGATCCATATTCCCAGTTGGACATCCGTCTGAATGGTTGCGGCAAGATAAGATCTCAACCATCAACCCACCATCCATGGAAAGGAGATAGGCGGGTCGTCCAAAAAACAAAGACCGTATACTATCGCAAGGGGAGGCAAAACCAGTGACATGTGACCGTTGTAAGAAAAAAAAGTCACACTAGAAAGACATGTAGTGCAAAGATTCCAGAATACCAAAGTTCAAGTCAACCTTCAACCTCTGGTTCAACAAAAGCTGCTTCAACATCTCGTGGAAAGAAAAAACAAACCCAATCGTCTCAAGCATCGGTTAATTTATATGATGATTAGTTATTTGTAATATGATATATTTCTATGTTCCAAAATGTAGTATTTTAATGTATTAAGTGGTTCCATTAACAAACATAGTATGAAAATACAACAAAACAAAAAAAACCACAAAAAAGGGTGAGTTCGCATATGCGAACTGGATGTAACATGAACTCAGTGACATTTTGTAAAATAGTTGTGAAAATTTGACATTTTGTAAAATACCCCCACCCCTTTTGACAATTTGGTAATTGTCCCGTTAGAATAACCATTTTTGTAAAACAAAAGTATTTTTTATTTATTTGATGCTTATTCGATATGGAATCTATAACTGGTTTTTTTGTGTTGATATACAACTCAGTGTTCCTTGTGTGTATGTATGTTTAGAAGTGTGTCTCCTTTCGGAGCTTTTTGGAAAACGGTTAGCAGGCATCAACATTCAAATCCATTGTCCGTCCAATGCCATAAAACAAGTCACATCTTTCGTCTGGTTGAACTGTTGATGGATACATCGGTGTGCAAATATGATGGTGACTCTGGATAGGAACGTGGTGGTTTGTGAATTAGATACCATGACGTGGCACGATGGTGGAGAAGGGAGGTGCTGATATCGGCTATGGTGGTGAGTGTCGAAGTGTTTTGAAAATTAAGATATAAATCTAGTGTGTTCAAATATTGACATATGTTTATTTGTCAGTGTTGATGTATAACATTTTTGCCTTGTTCTCCTGATTGTGTCCAAAACCCATTACATACATATTTTTTATTTTAGAAAAAATTCATCTGAAAAAATAATGGATAATTGGTTGAAATGGTAACGAGTACAGTTAAGAAAAAAAAAAGTGGCCAGATTTGTATGAATAATAAAATAGGTTTAAGGACTATTATAATATCATCATTTTCGTCCAAATACTTAAAATAAAATTTGAAACCATTCAAATTGTTACAAACGTTCATCTTTAAGAGATAAACTTCTAATTACAAGTTCAACATACTAGATAGCCTAATATGATACTTCATACTTTCAACCGCTCATACCACAGTGTTCTTAGTAAATAAGATATCACCTTATTAACCGTTGCGAGAAACTAATGTAATTTGTAATTGATGAGTTGATTAAAATCCCGATGATCGAGGATTTTCTAACCATGAATGATGATCAATGATTGTTTCTTGCCTTCGTTATAAATCATTGATTTAACTGTTGACTGGGAATTGATGAACCATGAATGATGATCTGATGATTGATTAAATTGTTGATCGATTAAATGACCGATTGGCTATTGGGATTTCTTGATGAAACAAACGAGTAGTCGTCTAGTAGATTGACGTAAATAATTCAAACTTAGGCCTAAAAGCCTAAAATTTAATTTAATTTTTTTTTAGAGTTTTGGGCTTAAAAAAATATTATGAACCTGGACTTAATGAACTTAGGTGTATGTGACTTGGACCAAAAAAATGTCGCCGGATATATGATGTGCTAGATAGTTTCCCACCCTGGAACCCGCCCTTGCTCATTAACAATTAATTTCATATCAAACACGAAATCTAAAAACACATAAACAGTTAAGGGATTATTTTGGATTGTGTTTTGAAAATAAAATATTCGTTTTCAATAATCGTAATTAGATAATCCAAATGTAAGAAAAGTGATGCAAAGAAAATAGTGTCTGTAAATGATTTTGTTGTTTGATATCATAATGATAATTAGATAGCCCATTTTTGTTTTATTTTTTGGCAAATCAGATTCTATAGTAAATTAACATGTAAAGTATCCAAAAAGGACATATCTAATAGTATTAAACTATTCAAAGTTAACAATTATCATAATATTGAATGATTATCAGAAAAGATTCATGAAGAGAAAATATAGAATTGTTAACTGAAGTTTCATTAATGATTTACACAAGAACAAAAGGATAATGCAAGTTACTAATTGAAATACTATATGTTTTCGCAATGTTATAACGCTACTTGATATATATCTTTGTGCACGAGCCCGATGTAGACTATACGGGTTCTGCTTGGGGCTTCTATGTTTGTTCAAACTAATTATTTAAAATGGTGATTAAATATTTAGTATGCATCTCTTAAGTTATAATTAGGCTTTAAAAACAAGTGGTGAGGATTTAAGCTATGGGGAGCCCTTATGTAACTTGTACAACAAATGTGGATTGATATCATCTATATCTTTGTGTCTTCTTTGAATGGTTGGTGTGCCTTATTATGTTTGCTTTTATGGAAGCTGACAGAAAAGAGTTCAAAATGCAGCAGAACGAACGCTCTTTACTTTGCGTAATAATGCTATGATGGCGCTATATCCATGCCAACAATAATTTCATGTGAATTCATGCCAAAAGTACAGTAAAAACCGGGCTAAATTCAACCCCCCAATTCCCCGAAATAAAAGTAGTTATCCCATGTTCTTCATTGATGATAATGAATGAAGTTGAAGTTAGAGACAAAGTCTTTCGTACAGGAAAAAAGGTACCTTTTTACATGAAATAATGAATCAAAGTTAAGAAAACCAATAATGTTGCCTTGTTGAGATGTAAACACAGGAGGGTTGGACCTTATACTTTTTGGCTATGTTGGGTTTCTTTCTTATGATTCTTAGATAACTTTCATCCAAAACATGTTTTCTTGGTTGGTCATTCATTGAGCATGTTTTGACCCCACTTGATCTTTTGGTTTCCAACTCTCAAAAATCAATATGTATGCTATTATTATTGCTAACAAATGGGAACATCATCAAATTAAATCTTAGTTGAAGCTTATCGATCCGTCCATATCTCACTCACTCATTTGACTTAAACTTGATTAACGAAACGAAATTAGGATCTATGAGATTGCTTAATTATAACATAAACATATGGAGTAGAATAACAGCTTCAGTTTCATGTGTGTGTGTATCATTCCAATGCACAAACCCTGAATTCGATGCAAATCTACAACTTTTTAGTTGCTTAGATCACAAGTTGTCTGTGTTCTTTGATAGTAATCTATAGTGTTTCTGTTGAAGGTGATGGCTAATGTTAAAAAAATACATATTTATCGATATCATGTCGCCTTGTATCGGGCTTGTTTGTAATTTAAGCATTATTCACTATATTTTGTCACTAAGATTTGAATGAATGTTGGTGATGTCCATGACCAAGCATTTATGGTGACCTGTATTTCACATAACATGAGATAATGATAGATGAAAGGGACCAAACTATGCAGATACTTATATACAAGGGTACGTGAAGTTAGAAATAAATATATATGATGTAGGAAACGTAAGGTGTATTATCGATTGAGGTTCTAAGTTCTTTAATACATATGGTTCATGTATTTTATCGGCATACTATTATTTTGATAACGATCATTTATATAGTTTATTTATATTCTAACAAAATTATGGTTGAGACAACTGCCGTATCACCTCACACTCACACTCACCAAGGTGGCTCCGCTCCTACTTATACGTGCTATATATCTAGGTAGCTAATAGGCTCGTATGGGAATAATAACTGCTATGTTCCCTTCATTCTTCTATTTGGTTAGCATTAACCACAAGTTTAGGATAGCTATTGGGCTACACTAACTCATTTTGCTTCACCACTACGTACACCCTTATTAGATATGATATGATTCTACTTTTTAAAACCAAACACATTACTATGTCCCCAAAATCCATACCACTTGACGCGAATTATGCCTTTGGATAAGCTTTGTATACAATACATGTTCTCTTTCATTTTGTCTTATTATATTTCGACATATTTTCTAACCAAAATTTCGTCATGTACGTCACATTAAGATTAGACGGTTTTACGCAATTTAAGTGTTTTCTAGGATTCAAAATCAAAGTATGAAAATATATGATTTGAAGCTAGTAAAAGTGGTTTATTTGGTAGGTGCATGTGATTCAACAGATTAAAGAGGTGATTAGTCTAAAGTAGTTGGTTTACTTTTTTCAAATTTGGCTTTATCTATAGTCAATGAGATTAGTAGTTATAACCCATGATTGGGGGTTAATCTTGTCCTTATTTACTATTAATATCCATTTACTATAGTCCTCTTAAAAGTTGGTTTAATTGTGTCCTTTTCAAAAGATTTAAAGTTTCTAATACTCATTTTTCAACATCATTATTGGTATAAACAAAGTTTATTAGAGTTGATTTAAGATTATCTCATTGTATTTGATCTAAATATGTTTAACCGCTGAGAAACAAAGAGCACATTTAATATAATTAGTGGAAAAGATAACTTAACAACCATAACACATGAACCATGAGCCCTACGATGTCAACCATACAACCTTGGATGGTTTGGTCAAATCTTCGGGATCAAAACTCTTCATGTGGCTCCATAACCCGGGTTATCCACAATTTCTAAGATTTTGTAATGTTTATCTATCTTATATCGATGTAGATGGCATGAAACTGAAAATGTGTATTAAATTATCAATAATTTTGGTTTACCGAAATTTAAAAAAAATCATGTCATCATCTATAAATGAGCCGTAATGAAGTTTAAAAGGTTTCTTCAATATATTATGTTTTTTATAAAACATGCACGTATTTTATATATAGATTGGCATGACTCAATAATGATTCTATAGATACTTCTCTTTAATCGGTTCAAGTAAATCTTTAACTGTATTACTCAACATGTAAATCGAAAATAAGTAATACCGTCCCTTATTTTTTGGTAAAGTTTTAATTATTTTATATGTAAGATTGTAAGTTGGTTAATCTTATTCCGAATTAAGTAAAAAAATTAATAAAGAGAAATAATATGAAGAAAAAGAAAAAAAATTAGGAAGATTTATTAAGGTTAGTGGCAGTTGGTGAGAACATATATAAATGTTGGAACAAGGTTCCGGTTGGCATGGACTTTCAGTTTTTTACATTTTACAATTTACAGTTATTACCGTTGGTCAAATTCAGCTTCTACGACCAAATAATGTCCCCTTTTAGAAAAGCAAAAACAACTTTAGTTTAACTGACCAAATAATTTTGATTTATTAGTAAAACAAAATGTCTTCTGCACTTAAATTTATGTTATATATACAGACACCTCTTTTGCTTCAAAGACCAATCTCAAGTTGTTATCACTTTACTTTATTGGGTTTACAATTCTTATACAAGTAGAACATATGTTTTACGTCACTACCATCAGACTTCATTAATCCGTCATATCATTTATAGTTACGATTAATATAAGAAAGGTAAATTATATATGCACGACAAGACATTTGAGTTATGTTTATTTGGAACTTGGTAATTTTATATCATAAAATTACATTTCTTTTTACCACTAAGCTACATATGTTTTACGTCACCACCATCCAACCATCTCCGTTAACCCGTCTTTTATATATATATCTAACGTTATAAATTATTTTTTAATTTTTTTTACTTATTTTTCCTTAAAGTTTGTTTTATAAGAACCAACCTCTATATATGAGGAGGTTCTTATAAACCAATATTTAAAGTAAATTAAGTAAAAAAATATGAAAAATTAATTTATAATATGTGTAATTTTGTATTATGTTTATTTATTCAATTGTAACAAACTTTAAAAAAGCAAGTTTTGATATGCATCAAAATATATGTCGTTTAGGGGCTGTGCATCAAATTCATTATTTTTTTGCAGTAAATATTCAAATTTGATACACAACGATAAAACTACCCATTTTTTTATGTACACCAAAACTTCGTTTTTTAAAGTTTGATATATGGTTAAAATGAACGATAATCCAAAATATCTAACGTTATAAATTATTTTTTAATTTTTTTTTACTTATTTTACCTTAAAGTTTGTTTTACAAGAACCAACCTCTATATATATATATATATATATATATATATATATATATATATATATATATATATATATATATATATATATATATATATATATATATATATATATATATATATGGAGGACATAACGTTTGAGTGATGTTTATATACAAAATAATTTCATTATGAATTTATATCTCCTTTCACTATTGAGTTACAAGATAGAGAAAAATTATTATATTATATATAAACATAGTAGTTTATAACTTTTTATATAAAATGATTCTAGCCACCACAACAATCATCATATCAACCTAAATAAAATTTATTTTACCATTTATTCAATATCAAATGATTAAGCTTAATTACACTTGCAACACACAATAATAAGCTTTGATAAATTGTGCACTGGAGTTTAACATGCACTATGAATTAATCATTTTGGTAGATTTATTATATAAATTCGGAGTCAATAATGTGTTGCACCTAGGGCATGTTCTCTTTTTAACTTATTTGATAGGCTTACAAGCTTGTAAAATCTAAAAAAATCATAATTTTTTTCGTAAAACTTATGATTTGATCTATTTGAGCTTATGAGGGAGTAAAAGTTCAAATAATCGGCAATTTAGGTACGAAATATAAATACACATTTCCTTATAAAAGAAGCTAAATCACATATTCCCCAACATTCAAAAATGCTTAGCTCTTTACGTTTTAAAAGACATAATATGTAATATGTACTTAAAATACGTAATCCCAAACAACACTTTATACTATATTTATTAATTTGAAAGTCACTAAAATTGAGCTTATAATATTATATTATTTTTAATAAGCTTATAAACACGATATCTTTAATATATAATAAAAGAGGGGTCTTAAATGCCACATGGCGAATTAAGGTCCCTTGGATGAGTTGACTTCTTTGATGACAGCCGTTAGATCAGATTGATGATGTCATCAAAGATTATTTTCATTTTACACCCTTTTACAATACATAATTACATTCTCTCTTTCATTCCTTTACTAAAATAAAAAACATAACTATAATTTACTTATACAATCATTCAATTTGCACTATGATTTAACTTATTATTATTCTAAAATCTCATAATACAAAATATCAAAACATGTGTATAAACGTAAAAGTGTATATGTTATTATAACTATAAATAACATGTGTATAAACATAAAACTATATATATTATTATACATATACCACTATTTTTTCATAATAAATTAAAATCCAAATAAACATAAAATTTACGATTCCATTTTTATTTTTTTCCGCATTATCGCGGGATAATATATATATATATATATATATATATATATATATATATATATATATATATATATATATATATCTTTAATATATAATAAAAGAGAGGCCTTAAATGCCACGTGGCGAAGTAAGGGCCCTTGGATGGGTTAAATTTTTTGATTTCAGCCGTTAGATCAAATTGATGATGTCATCAAATACTACTTTCATTTTACACCCTCTTACAATACATAATAACATTTTCTCTTTAATTTACATCTCAACTAAAATAAAAACAAAATATTCTAATTTACTTATAAAATCACTCAATTTGGATTATGATTTACCTTATTGTTATTTTAAAATTTTCTAATAAAAAATATTAAAACAAGTGTATAAACGTAAAGGTGTATATGTTATTATAATCATAAACAACATATGTTTAAACATAAAGGTATAAGTTATTATTCGTAAAACATTGTCTTTTCATAATTACTTAAAATCTATATAAACATAGTTTTTACAATTCAATTTTTATATAAAAAATACAATCTCATAATTGGTTTTGTATTTGTTGCATAGATTAATACTAAGTTTTTTTTTTTTTTGCTTAAAAGTAACAAATTATATATAAGTGAAGTGTATCTAATAGATTGCATATAATTTTGAAAAACATAGTGGTTGGATTTTTTGGTTTTTTAATAATCTACTTTCTTAAGGTGATTAATGTGCAAAAAGTCTTCTCTATCATTTCTTTCTTTTTAACTTTTTAATAACCGTAAACGGTAATGTTTCAATCAAATCACTTTACTAATTTGCTTTCTAATTTTAATAATTTTTTATTAACTGAAACTAATGATATTTGATGCTTTATGATTAAAAATGATATGGGTTGGCTTCTTTCAACTCGTATTTATTTATTTGACACGGGATCCAAATTACACTGACACTATGAATATTTATATTTATCAAATTATAAACGTATCTCTTAACTGATGTTCATATCAATCGTTTTAGATTGTTAATGAAAACATCCTAGAAAAGAAAAAACTCGGCTCGAGATTGCAACTACCACTCTATGGCTTCGCAACTCCTAACTACATTTCTTGCTCCAACTACAATTATTTATGTAGTGATGTTGTTCAAGTCATCTAACAATTCACTTAAAATCGGGCAATTTGTCTATAAATGATTACATAATAACATGTCCTTGATGTTTAAACTGAATTCCTGGGAGTATGACCGGAGATAAAATTTGAGAGATATAAATCCGGCGTCAATCTTGAGCCTGATTTTTGGTTACATGTGAGACCCATTAATGGATAGATTTTGTGTTCCCCACCCTCACCCGACTTGACTTGACTTATTACTCCTTTATTTTTAACTTTGTCTAATAACCCTACTGATTCGTCTTTCTAGGGATGAAGAAATGCTATATATCTACACCCATCAGAATACTTACTTTACAGAGTTAATTACATAAATCGTCCTTATGGTTTTTCTAAAATTACGGATTTTGTCCCTAAGTTTAAAACATTGCATAAATCGTCCACTTTTGAAAACTAATTACAGATTTCGTCCCTAAAATGGATGTCCGTTAAATTTTTCGTTAAAATCATCGCTAACTATTTACACATTTCGTCCTAAAATGGATGTCCGTTAGAAATTACGGATGAAAAAGCGTAGTTGTTTCCAAAGCTGGACGATTTATGCAACATTTTAAACTTAGGGACGAAATCCGTAATCTGAGATAAACCATAAGGACGATTTACGTAATTAACTCTACTCTATATATCATATCGCATAATACTTTGATGGGTTAAGGTTAAAAATAATAAACTAACTTTCGAGTTTGTAGCACTATGAATAACGGACTTTGTAAAAACCCTATTATAATAAACATACTTCATTTCTATCTGTAATTTAGTTTTTTTTATTTTTGCTTTTCTAATAGAAGTAGAGAATTTTATTTGTAACCATACAATGACTATTATAACCCGACTTGTATTTTTTTTTTATCCTTTTCTTCTTGCTTCCACCGACTTACTTACCGGCGTATATAGGGTAAGGATCTGGATCCGGTGAGAAAATGAATTATTTGTGAGAAACGTGAGAAAAGTCATTTTCGAAAGGAAAAAAAATCATAAAAAACGTGAATCAAAGTTACAAAATGCAATCAAATAACCAATTTTATAGATAGATTGAATCATAATTACATAAACCGGTGTTTTTAAAAAGTTATAGATTATAAATCAAACTTCAAATCTACTGAATCAATACCTTCCTCACCCTTCTCACCAAAATTTCATTTCTCACATGATCCTTTTTCTCTCTCTATATACATAGAAGGAGGATCAGGTGAGAAATGGATTTTCGGTGAGAACGTGAGAACACGCATTGATTCAACATATTTCTATTTTGATTCAAATTTTATACTTTTAAAAATATTATGTAGTATGATTCAATATATCCATAAAAATTATGATTGTTTTACGAATTTTAACTTCGATTCACATTTTATGTGAATTTTATTTTTTTCGAAAACTTTGAATCAAAATGAAAATCTGTTGAATCAATTTCTTTTTTCAGGTTTCTCACAGAAAATGCATTTCTCACCGAATCCTAATCTAATATATATATATAATATATATATATATATATATATATATATATATATATATATATATATATATATATATATATATATATATATATATATATATATATATATATATATATATATATATATATATACATATTGTATATATATATATATATAAATAATATCTTATATATATACATATATGTATTTATATACATATAAATATATATACATAGGAGGAGGTTCTTATAAACCAATATTTAAAGTAAAATAAGTAAAAAAAATATGAAAAATAATTTATAATATGTGTACTTTTGTATTATGTTTATTTATTCAATTATAACAAAATATATGTCGTTTAGTGGCTGTGCATCAAATTTCATTGTTTTTGTGCAGTAAATATTCAAATTTGATGCACAACGATAAAACTACCAATTTTTTTATGTACAACAAAACTTCGTTTTTTAAAGTTTGATATATGGTTAAAATGAACGATAATCCAAAATATCTAACGTTATAAATTACTTTTTAATTTTTTTTTACTTATTTACCTTAAAGTTTGTTTTACAAGAACCAACCTCTATATACATATATGTATATATATATATATATATATATATATATATATATATATATATATATATATATATATATATATATATATATATATATATAGATTGGGGTTCAAATGGGATCCCTAATTTTCTAGAGATCTAGGGATCCACTTTTTAACCACCCATTTTTCCTTATATCTTTGTTGTTGTTTTTTTTTGCTTTTTTTCTAATTTTTTTTTTAACTTTTTTTTTTTACCTTTTCATTTACTTTTTATTTACTTTTTATTTTTTTATTTTTTTTTTCTTCCGAAAATCACATTTGATTTTCAACCTTACTTTTAAAAATCACATGTGTTTTTCAATATACAAATCTTTTATGTGTAAAATCACATGTGATTTTTAACCTACAAACTATTTTGCTTATAAAATCACATGTGATTTTCGAGAAACAAATATTTCAAGTATGACTTTAAAATTTATAAATTTTGGTTTTTGAAAATTACATGTGATTTTCCAAAAAAAAAAAAATTCACGTGTGATTTTCCAAAAAAAAAAATTCACGTGTGATTTTAAAATTTATAAATTTTGGTTTTTGAAAATCATATGTGATTTCAATTTTTTACAAAAAAATCACATGAGATTTTGAAAAAAAAAAGTGAAGTAAAACATAGTAAAAAAAAAAAACCAAATTAAAAAACGAAAAAAAAAAAAAAAAAAAAAAAAGGTATTAGGGGGAAAATGTGTGGCTGAAAAGTGGATCTTTGGATCTCTAGAAAATTGAGGATCTCATTTGAACCTCAATATATATATATATAGTAATATATATATACATATATGTATATATATATATATATATCTATATATATATATATATACATATATGTATATATATATATGTATATATATATATATATATATATATATATATATATATACTATATATCATATAATATATATATAAATATATATATATTATATATATATATATATCTATATATATAAGCTTAATGCGAAACCAATCAAATCACGTCATTTTGGTAATGAATTCTTCAAATCTATATAATACTAATCCTTATTTATTAAAATAAACTTTACTAAATTTTGTAGATCTATTTATGTGACAAACCGCGAATTCGAGGTACCTTTCCGTGTTTTTATTGTTCTTTTATTATCGTCATTTTGTTTTGACCCAATTGCTATTTCGTTATTTCGTTTTATCACATTTATATGTGTCGGGTTTATATTATTTATTGTGTATGTCCTTCGTGACGAAAACGTTTAGTTACATAAGTGCTAGTAGTCTCGTAGATAAGTAAGGGAGTTTTATGCCTTCGTCTATACGATAAAGATTAACGTTAAAAATATTTTACAAAGTTTGTCCTTA
>CAJVGC010000060.1:17575280-17621031 GCA_910822075.1 Senecio squalidus | reverse complement strand
TACACCCTTTTACATACATAATTAATTCTCTCTTTCATTCCTTTACTAAAATAAAAAACATAACTATAATTTACTTATACACTCATTCAATTTGCACTATGATTAACTTATTATTATTCTAAAATCTCATAATACAAAATATCAAAACATGTGTATAAACGTAAAAGTGTATATGTTATTATAACTATAAATAACATGTGTATAAACATAAAACTATATATATTATTATACATATACCACTATTTTTTCATAATAAATTAAAATCCAAATAACATAAAATTTACGATTCCATTTTTATTTTTTTCCGCATTATCGCATAATATATTATATTATATATATATATATAATATATTATTATATATATATATATATATATATATATCTTTAATATATAATAAAAGAGAGGCCTTAAATGCCACGTGGCGAAGTAAGGGCCCTTGGATGGGTTAAATTTTTGATTTCAGCCGTTAGATCAAATTGATGATGTCATCAAATACTACTTTCATTTTACACCCTCTTACAATACATAATAACATTTTCTCTTTAATTACATCTCAACTAAAATAAAAACAAAATATTCTAATTTACTTATAAAATCACTCAATTTGGATTATGATTTACCTTATTGTTATTTTAAAATTTTCTAATAAAAAATATTAAAACAAGTGTATAAACGTAAAGGTGTATATGTTATTATAATCATAAACAACATATGTTTAAACATAAAGGTATATAAGTATTATTCGTAAAACATTGTCTTTTCATAATTACTTAAAATCTATATAAACATAGTTTTACAATTCAATTTTTATATAAAAAAAACAATCTCTTAATTGGTTTTGTATCTGTTGCATAGATTAATACAAGGTTAACAAATTATATATAAGTAAAGTGTATCTAATAGATTGCATATAATTTTCAAAAAAATAGTGGTTGGACTTTTTGGTTTTTTAATAATCTACTTTCTTAAGGTGATTAATGTGCAAAAAGTCTTCTCTATCATTTCTTTCTTTTTAACTTTTTAATAACCGTAAACGGTAATGTTTCAATCAAATCACTTTACTAATTTGCTTTCTAATTTTAATAATTTTTTATTAACTGAAACTAATGATATTTGATGCTTTATGATTAAAAATGATATGGGTTGGCTTCTTTCAACTCGTATTTATTTATTTGACACGGGATCCAAATTACACTGACACTATGAATATTTATGAATATTTGCGTTTATCGAATTATAAACGTATCTCTTAACTGATGTACATATTATGCGTCAATCATTTTAGATTGTTAATGAAAACATCCTAGAAAAGAAAAAACTCGGCTCGAGATTGCAACTACCACTCCATGGCTTCGCAACTCGTAACTACATTTCTTGCTCCAACTACAATTATTTATGTAGTGATGTGTTGTTCAAGTCATCTAACAATTCACTTAAAATCGGGCAATTTGTCTATAAATGATTACATAATAACATGTCCTTGATGTTTAAACTGAATTCCGGGGAGTATGACCGGAGATAAAATTTGAGAGATATAAATCCGGCGTCAATCTTGAGCCTGATTTTTGGTTACATGTGAGACCCATTAATGGATAGATTTTGTGTTCCCCACCCTCACCCGACTTGACTTGACTTATTACTCCTTTATTTTTAACTTTGTCTAATAACCCTACTGATTCGTCTTTCTAGGGATGAAGAAATGCTATATATCTACACCCATCAGAATACTTACTTTACAGAGTTAATTACATAAATCGTCCTTATGGTTTTTCTAAAATTACGGATTTTGTCCCTAAGTTTAAAACATTGCATAAATCGTCCACTTTTGAAAACTAATTACAGATTTCGTCCCTAAAATGGATGTCCGTTAAAATTTTTCGTTAAAATCATCGCTAACTATTTACACATTTCGTCCCTAAAATGGATGTCCGTTAGAAATTACGGATGAAAAGCGTAGTTGTTTCCAAAGCTGGACGATTTATGCAACATTTTAAACTTAGGGACGAAATCCGTAATCTGAGATAAACCATAAGGACGATTTACGTAATTAACTCTACTCTATATATCATATCGCATAATACTTTGATGGGTTAAGGTTAAAAATAATAAACTAACTTTCGAGTTTGTAGCACTATGAATAACGGACTTTGTAAAAACCCTATTATAATAAACATACTTCATTTCTATCTGTAATTTAGTTTTTTTTATTTTTGCTTTTCTAATAAAAGTAGAGAATTTTATTTTCTAACCATACAATGACTATTATACCCCGACTTGTATCCTTCTTTTTATCCCTTTCTTCTTACTTCCACCGACTTACTTACCGGCGTATAATAGGGTAAGGATCTGGATCCGGTGAGAAAATGAATTATTTGTGAGAAACGTGAGAAAAGTCATTTTCGAAAGGAAAAAAAATCATAAAAAACGTGAATCAAAGTTACAAAATGCAATCAAATAACCAATTTTATAGATAGATTGAATCATAATTACATAAACCGGTGTTTTTAAAAAGTTATAGATTATAAATCAAACTTCAAATCTACTGAATCAATACCTTCCTCACCCTTCTCACCAAAATTTCATTTCTCACATGATCCTTTTTCTCTCTCTATATACATAGAAGGAGGATCAGGTGAGAAATGGATTTTCGGTGAGAACGTGAGAACACGCATTGATTCAACATATTTCTATTTTGATTCAAATTTTATACTTTTAAAAATATCAGTTTTATGTAGTTATGATTCAATATATCCATAAAAATATTGATTGTTTTACGAATTTTAACTTCGATTCACATTTTATGTGAATTTTATTTTTTTCGAAAACTTTGAATCAAAATGAAAATCTGTTGAATCAATTTCTTTTTTCAGGTTTCTCACAGAAAATGCATTTCTCACCGAATCCTAATCTAATATATATATATATATATATATATATATATATATATATATATATATATATATAATATATATATATATATATATATATATATATATATATATATATATATATATATATATATATATATATACATATATGTATATATATATATATATATATAAATAATATCTATATATATACATATATGTATTTATATACATATAAATATATATACATAGGAGGAGGTTCTTATAAACCAATATTTAAAGTAAAATAAGTAAAAAAATATGAAAAAATAATTTATAATATGTGTACTTTTGTATTATGTTTATTTATTCAATTATAACAAACTTTAAAAAACAAGTTTTGATATGTATCAAAATATATGTCGTTTAGTGGCTGTGCATCAAATTCATTGTTTTTGTGCAGTAAATATTCAAATTTGATGCACAACGATAAAACTACCAATTTTTTTATGTACAACAAAACTTCGTTTTTTAAAGTTTGATATATGGTTAAAATGAACGATAATCCAAAATATCTAACGTTATAAATTACTTTTTAATTTTTTTTTACTTATTTTACCTTAAAGTTTGTTTTACAAGAACCAACCTCTATATACATATATGTATATATATATATATATATATATATATATATATATATATATATATATATATATATATATATATATATATATATATATAGATTGGGGTTCAAATGGGATCCCTAATTTTCTAGAGATCTAGGGATCCACTTTTTAACCACCCATTTTTCCTTATATCTTTGTTGTTGTTTTTTTTTGCTTTTTTTCTAATTTTTTTTTTAACTTTTTTTTTTTACCTTTTCATTTACTTTTTATTTACTTTTTATTTTTTTATTTTTTTTTTCTTCCGAAAATCACATTTGATTTTCAACCTTACTTTTAAAAATCACATGTGTTTTTCAATATACAAATCTTTTATGTGTAAAATCACATGTGATTTTTAACCTACAAACTATTTTGCTTATAAAATCACATGTGATTTTCGAGAAACAAATATTTCAAGTATGACTTTAAAATTTATAAATTTTGGTTTTTGAAAATTACATGTGATTTTCCAAAAAAAAAAAAAATTCACGTGTGATTTTCCAAAAAAAAAAATTCACGTGTGATTTTAAAATTTATAAATTTTGGTTTTTGAAAATCATATGTGATTTCAATTTTTTACAAAAAAATCACATGAGATTTTGAAAAAAAAAAGTGAAGTAAAACATAGTAAAAAAAAAACCAAATTAAAAAACGAAAAAAAAAAAAAAAAAAAAAAAAGGTATTAGGGGGAAAATGTGTGGCTGAAAAGTGGATCTTTGGATCTCTAGAAAATTGAGGATCTCATTTGAACCTCACCCTATATATATATATATATATATATATATATATACATATATGTATATATATATATATATATATATATATATATATATACATATATGTATATATATATATGTATATATATATATATATATATATATATATATATATATATATATATATATATATATATATATATATATATATATATATATATATATATATATATATATAAGCTTAAATGCGAAACCAATCCAAATCACGTCATTTTGGTATGAATTCTTCAAATCTATATAATACTAATCTTATTTATTAAAATAACTTTACTAATTTGTATCTATTTATGTGACAACCGCGAATTCGAGGTACCTTTCCGTGTTTTTATTGTCTTTTATTTATCGTCATTTTGTTTTGACCCAATTGCTATTTCGTTATTTCGTTTTATCACATTTATAATGTGTCGGGTTTTATATTATTTATTGTGTTTGTCCTTCGTGACGAAAACGTTTAGTTACCTAAGTGCCTAGTAGATATACGTATTCTCGTAGATAAGTAAGGGAGTTTTATGCCTTCGTCTATACGATAAAGATTAACGTTAAAAATATTTTACAAAGTTTGTCCTTAACGGGACTGACGTTAAATCGTTACAAATTCAGTCCTTTTAACGGACAACTAACGGAAGTCTGACTGAGCCTTGAGTGCGCCGCAGTCGTGTGCTGGACAGACCAAGTCAAAAACGCTTTTTGGCTCCTTGAGATCCCACACCACATGCAATCACGTGGAATTTGTCCAAAACCTTCCCAAAATGGTGCTAGATGAGTAAATTATGGACCCTTGACCAATTTACATCATCTCTCATACCATACTTCAGTCTTTAACCATTTTCAACTTCATTTCACTTTCTTTCATCCTTTCTTTAACACAAACTCTCTCAAAGTTCTCTCCATTTCAAGAACTTTGTTGAGACTTTAATCACATTCCAAAGTGATATTTGTTTTAGAAAAGATCATACAACACCTTCTCATTGGTCATACATCCATTGGTAAGCCTTTCTACTTGAAATTCCATGTTTTCTACATTTTATTCATTTTCTTTGTTACAAAGAAAGTTCTAATCTAAAATTCTTATGTTCTTGCAAGGAAACCATCCACCATATCTTCACTATCCCTTCTTAGATTATTTTTGATTAAGGAGGGTTTCACCTCTTGAAGATTTGGTAAGTCATATCCACCTCCAAACCTTATTCTTACACTTTTCTTTTCTTTGAACTCCATTTCCTAACAAGTGGTAGTTTTGTGCTTGAAGTTTGATTCTCCACTTTACCGCTTTGGAGCTCATTTCCAGGAAAACTTCAAGATTGTGTAGATTTTTCGGAGGTCTTCGGTACTCCCTAAAAATCTCTTAATCTTCTTTTTTCGTTTCTCATTATTCACTAAATTATTCATCTAAATAACTAATATAAAAGTTAAAACGGTTAAAATGGTTGAAAACGTAAAAGTTGGCATATTATACAAGTAATTAACATGTTAATAGGTTATTAGCTAACTTAACCTAAAAATGTCATATTATGAACTTATATAAAAACCGGATAATTTCATATAGGATATATTAGTAAATTCCTACCGAAAACGTTCCTAACACATTCTTGGACAATTTGGACTTTTGACCTAAGCATCTTATCTAAATTCTCACTATAAACACTTTTGGTAAAAATGACTAAATACTATGTAAAACCTTACAAATTACTATATGTATAAATTTGTATAAACTACCTAAATTCAAATATGGACTACTATACTTAATATCTTAAAACAACAATCTGGACACATTCACATAAGACTTGAATTAAATTATCGACACTAATGTCCCTGTGCGCCGCAACGTGTTGGTCACAAACTCAGTGCGACGCACTGAAGTCCTTGTGCGCCGCATGAGCTGCTGATTTCTTAATTTCGCGTATTTTGAACAAAAATAAGTATACGTAAACAAATATTATCGTATATAAAGTAATATATACTGATATATATATATATCAATATATATTACTTTATATACGATAATATATGTTTACGTATATATATATATATATATATATATATATATATATATATATATATATATATATATATATATATATATATATATATAAATATACGTTTTGGACTCAAAACGTAATCTCAATCTTAAACGTGATATATATTACTATTTTACTCGCAAAACATATGTATTTCGACAAATATACTTTTTCTTCGAAAACGATCGAAATCTTGGATTTTAAACCTCATCTTTTGTCAAACTTTTATAAAGTTGTTTTCAAAAGATCTTTACTCAAACATTTAAACGACTTCTCAAACTATTCAAAATGTCAAATGTTGACTTTGACTCCTTTTCAAAATCGTTGAATTTGACCAACTCAACTATCTTTCGATGTTGACTTTTGTTGACTTTGAGTAACTTTGATACCAATATTCCTTTCAACCAATATTTCTGTTAGTCATTTTCTTTCGATGTTGACTTTTGTTGACTTTGACTAAATTTCAATACGAAGAGTAATTTTTTACGTATAATACGAATTTTTAGTTTTTGCCTTCACAAAATATACTATTGTTAAATATTAGTTGAACAATATAGATGTAAATAACCATTGATTGAGTGGCAAAGCTTCCTCTTCCTAACCAAGTTGTTACGTTTCCATTCTTAACAACAACGTTTTGTTTTTGTAATAATTTGCCCCATGAAACGTTTTTTTTTTTTTTTTGCTTCCCTCCTGTATATGAGGGTGACATGTTCATGAAATTATCCGACGTCGTACACTCTATGCTATTGGGATATACGCATACAATAGAATATGTAATTGGAATATGTCTAGTAGTCACTTGTTGTCGTCCTATATATATATATATATATTTTCATGCGAGAACTTTTTTTTCTGCGATAACTATTGAGAAAAGGATCAATTAACATGCAATTATTTCCATTGACATGTAAACTTATAATGTTAAAACTCTAATAAAAATATGACTGAAAAATTAAAAAAAATTGTCTAAATTTACGCGTAGTTAGAATTGTTCACATGTGAACGGTTTTTTTCAAAAAATGAGTGTTCCTATATGAACGAAATTTTTTTACGATAATTTACATGATTTTTTTTACGTTTATATTTACTAGATTATTAATCCCCAAAAGAGTTTATATGTGAATGAACAAAATAAAACGTGATTTAACATTTTTTGTGAGAGTTAACGCGGTTCTCGCAAAAATAAGAGTTCTCGCATGAACCATATATATATATATATATATAACCACTCATTTTTCCTTATATATTTGTTCTTTTTTTTTTACTTTTTTTCTAAAAAAAAATTGTACTTTTTCTTTTACCTTTTTATTTACTTTTTATTTTTTTTCTTCCGAAAATTGATTTTCAACCTTACTTTTTAAAAATCACATGTGATTTTCAATCTACAAATCTTTTATGGGTAAAATCACGTTTGATTTTAAAAAGTTATTGATTATTTTTTACCAAAATCACATGTGATTTTTAACCTACAAACTATTTTGTTTATAAAATCACATGTGATTTTCGAGAAACAAATGTTTCAAGTGTGACTTTAAAATTTATAAATTTTGGTTTTTGAAAATCTAATGTGATTTTCGACAAAAAAAAAAAATTCACGTGTGATGAAAAAATTTATAAATTTTGGTTTTTGAAAATCAAATGTGATTTCAATTTTTTACAAAAAAAAATCACATGTGATTTTGAAAAAAAAAAAGTTAAGTAAAACATAGCAAAAAAAAACGAATTAAAAACCGAAAAAAAAATGAAAAAAAAATATTAAGGGAAAAATGTATAGCTAGAAGGTAGATCCCTAGATCTCTAGAGAATTGAGGATCCCATTTGAACCTCACCCTATATATATATATATATATATATATATATATATATATATATATATATATATATATATATATATATATATATGTGTGTGTGTGTGTGTGTGGGGGGGGGGGGGGTATAAGGCTTATTGGCGGGCCCTCTCAAACCCGTGTCACTTCTGTGACCGACCGACCCAGCCTGCATGAAATCTTGGTCCCGTTAAAACACCATTGCTGAGAGAGTCACGAGGATTGGTAGAAAATCTTCTTCAGATGTCACCCACCCCAGTAGTAGGTTTCGAACTCGTGACCTCCCAAACAAAGGTGGCAGGTGATTATCATCATATATATATATATGTTAGTTTCAAATAGGAACCACTCATATATTTAGGAACCATTTTTTAACCAATAATTTAACAAAATCCACTTCATTTTTAAAATGAAATATCTTTTAAATTATAAACTTTTACGAAATAAAAAATATATACCGTTAGAACGAGTATTTAATTCTCTTTTGGAAAAATATAAACTTTTTAAATTTTGTCAAAAAAAATTTATATATATATGCATTGGTGTATATCCTACAAATTTTGAATTTTTCAAAAACTGTGTGTATACACTGATTAATATCACCGTATAAACTTGTGTATACATATGTATTCAGTGGTGAATATATTGTTACAATGTAGGTCACGAACTACATCATACACCGATGAATAGAAGTGCATTCACTTGTGATAACATATGTATTCATCTGTAAATATATGGTTCAAATGTGTTTTTTAGCGAATTAGTATATACACTAGTGTATATTTAGTATATACACTAGTGTATATACCGAAACCCACCAAAACAAAAGTCGTCAAAAATATATCAAGTGGGTGTTCGTTGTAAAGATAATTAAATGCTTGTTCTAATGGTATATTTAGTTTTTCCTAAAACCTAGTTATATTCTAGATATATTAATTTAAAGTTAATTAGGAATTTAAAATGGTTTTAAGTGATTGGTTAAAAATTGATTCATATGGTTCCTAAATATTTAGTGGTTCTCATTATAATTATATATATATATATATATATATATATATATATATATATATATATATATATATATATATATATATATATATATATATATATATATATATATATATAGGAATATGATTCAACAAACAATGTCAAATCTAGACACCAATAAGTACGTTTTAAAAAATTATTAAAAAATAGTAAAAAAAAAAAGTTTTCATCACATTTTGTTAGGAGATTCTTTCTAAAATAACCTTCGGAATCTTTTTATGACATAAAAAAAATATTAATTTTTTTTTCGGAAAAAAACTTAGATGCATTTTTTTGGTAGATGTATTTTCTAAATTTACTAAAAATGCATCTACCTTTTTACAAATATGCATTTACTTTATGGATAAAATTGTATCGTATTATTAATATTACAAAAAAATGAGTTAAAATACATCTTATTTTTTAAAATGGATCGACTTTTCTAAAAAAATGCATCAACCGGAAAAATGCCTCCAACTTTTTAAAAATCAAAATTTTCGAAAAAAAATCAAAAAAAAATTTATAAGATTATTTTATGATGATTCTCCCAAGCAGTTTTGAAAAAAACATATTTTTACTTTTTAAATTAACTTTTTGATTGAATTTAGAGTGTTCCTATGGTATGTATTTTAATCATAAAGTGTAGCGGAACCTCACCTTTTATATATATATATATATATATATATATATATATATATATATATATATATATATATATATATATATATATATATTTCTTTTAAAGAAAAAGAGTTAAAATAGGACAAAATAACAATTTATGATGACCTAAATAGATAATAAAAATAAATGAGAACTTTTAAGAAACCAAACATAAAACATGGAAACTTATTGACAAGTAACTAATATCTACTAGCTACAATTACTCAATTTGTAAATTGTATTTCCATAAAAGAAATATGGTTAAGAAGTTGTGGTTGTGATGGTGGTCAACAACATATTACTTTCTACCAAATCATTTTTTCAGGAGTAATAAAAGAAGTTGTATTAAAAGAACTAAACTAAAAAAGTAAATTCCAAAACTACCCTTATGTTGGGTGTATATATATATATATATTTGCAGTTGTAGTTAATCTCATAACATAAATTAAAAGTAACAGAGAGAGCAAAAATGGCCCCTCCCTCTAGTAACAATAATGTGGTGGTTTCATCAAACTTGAAGCTTGAGAGACTTCTTAGCATGAAAGGTGGCAAAGGTGAAGCCAGTTATGCCAACAATTCTCAAGCCCAGGTTAAAGTCTTTTTCGATCTCAACCTCGATCTCTATTCTCGATATTTATGTCGTCGTTTATGCTCAACATTGACTTATACAAATATGTATCTATGTCTTTATGTATGTATGAAATATGGTCAGGTCTTAAGGAAGGATCCTTCTTATTAGGGCTTAATCTTCGGATTTGTTTTTTATTTGAAACCCATTTTATGTCTTTTTATTTTATTTATAAAAAAAAAGCTTATGTTTTTTTATATTTTTATTTCATGTTGTATGAAAGGAATACAAGACATAAATTAGAAAATATCGTATCAATGTATTGACGTGTCATTGTTTATGCATGCAGGCTAAGCATGCTCGGTCAATGTTGCATCTTCTAAAGGAAACACTAGATGGTGTGGAGTTGAACTCACCGGACACACCCTTTGTGGTGGCCGATCTTGGATGTTCTAGCGGAAGCAACACCATCTTTATCGTTAACGTTATCATTGAGCACATAACGAAGCGTTATGAGGCTTCTGGCCACTTGGATGTACCTGAGTTCTCGGCTTTCTTTGCCGACCTCCCTTCCAATGACTTTAACACACTCTTCCAGCTCCTGCCGCCACTCGCCAACCAGAGTGACGGTAGCATGGAAGAGTGTCTGGCCTCCACTGGCCATCGCTCGTTTTTTGCTGCAGGTGTCCCTGGTTCTTTCTACCGTCGCTTGTTTCCAGCTAACTCTATCGATGTTTTCTACTCGGCGTTTTCCTTGCATTGGCTTTCTCAGGTGAATATTCATGTCCTTATGAACAAAAAAAAAATCTAACACATACTTGTCCGGTCCTAAGTATCTCATGAGAGATTTGAACCGGTAATTTTTGTGTTAATGTGTCATATTTGATATCGTTAAACCAAAAACTTGTACATGTTATTTAACGTTAGATAACTTTATATAGGTGCCAGAAATCGTACTGGATAAATCGTCGATGGCATACAACAAGGGGAAAATATTCATTCACGGTGCGAATAAGATCAGTGCAAATGCATTTCGAAAACAATTCCAAACAGATCTAGGAGGGTTTCTAAAGATGAGATCAAAAGAGATGAAAAAAGGTGGGTCAATGTTTATTGCCCTATTGGGCAGGACATCAGAAGACCCCACCGACCAAGGTGGTGCCGGATTATTATTTGGGACCCACTTTCAAGATGCATGGAATGATCTTGTCCAAGAGGTACTCATATCTTATGATTCATAATCCAACCATAAAGCGTTTCATCTTTTACTTGATTGACCTTTTCTTGTATTTTTAAGATATTTCTTATGTCGGCATTTGATTTTATCTATGTCAATCATGTCTCGATAGAACATTATGCTATACAAGTGTGGCCCACTTGTATAATATTGTCGAGACATGACTGACATAGATAAGTTATCCAATTTGTAAAAATGTATGTGATATTTATGTTTCGTGATAAAATATACAGGGACTAATAACGAGTGAGAAGAGAGATGATTTCAACATTCCAGTGTATGCACCTAGCTTACAAGATTTCAAGGAAGTAGTGGAAGCGAATGGGTCATTTAGTTTAAAGAAGCTAGAGGTGTTCCAAGGGGGGAGCCCATTGGTGGTGAACCGACCAGATGATGCAGTCGAAGTAGGTAAGGCTTTAGCCAATAGCTGCAGGAGTGTGAGTGGGGTGCTAGTGGATGCTCATATAGGAGATAAGCTCGGGGACGAGTTGTTCCAGCGAGTGGCTAACCGGGGTACAAACAAAGCTGAGGAGATACTTGAAAAGCTTCAGTTCTTCCATATTGTAGCCTCACTTTCACTTAAATGAAAACATATATATGATTTGTAAACATAGGAGAAAAGGTTTTTGTGGGTTTTCATGTTTATTGTATCGTTTTCTGTTTCTCCTGCGTATCATATAGACCAAATTAAAAAAAAAAAAATGGCGATTTGAATATATGTTTCCAGCTTGTTCATTGTACAAATTACGGATTTCATTTTTCTTCTGCCAGTGATTGTTAATTCAAGAACATGACCATGACTGTCTTAGAACTTTAATATATCTGTTGTAACATTTAAATTTCTCTTGATTCGAGCATCTATGTATATGACGTTTGTATGTGTATGTATATAGTTGCTACGAGCTTATAGCGAACTGTTGTATAGTTTGTTAGATATACATATACTAATCGAAAAATGATTATGAAGATCGATCAAGTGTAAACATACAATCTTGAAACTGTGAAAGGAGTTGGTTTAATGAGTTACCAAATCAGGATTAAAACACAATTGTTTAGATTCACACATTCTCCCAAATCCTTCTATTTCAATTTTTCTGTAATGAAATGTAGCAACTGAAAATTCCTAATTCGACTAATTAACTTGTGAAGATTTTTTGTTTGCGTTCGATTTTGAACCGGTATAATGAACCGAACATGGGACAACATGTTGAACTTCATTTTAAATGTATCTTCAGTACATACAAATTACTAGGGCCGTAAACATTCACGAATCGTTTAGCGGAAACTCATTTATGTTCGTTTATTTTATAAATGAACAAACACAAACAAATATTTTGGTTCATTTTGTTAAACGAAATAACACGAACAAATGTCTTGTTCGTTCATTTACGTTTGTGAATGTTCAATTATATTATCTAGAAGTTATTATGTAAATGTCAACTAGGATGAAGATATATTTTATTACTATATTTTAGGGGTAACGATCTCAATATGATCATCGATAAAAGTAATGCTTTTATGTTTACCCTCGGTTATATATGTACATGTTTATTTATACTCATTTGTGTTCATCTATGTTCTTTGTACTTCGTTTAACTTATTAACGAACGAACCTAAACAAACATAAAGAAGTTCAAGTCTTCATGAACAAAATTCTTTTCTCCAGTTATGCGTCTGTATTCGTTTGTTTGTCCAGTTAAAAGTAAATAAACAAACATAAACATACCTTCGTCCATGTCCGACCGATTCATTTACATCCCTTAAAATTACAATTCAATTGTTTATTTCAACCCATAACTTGAGCAACCCTATGAGGCTTCTTAAGTTTCAACCCATAATAGCAAATATCAATGTGGCCCTGTTGGGCCGATTTTATGTGGATACCAATTAGAAAACCAAACAGTTGCATCCTTCAACTGAGATTAACTTGGGATATTCAATTTGATTTCAAACCGAAAAATACCCAAACCACTTGCACCAATTAAACCCACGATATTTCAAACCCGTCAAAGTCTTTCCTATGTTTGATTTAACGGTTTGGAAATGAAAGAATAGGAATGGAAATGATATATTTTGTTTGTCTAAAGTGAATAAATTCGTTTTATATATAAAATATTTGGACTTAAAATCTTAATATTAAATTTTAAGTAGTAGTTTTACTAAATTTGCACTTATTCTATAACTACAAATATTTTAAATCAATAAACCATAACTAATACTATATAAATACAAAAAAAAAATTGTAATTTTATTTCCTTTCTTAACCAAAATATATTTATAAATTAAAAAATAATTTGTTTTGAAAAATTACAAAAAAAAGAAAAAAAAGAAAAAGTTCCTCTATGTATAAAATTTCTTGGGCACAATTGATGTTACTCGATTTGTTCTTCATGAAAATTGTGAACATTTTCATTTGAAATTATAAAGAACGTAATAAAAAATATTTAAAAAATAATTATTTGTCAAAAACACAATTATTTATTGTCGTCGCTTCAACGTGCATGTACCGTACTAGTTCTGAATAATGGTATTAAACCCACCTCAGTATGGATTTTAAACACATCAGAAACTGTCCTAAGTTGAGAATATGAAAACAGATGATTAGTTACCAACAGAGCGGTACCTATCATGTAACAATCATTCTGGTCAACCAAACTTTATGGGTTCAAACCTTATCGAGAGCATGTGAGAGTTATTAGTTATATTAGAAAAAACATAAGATTAGTTAATCACTTAACATCTATGATAAGTTATAGATGTCAAGCCAAACGAACTGAAAAAGTGGTTAGATAAAGTAGCTAATGATTACGGGTACAAGGAACAAGCTAAACCATGTCCACTCTTTGTTCAAAGATGATGCATATCTCTAACACAGGTTATAATAACCGCAAATTCTAAAATATGTCACTTTTATTCAATTACTCTAAGCCTAAGGTGTACTTGGAGCAGGCTCAGTGCCAGACACACGTGAGGCAGCATCCTCTTTCGCATAATTCATTGGAGAAATAGGCTTCGTGATGGAGTCCCTCTTACCTGACCTACCACCTCCATTTTGATTCAGAGACAATCGTCTGTTTGGAGTTCCATTAGCACGTGGGCCCACCACCTTCTTCGTACTACTGAGGGGCCGAGCAGGGCTGGACCGTGAACCAAATGCAGTTTCTAACTCTGTATTTGGCTGTTCTTGGACTTTCTTCTGATCCTATCATAAATTTCAATATTAATAAATTTATTACTACTTGTGTTAAGTTTCAACTTGGTCAAAACCAAAAGGGAACCCCGTTTCCCGACTGACCTTTAGCCTTCGTTTCTCTTCTTCCCTATCATGCCTGAGCAATGCATATTCATCGAGCATAGCAAGTAATGGAACCCCGTCATACATGAAAGTCAGCTCATGTTCCTCTTCCCATGCTCGAGTCTTGGCAACCAATGTGTCAACCAGAGCTGCATTATGCACATGCAAGAATCGTGATCAATTAAACTAGTTCAAGTTCACACAAAACGAACAGAAAGTAATAACTTTGCATTATATATACCTGGAATTTTGTTTACTAAAATTCTGGCCTTTTCAGCTCGCTTGAGATTTAAATGTGCGCCTCTGCTTGCATTGTATCTATTATCATCCTGTCATGTAAAAGATTAAACCACAAACTGGATCAAATAAACTAATTATGAAACCAACTTCAGCAATTTAGAATACAATGAACAGACCCTGTTGTAATCTTCAAGCCAACTTTCTTCCTCGCAAGCCGACATCCACTTCTCGACCTTATCCAAAATGTCTTTTCTACTGAGAGCTTCTTCTTTGGCTTTAATGATCTGGTTATCCATGTCTGCTAGCAACTCGGTGGGTTCTACATTCCCAGAATCGATCCTAGCCAAGATTTTCTCCCGTGCAGCCTGTGTGTCAATCTCTATGTGTGCACGCACAAATATCTCTTCAAGCTCGCCCTGTTTCTTAAAAGCAATTTCTTTCATTTTGCTAGATTTTAGCCGGTCTAGCCTTTCCACTTCTATCTCGGCCTTCAGAACAAACAAACAGCATATGATTAACTAAAGATTCAATATTCGATTTGATACTTTATAAACAACCAAAACTCAAGTAACCTGTTCAATTAAATCCAGAGCAAGAGCCCCTGAGTCGTTAACTTCATCCACTGAAGCGGATATGTTACAGGTAACATGATCAAACAAACTCTGTTCTTCTTCAGTGGTATCCATCAAATTCCAAAGATCGGTTAGCTGGGTTGCTAATTCTTGAAGCTGTAATGGCAACAAAAAAAAGGTGAGACATTGACCAATTTTTGCTTCAAGCGACTACTAATACAAGATGTGAAAAAATCAAAAAGAGTGTACCTTTCGCAACCTTTGCTTCTTATCTTCTTTCAAAGCAACAACAGTCTTCGCCAACCTAGCTAGTGTATCGTTGCTTATGCTTTTAGATTGCACGTCATTTGCATCATTCAAGCTCGGATGAACCTCCGTGACAGTACTATAAAAATCAATCCCGAGGACTGCACACAAATCATGTACTGTGTTCACTAACTCAAGAACCTTATGTAGTCTGTCACTCTGCGAGATCAAAGACAGAAGTCAAATTAAACATCTCGTAGCTTATTAAAGAATGAGATAGATTTTACCTTTTCTTTTTGAAGTTCTTGCAGCTGATCATGGAATTCATCCAGCTTCTTCAAGGATAAATCAGACACGTCAACCGTTACTTTTCCTGCACGGTCACTAACCCCTGAAATTTCTCCACATATTTTTTGAATCTGCGTTTGCACGTCTGAAAACTCCTCTATTCTTTCATCTTTCTGCTTCCATAATTGTTCAAGAGCGGGTGCAATAGCAGCAAGTTGTTCCTTAATGGTACCCGATGTCTTCTCAGGCTGTATATATCAAACCATAAGAAACTAAATACTTTCACATATTAACAAAACAAAAAAAATGAAATAAATGAAGTGCCGGATTACTCACAATCCCAACAAACGTTTTCTCCCCAAGAGATGCAACAAGAGTTGAAAGTTCAAGATTAGCATCTGCCAACGCCTGAAGAAGATGTGAGCGTGACTTTGCAGCCTGGTCAACTTTCCTTATGTACACATCCAAACATTCCTGGTCAATCTGAATAAGCATCTTATCTCTTTCTTCGTCACTTTCACCGACCTCATCCCAAATTTTCTGCAATAATACAAACAAGTTACAACTATAACTGTATAAATTAAGGTAAATAACTAGTGTTAGGAAATGTATTTCACTTGCAACTGATGCAGTAAAGATCCGCAAGTTGTTTCTTCAAGAAGCGGATTCTGAACATCCACCTCTGTCATTTTGGTATCACTTCAAGCTAGCCTGCATAAGTTTTCGGAAAAAACATATCATGAGATATCAAACATAATCTAAACCCTGATTCATTAAATAACACATTACCAAAAAACTAACAAAAATACATATTACAACAACCAAATGTGACTTGTGACCATAATTATAATGTTTTCTCTACTCTTTATTTTCCGCTAAATGTCACATGTTAAGTAACATTTAATCCAATCACACATTGATTTTCCACAAACGGATCTACCATAAGTGTATTCACATCAACAACTATAGTTACTTAATTAAAACTTTTCGAATAAATAAGATCTCAAATCTAGACACTACACACTAACACAAAAATCAAACAACATAAAATCAAGTCGTTGTCAAGATCTAGATAAATCTAACACCAAATCTAATAAAAAAACAGAACAGGAACAGATTAAAGAAGTAGAAAGAAGCTGAAAAGAATGTGTTTACTTTACTTACAGAGAGAGAGAGAGAGGGAGAGTTAGGGTTTGTTTTGTGGTCCGATCTGAGTGTTGTTTTATCACTACTGTTTACTCTGTAGAGATGAACATGTGTTTGTGTTTGTGGGTCCGATGTGTTAGATACAGTCGTTGAGTGTAATGTTTTTTTTAATTTTAATTATTGTTGTTGTTGCTATTGTCCTGAAAATCTTCTATTTGTGTGCCCGTTTTTTGGATTATTCACTACTATGTAAATTACTGATTTACCCCTCATTCAACTTGCTATAACTTTGACTTGGTCTATGGTCTTCTCTTGAGTTTAAGGGCTTATTTTTGACCAGTCAACTACGGGTGCAAGAAATTAATATCCGTATTCGTCATGGATGTATCATCATGTGGGAAGATGTCAACAAGCCTGATCGTCTCTTTATCCTCCAAACGGGCATGAACTATGTCGTTTCCAAACCAGCTATGTAAGAACGTAAAATATCCCTTGTATTACCTTCCACAAGTCTTTACAATCCGATGAAGAAAATGAACGAAAGATTAAATCGCGAATACTATTATTGGTTGGAGGCCTATAATTCCACCAAACCCAACATTTCCACCAAATTGGACACTGGATAACAAGTAATGAATAGTTTCAGCATCACCGAAGCACAACAGACATAAATGTTAAGTTAAATCCACACCTCGAGAAGCCTTTTAGAATTGGGATTTGATCATTAGCAATCTGCCACATACATATATTAACCTTCCTAGGAATCCAATTGTTCCAACAGTGATTTTGACCCAATGCAAATCGCCCTAAAATCTTTTTATTAATTAATTGAGATAGCTTGTTCATCATGAATGATTCGTTTGGGTCTAAGGCACGTCTTCAACTGTCTGTCACTCCATCAGTGAGTGTGATATGTGATAGCAAAGATTGCAAATGGATGCTTTGTGAATCGATTGGATCATTGGTTCAGTTTAAATGGTTTCAAAACAAAGGAAATAATTAGTATGCAGTATAAAGTTTTACGCAATTAACATACATGATAGGACGATAAGTGTATTATGTGTTGTATGAGCCGACACATTTTAATAAAGATTGATTTCTTCTATAAAACCATATCCTAAAAATATTCATTATATGGGGATGTAAACCAAGTTGAGACGGTACTTGGTTCTTAAGGTTTGTCCAACCTTTCTTAGACCGTGACTAGGTTACCAATCTTTGGTCCGTCTGATGATAATAATAATATCATGAACGTCCTCCTCTCCTTCAAGCTCACACATTTTTCTTGTGAATAAAACCAACTATAATAGATTTTCATGACCAAGTTACTTCTATAAGACCACTCCCAATCACACCAATAACACCATTTTTCGTTGTCACGTCACCATAACACCAACTTAACATAACATAACATAAAACCCCCATTCATAACACCAAAAACTGGGACCCACCACCTCTTTTTTCTCATTTTCTTTTTTTTTCTCATATTATTTTTAATACATTCAAAAATAAAAATAACTCATTTTTAAAAACAAAATATATTAATAAAGTTAAAAAGATTATATTAAAAAAAAAACCGTAATTAAAACAACATAATTTTAGGTTAAAAATTCATAATATAGAAATTGGGCCAGCCCAATAAGCATAAAACCTCAACTGAACTAATATTTCCTTTCCATAGCCACCATCTTCAACTGAACAATTGCAAAATCAAAAATTAATATTTCCTTTCCATAGCCACCATCTTCTTCTTCAAAATAATCTCAAACCTCCAATTTTACATAATCTCAAACCTCTTTCTTTTCTTTATATATACATATTTATATCTATGTATAGGTATAAGGATTAAACAAAAAAAAAATAAAAAAAAAATAACAAACAACGCGGCGTGCTTCAAGCAACACCACCGCCGGAACGGCGTCCCCCCAGTCGTTAACGGCGTTCTTGGGGGAGAAAACGGCGTGGTGCTGCTTCCGCTGGGAGTGGTCTAAGGCATTTGGTCAAATATTCAATTTTAGTGAATACATTATCCATGATAATCATGAGTTTCAGATTCAAGCATATGGGCATAGTACTATCAAAAAGTATTGTAATAGTCCAAAAGACCACCACATTATCTACAACTTCTTGAAGTGGTGGCCTCACACAACACATATATCAAAAACAAAATCATAAATCAATTAACCAACTAGAACGATTACACATTTCTCACTCATGAAATAAATAAATAAAAATCACTTTAATTGTGTAATATATGAAAATTAATAATGGAGTAAAAAAGTGATTTTATTTTATTTTTTAAAACATCAAGTTTCTTATTACTAATAACATCAATTACTTTTTACTAAAGGTTAATATTATTGATTATGGATTGTTTTGATCCATGAAAATAACGTAACAAGTGTATAAATAGACTACTCTACATCAAAACCCTAGGACCAATTTTACTATGGGTTAAAGAATATCTTGATTTGACTTGGACTAATACACACTAATATGTGATGATTCGGCGTACGAGACTTTGTGAAGAAGTTGTAAACATAATGTCATCGACATAGAGTAACAAATAAGCTATATTTGATCCATGGCAATAAACAAATAATGAGGAATCAAATTTACTCTAACAAAAACCTTTAAAGGAATAATTGCCAACCGATGATATCAAGCTCGTGATGCTTGTTGGAGACCATGTAAAGATTTATGAAGATACCAAATACCGTGTGATGATGTAGATCTACAAATCTTAGAGGTTCATGCATGCATACTTAATATGAAATCTAAGACCACTAGATTTATTCAATTGTTATTTTTTTTTTTTTACTAAACATCAATTTTATAAAATAAAAGTATATTAAAGTACATTAATAAAAGAAACTTTCATTAATAAAAAAATATATATATATTAATACAGAATTTAATCATTGTTGTCGATGCTAAAAGTTTTCGACAATCTTCAAGGGAGTTCAACATGCTTATCGTCGAAATCCCTAATTTCATTCTCGCGGTCTTCGATAATCATGAATGCGATATTATGTAAGTATTCATGATTCTCCTTTAACTTATTCAGCTCATACGATATTGACTCGTTTTCAAAAAATTTAGAATCGCCCTTGTAGAACATTAAAAGTTATTTCGACAAATTTTCTTACAACTTCTTGAAACTTTTTAAATGTTTTTATGTTTCCCCGGGTGATAGGAAAAACATTTTGACAAGCGTATTCCATTATTAGCATACCCCGTCGGGTACCTTTGTGGTATTTTATATTGTTCACCACAAGTAGACAGAACAAAGCGGTACCATGAAAGATGTCGTTGAACAAGGCTATGCATTAAGAACATTGATGTCGTTGTTCGAACTCGTAACCCTAAAATAAGCATCCCAAATTTTCAAATCTACGAGGTTACCACTACAAGCATGATTATGGGACGACCTTAGTCACCTAGTTTGTATTACCCTTTACATGTATTTAGGCATCTATATTGTGACCAATGCATACATCTAATACTACCAAGTATTTCCCGAAACCCATGTAGGTGTTTATGTTTCTCATATAAGTGGTGAATGTCGTCTTTGGTTGCTTTCTCAAGTAGAACTTTGAATATAAATTAAAAACACATTTACAACAATTATCTCAAGCCTCGTTTGATGTAGTTTCCGTCATGTGTAGGAATTCATCGAAAACATCAAAAGTAATTATATATGCCAAAAGACGCAAAGTGGGTGGACATTTTACACTCGCACGATCGCTCAATGCCTCCTTGGATATTTCATATGTGTGCTAGAATATTCGGTTTCTTCATAAGCCTTGCATTTGTGGCACCATGTCATAAAAAGAACACTCCGACCCTTGAAATTGAAAAAAGAGTAAATTTCGTCGTTAGTCCTTGTGGATGTACCAATATCACTATCTTAAAGATTTTTTTTTTAAATAATTACACCAAACGTTCCCAATGTTGTAATTATGTTACACTAGTGATCCAAATTACTAGCGCCCCGTTAACTTTAATAGTTAACGCAACCATATAACATATACAAAAGGGTAATTTAGTCATTTTTTTAATTTTTCTTTAGTCTTTTTTAATTAAACAAGAAACCATATATCTCTCTTACACTCTCTCCTTTCTTTTTCCCCTTTCTCTATCTTACCTATTATCATTGTGTAATATAAACACACACATAAAACCATAACAACAAAAAAGTGGACCACTCAAATAAACAAAGCCCAACCAAAAAGTGGATAGCCCAAAGTGACCCAACCCGAATCCGCCGACCACTCGTGACCCGACCCGTCGTGGACCCAAGATCCGACCCTCGTGTAGAGTCGCCTGGCAGGCTACGTACTCGAAAATCTTACTCGTCCACACCGCTTTGTCCTCGCAAATCTTACTCGTCACTCAACTCTTAACGGCTCGATCACCAAGATGTGTTTGGCTAGTTTGGTCAGCCACATCTATTTGTTACTCGGTCGCGCATGCTTGTAGGATAATCTCCTCGATCGCCAAGATGTGTTGCCTGCTAGTTTTCCTGGTCACATCTTTTTGTTACTCGGTCACGCATGATCGTAGCTCGACTACTCTACCCGACTAATATCCTCGGTAACAAACTAACTACCCGACCACGACACCTGACATATCCCTCTACTCGGATAGTTCGTGACCGAATCTCGTCTGACTAGCATGTCTTGTGTGCCCGGTAAACATATGTGGTCACGTTGGTTAGTTTTGCTCGGCTAGGCAGCTCGACTGCCTCGACCACTTCGACTAAACCTATTCGGCAAAGTGACTAATGTGTTAATTATTTGACCAAGAAACATTGTTAGGTTCGCATTACTTAGCATGAGATCGAATCGGTTAGCAAGGTTACACTCAAACACTTAAGCTCTCCAATCATTCCTCAAAAACCTTCATCTCTCCTAACTTACCACCACCTCCATTTTCGCAAACCTCTATATTTTCCGGAAACCACCTCATCTTCATTTTTTCACACTTTTTCTCACTTACTCTCCTCCAAAATAAAACTCTCTTTCATAACCCAAAACCACCACCATCATAAATTCCAAAATCTCTCTTTCGTAACCCAAAATCTCACAATCCTCATTCTCACTGCCACGTCAGCAAAAATAATCCCACAACCCTCATTATCCCTCATTATCACTTCGGGTGCTCTAATGAGTTTTATTCTTGTTATGGTGAAGAGGTGGCCCATAAATTTTTTATGATAATAATGAAGACATTTGGTATAATTATTTTAAAAAAGCTTCAAAAACAGTGCTATTATACAACTATTAAAAACCAAAAGGCTTTAAAGAAGTGATATTGATACAATTAGAATTAAGTTTATCAAGATCGGGATCATATCTTGGATCGTTTTCTTCTTTGAAAGATCGGATCGCAAAATCGGATCGTAACATCGTATGAGGGTCGTTTATGTTAATAAATTGTAATTTATTTACATAAGGGTTATAGTAATATATAGTTATAGAGTTTAAACGACATTAACACAAATTTATGTGATAGAAAAGTGAAATTTCAAAGTTCAATCACCATATTTATTGTGACAATAACGCAATACATCAATTTAGTTCAAGTTTCAATCGTTAAAAGTTGGAAGAAATAAAAAAGTCGAAAAAAGTATCTTGCAACGATCCCTCGATTTTGGGAGCGATCCCACGATTTTACGAGCGATCCTACTTACGATCCCACGATCCTGTACGATCACGCTCCACTTACGATCCTATTAAGAAGTAGATCATTTTTACAAAGTAGGATCTTACGATCCTACGATCAAGATCGCAATTTTGATAACTATAATTAGAATGACTAACATCGTAATTTACTCTTAAAAAATCGTGTGAATAGTAGATGAATATATTGAAATGTGTGAGGAAGAAAGAATGATTATGATTTTAGATTTTACTTTGATGGCTATAGAGATTTACACTGTGTTTTTGAGTTTTAAATGAATGGAAAAAGAAAAGAACCGGAATGGGATGAGAAACAGAAAAGTAAAAAGAAGTTTGGTTTATGTGTTCTTGAGTTTGGTAAAATAATAAGGAAAGTAGGAGTATTTATGTTCTTAAGCTAGGGAAAGGGAAATACAACTAGCCAAATTCCAACCTTGCCCTTTAATGTTTTATGAAGAGTTACTAGGGAGAGAGGTATTTTAGTCATTTAAACCAAGTATTGCAACTCTTCATTTCTTTTCCTCCCAAATATGTGTTGAAGATTTTATGCCAAAATAATCCCTCCATTTCCATTATCTTCCTTAAATTTCCTTTCAAAAAAAACTAAAGAACACAAAAAATAGCATGATTCCTTTCCTTTCTTTCCAAATAAAAACTCAAGAACACAGTGTTAGGATTATTACGAAAAAATGATTATGTTTTTTTTTTATCCTTTTTCTTTGTGACTAGTTAATACTTATATTGTTTTTTTACTTTTTTTCCCCCTAATTTGATTATTATTGTTGGAAAGAAATAAAAAAAACACAAAAAGTTAAACACACACTTTACTGTCATTATCTCGATTACACCACGACGTGGTGGCCTGTTAACCCTAGAAGGGGGTGGGGGTGGGGGTGGGGGTGGTGTGAGGAGGGGGGGGGGGGGTGTTACAAAGGCGAAACTATAAATAGTTTTACATACGAGTAGGTTAAACATTAGATTCATAAATTTTCTTTTCTCATTGAAAGCAAAGTAAAAAAATATTTTTATATAGACAATGTCAAAACTATAATAATTTGGATGCGTTGCTTTAAGGCTTGTCCCAACGGCACCGTTTAGCCACCAGAAGGCGCGACGATTAAGTGACCGGTAATAACCCCTTACCAACCAGGCAGAACTTGACGGTGTTACTATTGGTGTTACTATTGACGGGTCAGTGAATTTTAATATATACTGACATGACACTAAACTAAGCCATCAAAGTTCAATAAACGAACTGGTAGAAGTTGTAAAAATTAGCTAACCCAAACACCACCTCAATGGTTCAAACCACTCAAGACTCAAGTACCCAACTAGGGTAGCGTACTCCTAAACGGACAATACAATTACATACGAAAACTCACCCACTGTCCGCCGGAGATAACACAACACACAGACATAAGACATTTTGGAAAAACAAAACATGGAAGCAGCTGGATCGCGTCTTGGTCGAGCATCTTCTCGGTACGGCGCAGCACCAGTGTTCCACGGACCAGTCAGAAGGTGGCAGAAAGAGTGGGTCCACGTGTCATCTTCTCCTATCTCAAACAAACGCACTAACAACTCCACACTAAACAAACACAACACATTTGTCACTCGAATCCGCCGTTGGACTCCTGTTCCGACCACCCATGCCACCGGAGACTCTGCTCCCACGTCGGATGTTAAGCCGAAACGCAAGCTCCGATATACTCCGGTAAGCTCATGTTCCCCATTTTTAGGGTTTTTTTAGTTTTGTGGGTGGCAATTCCCAGGGTCAGGGCTAAACGGGTTCGGGTCGTAACACGGTTTGGGTTGACCTATGAGCGGAGACATTACATGACACAGTTGTCCCGACCGTAATTTTGTCACAGTTTAAAAGAAAAAAGTTATTATATTTATGTTATTTTTTGTATTTTGTGCCGTTTTAAATTGATTCGCGAAAATTTACGATTTACTTTGCCCCATGTAAAAAAATTCCTTGCTCCGCCACTATTCGACCCATTTAGTTATACACTAATTTTATTATGGCTACATTGTGTGAAATGCATATTAAGAGGGTGTTTTAGATTGTGTTTTTAGGGCGATTATTGCGTTTGCAAAACATAGATAATCAGAAAATAGTGTTTGACAAACCTAGTGAAAAAGTGATTATCTGTGTTGGGACTTGGGACATGCTATTCTAAAACGCAGTTTTGTGAAAGGATAATTTGATTATGATAAGATCACACTCTTTAAGTTTGGTGAGAACATTTGCAGATTGTGGTATTTGAAGAAAAGAAAAAGAGGGATGAAAAGTCGAACCTTGAAGATAAAGCAAGCAAGACAGATTCGTCTGTTGCTCAAGTGACTAGCTTTCGTAATGAAACTCGGGTGATTAATCGACCTCAACTTGGTAAACATGTAATGTTCTTTAATCGACCTTTTGGAATCTAAAAAACAAAGAAACTATTTCCTTTCGAAGGAAAAGATGAACCTTTTGTTGCTCTTGTATCGCAGGTGTCAGACAAGAGTGAAGCAGCGATAAGAGACTTGAACGAAAGTATGGATTTAGACTTCGGTTTGAAAGGCCATGACGGTTCAGTTAGAAGCATCAATAACAATGATTGGGTGAAGACTGGTTTCGCGTGTTGAAGTCATGAAGAGTTCGTCAGCAAGTCTTGCTTAGTTAAGGTTTGACTTTACTGTTACTTTCTTTTGGAACGGCATTGCTATGTTTATTGATCAGTCCTATTGGTAACTTTTATTAGATTAGTATGTCGAATATCTTTATTAGGTTCAATGTTAGGATTACTAGTTTAGTTGTTTAGTAAGATGCAGATTATTGTTAAGTAAATTATGCTGAAATTTGATTTGTTGAAGTTGTTAAAACTAAAGTTCGCGTCATCAGAGAGCCGTACTAATCGAAATGAAACAAAAATGTATATTCAAAATATGGACGGATGTTAACCTTCGAACAAGTCACAAAACGCTATACTGCTCATCCCTTTGACCCTAGGAAACCGCAAACAGAACAACAATTGGTCAATGGGAGGCAATTGCTTCTGGTGTTCCCAACAAAAATTTACCATGTGACACCCTTTGAGAAAAATGAAAAACAAAGACAAGATGGGTGAGATATACGATGGTTAATTTTCTCTAATTTTGGCAAGTTCTTCATTCGTACGGATTCCTGAAGGTTTTCAAAAGTTTTGGTATATCATAAGCGAGCATATCGTCAACACTCTGTATCATTTTGGACTTTGCTCTTTCAAATCTATCTATGTTGTAACCATTTAAAGTCTGTCTGAAGCTATCAACATTAGGGAAATCTCCAGCGGGTAAATGATGTTCCCGTTGAATCTTTTCAAACAATGTCTCAAGATTATCGATTAGCTTCTGTTGAGCCTTAGCCTTTCCAATCCAGCTAGGCATTTCTTTCTTAAGCTGGTTCATGATATAAGCATGAATCTTGGCAGCTCTAGCACGTTTCACAAACTCGTTAATCTGTTAGAAAAAAATGAAAATGTTATTTAATAACTATATTCGAACTTGTGTATAGATAGATATAAGATGCTAGAAACTCACTCTACGATCACAGGCCTTCTTAGGTATGTCTTTTAAGTCACTTAAAAGGTCATCCTGCTCTTTCTCAAACAGCTCTGCTCCCAATGGTCCATCATCTGTCGCGTTTATAGGTTTGTCGTTGAAGGAACTGGCCACATTAAACAAAGCGACATAAGTTTATAGAAGTTTAGACACGGATATGGAGGACACACTAACTCTTAAAAACAGCATACCCGATGTAAACACGCATAACCTCAGGAGTGTTTAGGACTTTACCGAGGGACCACATTAGTGCTCCATACACCCTCATTAACTATAATAGAAAAACGATATAATTAAAAGTAAATTTTTTTTTTTTTTATCAAGGGGGAGGGGTGTTTCTTACTTGTTGGGTATCAACTTGATCAGCTTTATTTAAGACAACACGGATCTTGTCATCATGTCCTCGCAGGGAAGATATGACACGTTTGAACTCATCACTTATATCAAGTTTATGAGGATCAAAGAGAAGTAAGATGAGATCACACTTTCCAGCAAACCAAGACGTGACACCCGTGAAGTCATAGCTTCTCTGTGTTCTTTGCTTTTCTCCTGATAGAACTCCAGGAGTGTCGATAAACGTAATATGCTCCAGCAGCTTTTTTAGTCAAACAACACAACATATGATAAGTCGATTTCAAAGAAAATAACGAAATATCAAACGCAATAATGATAACTCACAGGATGTGCCATTTGAGAACACTGGAATTTTGATAAGAATGCACTTCCAAATGTAGTTAGACCATTAAATGGCATGTCGGCTTGAACAGCAACGGTATTTCCCGGAATACTTCTCTCATCGGGTCCATTCTGCAGAAAGCAAAAGACAATGTGGGCAAAGACCGTTCACTCAATCGAAAGGTTCACCTAGGATCTAGGACATACCATGACAGCAACAAATCTATCTGTAGTTGGCTCGGGTCCAATATGAGCTCCTAAGGGGAAAAAAAGTACCAATAATCAGATAGTTAAACCAGTAAAGGTGGCAAAAATAGATGGGTCGGGCAGGTTGGGTAGCTTCTCAAAGTGGGTTTGGGTCAAAACATGTAATTTTTACTGTGTTAATACTTTAATACAACTATGTTATTGCACTGATAAACTCACTAAATAAGTCAATATAGGATGATTTGTGTATTTTTAACACCGTAAGTGTGACTTTT
Organism: Senecio squalidus; assembly: GCA_910822075.1. Classification (NCBI taxonomy): domain Eukaryota; kingdom Viridiplantae; phylum Streptophyta; class Magnoliopsida; order Asterales; family Asteraceae; genus Senecio; species Senecio squalidus. Next base: position 17,593,192 of record CAJVGC010000060.1, on the reverse strand, counting down.
GACGTATTTCACCACTAATATCACATTTAAAAGAGAGATTTACGGTGTTAAGGGAGTGAAGAACTTGCCTGGATAACCACTTCGAAGCAAATGTTTGATGAATGTTGTTTTCCCTGTCGAGTATTGACCCAATAGCATAACCATGGGTTTGGCATCAAAATCACTGTTGGTCTAAAACAAGCACCAACGGCAATTAACTAATTATAAACAAACGAAATTGCGAGAGCAAACTTATGATTTTAAAACGATGATTTGAAACGCTGAGACAACATACCAATGCAGGAGAAACAAATTCATTAAAACGATGCATGGATTCTAAAGGCTTTAGCTTTTGAATATATAGCTTCTTCAGTCCATCAACGATCGATGTAACAGTCTTTAAGGGAATCTGTGTGACGAGAATATAGACAACCAAGGTTATACAATATCGAAAATGGTATGTTTTTTCTTAATATAACATTTATCATACCTTATTCTTTCCATGTTTTCCGGAAGCTGAAATCTCAATCTGAGAACCACCACCTTAAGAAACATGAAAAGTTACCATCAAATAAAATTCATTTGCACTTTTAAGATATGTAGTGAAAATAAGTAGAATATTTATCATTACTGTTAAAATCAAATTCAAAATCAGACGACTTCGACTTGGAATGGCGTTTATGCTTCTGCAAATGTTCATAAACTTGTTAGAGCTATCAAGAAACATGTGAAAGTTGCAGGCTCACAATTCATGGATGCATACGTACCGATAGTAAGGCATCAAGCCCCTCCATCTTTGGAGGGTTTATTTCTTCTTCATTAACTGCACCCATTAAAATTTTTTACTCAAACTGTCGTAAATCAGATAAATGTTATTTCTAAGAAATTGAGTGACATTTCCGGCCTACCATCTGTGTTTACGAGGTCACTGCTCACTGTTTTTCCCGCTTGCGCCAAGGATATTAACTAAAATACACAAAGTATAAACGAGTTTTCATATAACTGATTCATGCAACAAAAGAAAGGTGAAATTAAAAGAAAACCCACCTGCATTGCAGTGACGAACTCTTTAAACGCAAGAAAGCCTTGTCGTTTAGAATCAGCAATCGCCCACACCTTATAAAGTTGAGTTCCATGTTAATGTATAACAGAAGCAAGAACAACATGAACGAGAAACAATGAAGGAGATAGGGAGAAACCTGCTTGAGATCTTGCCTTGATAAATTAGACATAGCGAAAAATTTTGTGGCATCAGCACCGGTAAGACGTCCATCGTTATCTAAAATTTTGAAAAAAGAAATAAACGCGATTGATTAAAACAACCCATGAACGAAATAGAAAAAGAATGAGAATGAGAAAGAGAAAGAAGAAAAAAACCAGAGTCAGCGCAGTGGAACCAATCTTGATAAATCTTCTGATGTTCCTTAGAACACCGATTGATAGGAGCCGAACCAATATCCATTGAAATCGAAAATCTGAAATAAGTAGTATTCCAGATTCCCGAAGGCTCTGAATCAAAGGTGTGTCTTTATTCTTTCTATTTTTATTTTTATTTGAAACTTTAAAATTTGAAAAATACTATCAATTACTTTGATTTTGAATGTTGTCGTTGTTAAGGAATTGAAACAAATGAAAACTGGTTTCCTTTATTTCCTCTCCGTATAATTCGCGAAACCTCACATTTTTTTTGTGATCTTTCTGTCTGCAATATTCACAATCCATATAATAAACGGATACGAAAAAAATACCATAATGACAACAACAAAACACTACTATTTTGAAAAACATAATATATTTTGTTAGGCTAACCATAATTATAAAACGAATTAGAAAGTAATCGCTTGAACGAAGAATTTACATAGTTTGGTTGATTGGTGTGATCAACTTAGTCATTGAGATCCCGTATAATCGTTTGCTATATGAAACAGTAGCTACAAAATATTCACAACCATAACGCCTAGCTTCGCAAAAGTATAGCATTATACGATCAAGAATGAATAAATTTATAAATGAACACCAAGTGTTTCAAATCATACAAGAAAATGGGAAATGACATCTAGATTGTCGAATCAAATAATAACAGAAAAACGATAAATGATATGAGTGATAAATACATCTCGATCTCTATCTCTTATCTCTGAAAAGGGAGAAGGATACATCAAACCACACAATGAAGGCTATGTTGCAAGTCCTTAAGAGATACCGACAGTCTTTCCAAGCAACCACAACACTAAAGACATCTCTATCATTGCTATTGTGTGTATTGAAGACCTATCCAACATAAATCCAAACACCGTTATCCCCGCTCTGTTGTTCTCAAAATATGTCGCTACAAAAAATTCAAAAAAACAAGATTCGGGTCAAGAACAATATCACGTGTTAATTAATATGACCATGAATGTTTGTGAAAGTTACACTTACCCAAGGCCTGCCTTTTCTGAAATGAGATGGTACTATAAGTAAATGCTGGTATTAGTTTAGTGTTGTCTAGCTCGTCTTCACTACCAACATCCTCAGTATCAGACGATGATGCTTCATGATTGAAGGCTTGGTTTCCCATACCATTCACAGGTGGTGTTTCTGTGTCCACATCTGGAGTATCAAAGGACTCTATAGTTGCACACACATGCCACTTAGTAGCTAGACACGTTACGCCTTGAGCCTTATGTGTGATCTTAGTGGCACTCCTTAGTAGTATCATAAGTCCAGCTAGTAAGCTTACCGAAACCAACTATACATAACACAATAACATCAAGTTAAGTAAAAAATAAAACATACACAAACATTATCCAAATAGATGAACTGAAGATAGACCATAGTGTAGTAATTCACTTACTGCAAGTTCACCAGTTTTGAAGATGCTAAGATCTGCGTTGGATCGAGTAGTGTCAAGAAGCGAAGCGAATTGACTAACTGTGACAAGGATAAGGGCCCACATTATAAATACACGGTACCTATGACTTATAATGCGTAGATGTCTCCTGATCCTTAGGTGTTCCTTCAATACAAATTCTACTTCAGAGTCTGTATGGAACACTTGAGCGAAATCCTGGAGTCGTAGGATTTGTAGGTGACAGATAAGGCGGAACAGAACACAAACTAGGAAGAATACTACAGTTCTATACAGCCAGGAACAAAGCTCCAAGGTGCACGCTACGACATCACTCACTATAGCGTTACCCAAGAATGGAATAGCGGTTGCACCTGAACTGTACCACCATATCTTATATGCAGCCTCAGCAGTAAAACATGGTGCCACGAATATGAAAAGCATTTTAAGCGAGCTCTGCGTTTACACATGAACGATACAATTATCATATTGCAATTCAATGTGCAATTTGAGGCCTCAAATTTAACTCTAATACCCGCTCAATGTAGGTGTTCTCGGGTTGTACTTGCACTTAGATGAAGTATGAAACAAATATTTACTTTGGTTTTATTTTAGGGCCTAATTTTAGTAAATGAAATGATCCGTGCTTCTAGCAACACGGGCAACCAATTTGTATAATTTTGCTTTGACACATGAGTTTCATGATGCTAACAACATATATGTTATGCCATTTCGGTAATTATTCTAAATCCTGAACAATTATAGAATTAGCTGTAACATAATTTTATAACAGCAAGATACACTCTGTACCACGAGCAAACACCTAAGAATTAAAAACTAAAATAAAAAATAATCCGTAGCTGTCATTAAATCTTATGGCTAAAAATTAGAAGTTTTTTCGTCGAAAAAATAATTTCTATATTTTAGTCAAATACAAACTTTTAATCCAATAAGTTATAAATGGGATTAAATTTGTATTAGATTAAGAATTGTATTATATTATATGATTCTAAATTATTTGGGATTTATTTAGAATGTTAAAAAAGTTTATTTAGTTTCCAAACTTATTTAGGCCTATATCTTTGTATATAAATAGAGATTTATTAATAATGAACATAAAACAGCTAGGATTAAAAAGAGAACTTACATTGAGTTGTTCAGTATAACCACTGCGAACAGTCTCACTTTCATTACAAAGCTTATCAAAGAACAAAAACCTTCGAAGTCCATAAAATCTAACAAATCGCGACAAGCAAATAAAGGAAAGTGTAGCAATGCTGGTGAGAGACAACTGAACAAGAGTATCATAAGGCCTAGCGTGACGATTATCACAATCGCTACATGCTAGGTAAAAATGAGAGAGGAGAGGGATAACTATGGCGAAAATGATAAAAACAAACCAAGATAGACAAAACGTCCAACCAGTGGATTGATCGACGCACATCAACCGAAGCCATGACCTGAAGCTGTGTAACTCGTCGTTAGCGCGTGATTTCGTGCGAGAGATGTCTTTGTGTTTTGGTAAAAGAGTTGCTCTCTCGGCATCCATGGTAGTTGGGTGATGAATAAATCGTAAACCAGGATATGAAAATGGTTCTTTGCATGATGGACTATTTATAGGGAAATATTTTGCAAAATATACCCTCAAGTTAAGGAATACAACTTTTATAGAAACTTTATTATTATTGTTTATATCATATAATTATAATTATTATAAAAATATAATACGTACAATAAAATAATGCGTCTTATGAATCAAATTTTGAGTATCTTTTTCTTCTTGTCTTCTACCAAAATGGTCTAAACTCAATCATTAGTGTACATGTTACACTAAAAGGTATATTAATCATTTAATAATATGCATACATTATATGTTTGTGTATGTGTGTATGAAATTGGTAAAATTTTATCACTATAACTTTTGATTGTTGACAATAAAATATTTTATATTAAACAATCGATCCATATATATAATTATTAGATTATAATGTTTGTTAAAATTGTTAATAATTATCACTAAAAATATATATATTTATTATATTATAAAATATTTTCTCAATACTCTTAAATTTTAATTAATTGAAATTACTGATATACTTTTTATATCATTAACAACATATAATAATCATTTAAAACATTTTATTATAATTAATATTAGTTATTAAAATTGTAACTATATAAATTAAAAATAAAATAAAAATTAGTTTAAGCATGTAGACTTACATGTCTTTAATTACCACAATAGCAATAACTAGAGTACTCTAATATCTATTAGCCATTTTCGTATAATAAAATTACTTTTGTATTGATATATTGATTAAGGAATTTATGATTGGAATCCAAAACTCCTATGTGAGTCCGTTTCATTATTAACAAGATTTATTTTTAAACAAAGTGAGACAAATGTTTGGGTCAAATTCATAAACAAGTTTGATTACAAACTCTACAAAAACTAATAAAGCTTGATAGAGTATGGAAAGTCGAAAGAGGTTTTATACCTAGGTTTTTTTTTTTTTTTTTTTTTAACTTTTTATAATAATATAATTTAAATACAATGTTGATTAATAAGTTTGATATTTTGGTTTGATTGTGACAAGATCATTTCTTGTTATGAGTGTTTCTTTATTATTTTTTTACACTTTTTTTCTTGCAACCAATAGATGTTCTCAAAAATTGCAAGATTATAGTAAATCATGTTTCTACAAATTGAGAAAAACTTTTAACAAGATAGTTTGTGAATAGCTCGACAAAAGGTTATATATATATATATATATATATATATATATATATATATATATATATTTCAATATCAAGTTGATGATTTTCTTTTTTAATCTATAGTCTAACTGTAAAGGTTCGCCTATTCACTTTGTTTTGTAAATTACAATGAGGATGTTCACTCGCCACCTATAGATAGGAACTAGAACAATTCAAGATGAAAACAAGTTTTGTTCTTTTCAAAAGACTCAAACAAGTTCTATGAATTGACCCAAACATCGTGTTATTCAAAATAAACTCTAAAAACAATAACACCAATGCACAAAGCCACAACATTGCTCCAAGAAACAATCCTCAAAACAAAGTTTACCCCAACAACAGTACTCTGAGTAACAATGTTTACAACATGAACAATGTTTTCTTGATTATTACACATAAGTACGTAATCTATCTTCTGAGGAACATCGTTATGTCAAGAGAGATAACATATGGAAATACAAATGTATTAGTGAAGTTGCAAAAGATTATAAGTGGGACAAAGTATACACCTCAAATGTTGTATATCTAAAAGTTTTACGTGATGAATAAATTACATGTATTTCAAAATTTAATGTTATTCTTTTGAATGAATTTTGTATTTTCACTTTTCAGTTATGATTACAATTTTAATTCTTTTTCATGTTTTTTTATTTATATCATTCTATATATTTAGTTTCCGTAATCATATTTCTTAATGTAATTTTGCAAAATATATTTTTCTATCCTCCGCTGCAACGCACGGGTAATATACTAGTATTATAAAATAAAAAAAGATCAATAATTTTTTAAGATAAAAACACTTAAATTTTACCATTTATTTATTTTCAATTCAATAGCTAAAATTAAATCAAAACCCATTTTTAAATGATTTATTTTAAATTAATTTATCTCGCAAACCGTTAATCGTTAGATAAAATAAATTATACCGTTGTGACCTTCGCGTTCTACTCTTTAATTAGAGCAGTGGTCATATATATACTTTCGAAAACTTTTATTTTTTCGATTTTCGGGTGAGTATTGAGATTGTAACGGTAATATCACATGTGATTTTAACATAAATGAGTAAACTTCAAAAACAAAAAATGTTATATAAAGTATGATTTATCTAAACCTAGAAAAAAAATCAAATTTGACAACTTTTATTTTTCGTTTTTGAACAAATGTTTAAACTCATAAGATTATATCACATGTGATATTAACATAAAATGTGAATTTTAAAATCTAAAATCGTTATATGGACATATAATTAAATTAAACATATAAAAAATTCAACGAAATCACATGTGATAGTACTAAAATCAATATATTATCTTAAATCATATGTGATATTATAATATATGTAGAACTTTAAAACAAATAAGTCAATAACACACAAGATTTTAACTTTAAATCTGAAATTTTAAACACAAAAATATTATACTAGGTATAATCTATATAGATCCGTAAAAAAGATCGAATTTCGACAACTATTATTTTTCTTCGTTTTTGGTCAAATGGTGATATTCGTACGGTAAAATCACATGTGATATGAACACTAAATGTGAATTTCAAAACTCAAATATATTATATGATGTATATTTAACAAAAATAAAAAAGAAGAACACAACAATCATAAGTCAAACTACTAATATCACATGTAATAAAACTGTGATTTTATAATTTAAATTTTTCAATATCTCTCAAAAACCCGAATTTTTTTCCGTCAAAAGTATAGTGGGTGCTCTATAGATAGAGGAAATAATGCTCGTTTTAATGGTGTAATTTATTCGTTTAATATATTTACGGTTGTTAAAATAATTAACTTTTAAACAAAAATACATTAAAGTGTGTTTTTAAAATAAAGGATTGTAATTGGTTTATTTGATCTCAAGTTCCATAATGATATTAATGAACTCAACGCTATATTTCTAATAAGATTTGAAAGTATATGAAAACCCGCTTTAGCCTTGTATTACAAGATATTTCTAATAAGAAAATTTACTATTTTTTTATTATATTTCAATTTGTTAATATATTTCAATATTTTGGTTCTCATGATTCGTGAAAAATTGTAAAGTGATCTGGATCGGTGAAAATAATGTCGACATATATATAACGTGGCATAAGTTATCTTACGTGACTTAAAAACTTCAGTAACAATTGACTTAAAAAAAACTTAGAAAAATTTCTTGAATTTTATCCTTTAAATTATGAAAAATTAACAACTAAACGAGTGAAGTCATGATATCATGAGCTAGCCAAATCATGCTAATAGAATAAGTTTCATCAATTGATTCAATTCAGTTTATTTTATGATATTTGATAGATCACAAGATCAAACTATTTTAGTATAATATATTTATCTCATTAAAAGAAGAAGATAAATATGAAGTTGTTTTATAGAGATATGTTGTTATTCTAGATAAAAAAAATAAGAGTTTTGAAAAGAATTAATATAATTGATTATTTGATTTAGGTAACTGAGGATCATTTATAAAGTTTAGATCATTTTGATTAGCTGAACATTACCAACATAATGAATTGAAACTAACCCGAAGATAACTATACATAAAAGATAGGTATTCATCAATATTCAATCAATCGAATTAAATTTCCTACGTTAACAGGAAATAATACTTTCTATTTTGTGTCAATATATTATTCTGAAAACTAACAATTTTATATTTTGATAAATCTTAGTATGGTATCCGAGCGATGCTGCGGAGAAAAAAAATCATATTCAACAATTTACAGTGGGGTAATGATTTATTGTAATTTATCATTTGTCTCGTTATATATATGTGGAGTGTAATAGTTTAAAGTTCGGTCCTTCGGACAATATCAAAAGAATGTTGTGGTAACAGTTTATGGTTCGACCATTAAGCGATAATAATTATTATGTCATATGATCGATTTTCTCAATTCTTCTCCACTACCACGTCATGTTCCCGAGTTTTTTGAGGGGAAAAAAGAATATAAGGGAAAATAAAACAGTAGAAAGGAAGTATGGAGAAAAGAGGTTTTTTTTTATTTTTCGTGTTCCCGAGATGGAAAGAGTTGCAAAGAAAAGAAATGAACTTTTTTTTACTGTGTGTTCCCGAGTCAGAAAGAAAGGAAAAGAAAATTATTATTTTACAATTATGCCCTTTATTATATATTACTTAAATAAAACATAAAACACAAAGTTTACGATTTAATTTTATCTTTGTCCATCCTATCGCGGGACAATAATCTAGTAATATAATATTTAAACAAAAATAAATTATATATGTTGAGATACATCCACTCATTTTTTTACGCACCCTTTTTATTTTATAATCTTTAATATATAATAAAAGAGGGGCCTTAAAGGCCACATGGCGAAGTAACGTCCTTTGGATGAGTTATCTTCTTTGATTTCAGCCGTTAGATCAGATTGATGATGTCATCAAAGACTATTTCTATTTTACACCCTCTTACAATACATAATTACATTTTCTCTTTCATTTACATCTCCACTAAAATAAAAAAAACATAAGTTTATTTTACTTATAAATCGCTCAATTTAGACTATGATTTACCATATTGTTATTCTAAAATCTCCTCATAAAAATATCAAAACATGTATATAAACGTAAAAGTATATATATTATTTTAACTATAAGCAACATAGGTATAAACGTAAACGTATATATGTTATTATACGTATGACATTATCTTCTCATTACATAAACAAAAATTTACGAGTCAAACTTTATCTTTATCCGCGCTATCGCGGGACAATAATCTAGTTTATTTATAATATAATATTTAAATAAAATTAAATTATGCTTAAATATATCACACATTTCTTTATGTATGTGTATTTATATGGTCTGTGATTGGTTTTGGTTGATTTTAACATATATGTATGATTATTGGTTTCTGAACGTTTCGTTATTTTTGCCAACCATTTAACTTATTATAATGATATATACGGTAATACAAATGCAGTTAGACAATTTTTGGAAAATGATTATCACTTAAATAAAACATAAAACACAAGTAGAAACAATATCACGATTATGTATTAAGTAAATCATATAAATATTAAAATAATCAAGAAAATTAAACGAGAATATTTTTGGGATAGCTCTTGAAATTCCAGAAGAGTCCAATTACGTGTTTTGTTTCTAATAGTGTTTATCATGTTGAGGGTAATTTGGGGAAAGAAATATTTTACACATGTTTTGGATTTGATTTCTATTCAAATCTTCTCAATTTGGTTAGTAAGTTTATGAGAGAAAATAGGTAATATATTTCTTTCCATTTCTTTTCTCTTTTCTCCCTTCAAAAACTGTGGAACACGAATTTTATTTTTTATTCTATCCACTTCTTTCCATTTCTTTTCTTTTCTTTAAAAAAAAAAACTCGGGAACACAGGAATCTCAAGTTTGTAAGTAAAGAAAAAATTAGATTCAAACGGATTTAAATTCATAAACTTCAAACAAACATGTTATGTAAAAGAAATTCTATTCAAATTCACTCAATTTTTTTATAGATTTCGTGAAACAAACACCCTCGCAGAATATTTTCCGTTCGGATCATTTAACCCATTTAGGTAATTCGACTCATTTGAAGATTAAACTCATTTCCGAACATAACAAAAGTCTAATTTTCAGGTCATTTTGTTTTTTTAACAGTGACGTCTAATAATTTCGCGTTCGGTCAAAAAGAGAATTAAATATATTTCTTGAATAGTATTCCCGTATAAACCCATGTTTTTCATAAACAAAAGCTAATTTTCCTTCAACGATGCAACAACAATTAAAAATTCATCCAGACACTACGCTTTCTAATCGTTTATCGTTCTGGTTTTCAACCCGAAAAAAATATTTTCATTCAAGACATTCAAATTCAGTCTTTTTCCATGAATCCAATATGGTAACACATACTTTCGAATGTTGTAATGACTGTAATGAAGGATAATCAATATGGTAACAAGGTTTATTAACCTTAGAAGTATCAAATGTAATACTACTCAGTTTATTGGTATTAAAACTTATCGGTGACCAATAGAAGAATATATAAACTTTTGATGATAACCATCTTCCTAGTTATATAGAACAACACGAACCACAACACTGTCAACCAACTTTATAAAATTTAGATTATAAATCAAATATTTGAAAATTTACTCCATCAAATAATGTTTAAAGTTAAAAAATAATGGTTACATGAATACAAATTTTATATCAATTACTTTGATTTGCCTTTTTTTTTATATGGGTGGATATTTTTTTTATGAAATTAGTAATCGAATTAATTAAAGGAAATTAAGATTAGTTTATATGTTATATTCATTAAGGGATAATTACAATTTATTTAAAATTTTAAAATTTTAATAAAAAATGAAAATGTTTTATATATTAATAAAGATAAAGATAAAGATAGTTATTATTATTTATTAGTTATTGTTGTAATTAAGAAAATGTCACTAACATGGGTAGATTAGTAATTTTAATTATTTAAAATTTAAGATATTAAGATGTTAAAGGAGATTATTTATATTGTAGTAAATATTGGTCTATATAAGAGGTATAGATATAACTTAAAATGATTTGAAAGTTTTAGGTTTCTATTAAAAAAAACTTCAAGGCCAAAGGGTACGAATGAATAAAACAGACGTGTAAACAAGGAGGTTGTCGTCCAAGCTGTTTGATTACCAATCTCACATGCCATGTTACTTACAACAATGTATAACACCTAAACACAAAACTTTATAAGACACCTATGTTTCCTATTATTATATTTAATCTTTATAATTGAGACGTATTATAGAGAAAAATCCCATAAATTGAGGCTTGTTAGCTGTTAGTAAAGTAGTAGACTATTTCTGCAGTTGCAACTATAAAACACAGAACTCGACAAGAAGAATTGGTGTAACACTATTAGGAGTGATATACGAAAAATCTTATTCATTTTAAATTTGGATTAATGACAAGAGTAATATAAAAAAAATACAAAAAATTTAAGCAATATCACGTGGCATAAAACCTGACCTAAATCATTTAAATGGGGTTGGATCGGGCGGTCTAACCAATTAAATCAGGTTTTGGGCTAAAACCGGCCAATTAAATCTGAATCAATCACTTTTATCGTTTCGGGTTCAACCGAGTGGAGGTCACAGATAAACTGTTGCGGACAAACCGGTTTAGAACTATTCCATGAGGAACTTTTTATTTTTGTCAATTCTAAGGATCGAACTCGAGACTTTTGATGTGTGTTGAAGTAAAACTCCACGGGGATTGATACCACGAACAATCTTCAAAAGGTATCTTCTGATTAGAAATCTGCAACACGAAACAAGCGCCTAAAGCTTATCGGGGAGGTGTCCGCGATAACGCTCGAGCGTGAGAGTAAGTATTCATCACTAGAATTTAGGGTTTATAAACTGTAAATGATTAAGGTATTTAAGAAGATGAAAGAATGATCAAGAACATTAAAGGAGAATGTTCTTGATTTAGTGTGTGTAAGGTTCAGATCCCTTTCCTAGAATGGGTCTGATTCCATTTTATACTACCTGGTGCATCGGTCTATTACCCCTTGGATAATGGACTGATGTTACTTTCGGCGTACTATATTCCTTTCCCTGATGAAACTGGTCCATAGGTGGCACCTTCGGCGTCACCCTAATACCCAGCAGGTGATTGGTAAACCTTCAGTACTTTTCCTGCAGTACCGCGTGGTACAGTCCTTTTAGCCGTTCTGTCAGGTACTTTATGTCAGGTAAGCACGTGATATGTTTGGCGTTTCTCGTACTGGCGGTTTGATGTCGTCAGCTTGGTCTGCTGCTCATGGCTTCGGTCTGACGCTCCGTTAAACTTGCCGGAGCTATTCTTACCGAAGCAGTAGGGCGAGAAATCCCTTTTTGGAGTATATCTATATATACTCCAACATGCCTTGTACTAGACTCTTCTAATTTCTTCCGTAGCTGTTGCTTTGACTCCTGGTAGCTTATCGTGTCTTTATTTGTGAATGGTCAAGCGCTGTCTTGTCATGGTCATTAATGCAACCGTTGCGTGTTGCTTTGATAACCTAAAGGGCAAACGTGCTTGTGTCAGTTAATTATTGCCATGTCACTTCTCCCATAAATGCCGCCGTTTCGTTCTTCCCACGCGCCTGTCCCCAGACATTCCTTTGGTCCTCACGCGCCTTTCTGACAACTTCAGACGCTCCCTTTATTTTCGGTATTCGTGCCTATCGTGCGCCGAACCGTTATAATGCGCCTCCTTTTCCCTATTTAAACCTAGATCCCCTTTCGTTGTTTTCTTTTTACCTTCTTTTTGAGAAATTTTCTTCTTCTTTTCTCTTTTCTTTCTCCTTGCACCGAATTCTTCAAAAGCAATCTTTTATTCTCCACCATTCCTCACCATTGCTCGCTGTTTCGCCTATACTCCACCCTTTCCAATAGGCAAGTCCGACCTTTCTACTTCTTACTGCACTCTTACTCATAAGGAGCTCCAGAAATTTTGTGCCCTACATGAGTTCCATGCTAACTGGCGTGCCAGGGAGCCCCGCGTTAAGGACACGGTGTTGGATTGTCCTCCGGGGTCTATCGCCATGTATTGTAAGTGGTTTGAATTCTCAAACCTCCGTCTGCCCTTCACTGAGTTCTTTCTTTCAGTGATTGAGTTTTATCAGATCACGCCTATCCAGATGAATCCCCTGGGCGTTCTCAGGATTATGTCTTTTGAGATCCTGTGTCGGGCGCTGGGCTTCAACGCCACTCTTAACCTGTGGCGCCAGTTTTACAAATTGGCTCGTAATGGTGACTGGTTTATGGTGGAGCGCCGAGCGAAGAGAGATTGCTTTTCCTTTGTCCCTACTGGGCTTAAGAAGTGGAAAGAGTCCTTCTTCTGGATAGATGCTTCTGTTGCTCCTATTGCCAAGCCTTGGCGGTCCGTTACTGCAGGAGGTTTCAAGGATGAGGCTCCTGCCCTTACTGACGCGGAGTGGGGCCAGATAGAGCTTATCCTGGAGAATCCCCTCTACGTTCGCTCCTATCCTACTGAGGTGCTAATTTTAGCCGGCGTGTGCCGGAACTGGATCCCTTACAATCAAAAGCCTTCCATTGCTATTGGGAGCCGATGTGAGTTTCCGGCTTTTTTTTTTTTTTTTTTTTCGTTATTCTGATATGTTCTTTCTTTACTTTATTAGCTTTGACGCTGCTGGAGTACCTGCAAATCGAGAGCCTGGAGGGTGTTCACTTCCCTCGTGTTGTGTTGGAGGTAGAGGAGAAAGGGATAGTCGAGCAGGTAGGCGGCCGGTTTGTAGAGCCTTCGGCTACTCTACGCTCGCTACTTCCTGCTGCTCCAGCTGCGGCGACTGAGGAAGCGGTAGCTGAGGCTTCCGTTCCTAAGAAAAGGAAGAGGGTTCGGACTGAAGCCTCTAGCCGTAAGCCTCGCCGGCATAAGAAGGCTGCAAGAAAAGGTACACATATTGACCTTACTTCCGAAGAGGAAGAGGAGTGGTCAGGGTCCGAACGTATTGTCTATCCCTTTTTTACGGCCTCCCCCTGCTCCTCCTTTCCTTCGGTCATAATGTTATCATCCTCTTCTTCTGAGTCTATTCATCAGTCTGATTTTTGGTGCTCCGCAGAGTCTGCTACTGTCCCTCTTGCAGACCCTACTCCTCAAAATTTGGAGGAGGTGGATGGAGCACGTCAGGCTACTTCCACTTCTGCTCCTCCTTCTGGTAAGGGTTTTTCTTTGGTTAGTCATCGTGCCTGTGCCACGGTTCTTTACTTATTTTATTCTTTGGCTTGAACTTTTGTAGGTGAAAGACCTGTTGGTCCAGAGGAGACGACCCCTCCGGTGGTGACTGAACCGGAAGTTACAGTGCGTGGACCTGCTGGGTTGGAGGAGACGGTCGCTCCGATGACGACTGAACCGGAGGCCATAGCGCAGGGGTCCACCGGTCAGGAGGAGACTGTCAGTCCGACAGTGGTTGAACCGGAGGTTACAGTACAGAGGTCTACCGAACCGGAGGTTGTGGTACAGGATCAGGAGGTTCCGGAAGGTAGTGGTGGTGGTGACAGAAGCTGTTACAAATGTGGTGAGAGTGGCCACATGTTCGAGGAATGCCCCAAGGGTGATGGGTCCGACCCTTTCGAGGAACAAGAGGTTACTCTTCTTTCCCTCAGGGACTCCGATCCCTCATTATCTGGAGATGCCGAGGATCCCTATGTTCCGGCCTGGGACGCCGTTCCCAGCAGCAGTATGCAAGATATAAGTATCTGTCGGAGCATGCTCGACCATTTTGCCACTCCGGCAGAGTCAAGGCGCTGGGAGAAGAAGTCCGATGAGGTGGTGATGGCAAGGATGGATTTGATGCTGACTCAGTTGGCCGTAGGGGGTACTGAGATGAGGACCCGATACAATAAACTCCCGGGGAAGCAGTCGAAGCTCCAGAAGAGTCTGAGCGAGACGTCGAGGTGAAGGAGAAACGTGCAGTAATTGGCTCCTTGGAGAGGACCGGCACCTCCCTGTCTCGCAAAGCAAATTTCTACCAACGCCAACAGAGGAAGGCTGCTAGGCACTGTAGGAAGTTGAAGGTGCAGTTTGCTGATGCCCTCGCTGAATTGGACAGGGTGAAGGAAGAAAACTCTTCTCTAGCCGAAGCTGCAAGAACCCCTACTGTGGCCCCAGATATGAAGACGATAAGCCTGTCTGACTGGGAACTTATGGTGGGGGAATTGAGGAGAATGGAGAAGGCTGAGGAGACTCTCAAGTCTCGGCTGCAGCATGCCGGAGCAGATGCGAAGAAAACTATTGATGTGCTGCAGGATGAGCTTGATCAAGTTAAGGAGAACAACATTGCTCTCCAGGCCGATAAGGAAGGGTTGCAGTCTAAATTAGACTGGGTGATGGGCGATGGGATGCAGAGCTTTGTTAGCAAGCTTCACTCTAGTCACAAATTCTGCTCCATACGGTCACACCACTGTTTGTGCTATTGCTTCGGGCTTCGTTGACGGGGTAAGGAAGGGATACCGCTATCACAAGCTTAGTGCCCCTATGGGTACAGTTCCGTCCTTTGATCCCCAAGCTGATCAAAAATATGAAGAAGCAACGGCTGCCCTGTCCCAGTTGTCCTTTCCTTACCTTGATCTTCTCCGGGCTAGCTCACATCTGTCTATCGAGGAACTTAAAGCTCTGGATCCAGCCCCCGCTCCGGACCTAGATTGTTAGGGTTGAAATGTGCGTTGTTGTTGTTTCTTTTTTTTTTTGTAATGGCTTCGGCCACTTTGTAACTATCATGGCTTCGGCCATCGTATTAATGATAAACCGGTTTCTTGTACCATGGTGTATTTGTTTACTTTATTTTTAAGTTAAAATATTTATTTTGAGAAGCGTCCATAACTATTTCCTTAAGATATATCCGACATTTATAACTTGAACGAATATCGTGTGTTATATCATGCCTTAACATATTTTTCGTTGTTACTGATTTAATTAGAGAGGTTACTCGACCCTTTTGATACCGGGATATTCTCTGACCGGTACGGAGTTATTTTTTTATAGGCTGCTCAAACCTGTCTATGTTAGGATTGGAGTATCAGACTAACATGGAGTTTATTAGAGAGGGCACTCTCCCCTTCGTCTTCTAAGAGCATTGTACTCTTAGGAACTTATCATTAACCAATTGCTACTTATAATTTAATCAATGGTCTTAAAAATCTGCCATGTACTGAGAAAATTGTTGCTCCTGAAATCCGGAGACAACTATAGCTTGTATTGATAAATGATTGGGTCATGCCCTTACACCCTTCCAATGGAAGGTTTACAGATGTTTTGACATTAGGCGTACAGGAGATTTCATATGTAGCAACATCGGAGGAGGTTTCCGTGCCAAGTCCTCGGAATTGTATTCCCTCCGACCATCTGCAGCTTGTAAGCTCCATTTCCACACGCTTCGGCTATTTGGTACGGGCCTTCCCAGTTAGGTCTTAGCTTGCCCTGGTTCTCCATTCTACTGGCCTTGTTGCTTCGGAATACGTAATCCCCCGGTTTAAAAGTGGTGGCTCTCACCCTTTGGTTGTAGTACCCCTCGACTTGTCTCTTGTATCTTTCTTCATTGATTGCTGCTATTTCTCTCATTTCTTCCATGAGATTCAAGTGAAGGCGAAGCTCTTCGGAGTTTGCCTCCATGACTCGCATCCTATTCGTGGGCATACCAATTTCCGCTGGGATGACTGCCTCCGTCCCATAGGTCAGACTAAAAGGGGTTTCCCCGTTACTTGTTTTGACCATAGTTCTGTGGGCCCATAGCACATGTACCATGTGATCTAACCAGCTTCCTCCTTCCTTATCCAACCGGGTTTTGATCCCTTCCACTATGCTTCTGTTGGCACGCTCTACTTGACCGTTGGCCTGTGGGTGGGCAACGAAAGTAAATTTCTGGTGGATTTTCATTTCTTTGCACCATGACTTGAGCGGATTGTCCGCGAACTGCTTCCCATTGTCTGATACCAAGATCCCCGGTAGGCCGAACTTGCATACTATATTTTCAAATTTTTTTTTTTTAATCTGAGGTCCGGTAATTGAAGCCAATGGTTTTGCCTCCACCCATTTGGTGAAGTAGTCTATGGCTACTAACAGAAATTTTACTCCGCCGGTGGCAACGGGGAAGGGTCCCACTATGTCAATGCCCCATTGGTGGAATGGCCATGCTGAAGTTACAGAGATCAGGGCGTGCTTAGGCAATTTGGGCACTGGTGAGTATCGCTGGCAACTGATGCATCTCTAGATCTCATCAGTTGCATCCCGATGCATCGAGGGCCAAAAATACCCTAGGTTCATGATTTTCGCCACTGTAGCTCTTGGGCCAGAGTGCATCCCACACGCCCCGTTTTGTACTTCTCTTATGACATAATTGGCCTGTGCCGGTCCGACACATCGAAGCAAAGGCATTAAGTATGATTTCTTATAAAGAGTTTCCCCTTCAAGGACATACATAGGACTCTTGGCCCTAATTTTTCTAGCTTCGGTATGATCATTCGGCAGGGTACCATCCTTCAAAAATTGGATGATAGGTGTCATCCAGCAAGGTCCCTCTTCTTCTACGATTGTATGTATTTCCTTGGCGTCAATCGACCTCTCTTTCAGCGTTTCGACCAACACGCTTTTGAATACGTGAGGGAATGAGAGGTTTGTTAATGAGGCCAGCTTGCTTGCTGCGTCAGCCTTCGTATTCTCCTCTCTGGGCACTTGCCTTATGCTGAAGCTACGGAAGCTTGCCTTTAATTTATCCACCAACTCCTTGTACTTAACCCCTTTGTTTCAAAACCACCGTTCACCTGGTTTGCTACCAGAGACGAGTCTACGCTCACTTCCAAGTGTTTCATTCA
>CAJVGC010000060.1:17515226-17575189 GCA_910822075.1 Senecio squalidus | reverse complement strand
CTGGCCTTCTCCTCCTCCGTTCATTCAACTCTCCGCGAGTTTCAACATCTCGATAATCAACCATGTGGACTTCCTTGGTCTTTCCCTTCTGCCCGTTCCGACCATCTTGCCGAGCATTTCTTCCCCCTTGTCTGGCTCCTGACCTTATTTCTGTCAAGAGGTGGCGTAATTGCCCAGAGCGCACGACCTCTTCTATGTGTTTCTTGAGTTGATAGCAATCGTTGGTGTTATGACCGTTGCCTTGGTGGAATTCGCAGTATCGGTCCGCGTTCTTCTTCTCCGGATTTCCTGTCATGGGCGGTGGTATGGGGAACTTTTGACAGATGGGTTCGGTAGAGTATATCTCACATGGGGGTTTTGGATAGCAGCTGGAATATGTTCTTGGGCCTGCCGTCTGGTGAGTAAGGGTGTACGTGCGGGGTAACGGTTCTCGACTTCGGCGGAGATCTCTCGTTCCGCGAGGCGGGGATATCTCGTCTACCTCCGCCCCTCCAGCTGTTTAGTCTATCCTCCCGCATTACCCTTCGCGAGCTTCCCTCCTCTGTTAGGGAAGCCGCTTCCTTCCCCCTGATGAAGTCTTGAACTCTCTCCATCATTTCCTCTACCGTTCTAGGGATTTGGTTATTAAGTCTCTTAATGAGCTGCTTGTTTCGAATGGCGTGCATGAAGCCCGAAACCCTCATCCCTTCGGTAGCCCCTTTAATTTGCAGACTCTCTCTATTAAACCGTTCCATGAACCTCCGGAGGGTCTCATCCTCTCTCTGCTTAATGTTGTGTATCTCTACCGGGTCCCTTTCGTATCTTTTCTGTTGCATGAAGTTAACCCTAAACTTCTGTTGCAGGTCTTCAAAACCGCTGACGCTTGCCGGTAGAAGGCTGTCAAACCACAACCTAGCAGCCCCTATCAAGGTTTGCACGAACATGTGGCACCATATCGGCATGGACCACTGCTCTACTTCGGCCGCTCCGGCGAAAATACTAAGATGGTCGTCAGGGTCCTGGGTTCCGTCATCTTCACATTTGATGGCATTTTAATTTTAGGAGGGAACTTAAATTCCGCGATTCGCTTTACGAACTTCGCCTCCCTCTGCCGATGGTATGGTCTCGCCAAGTCTTCGGCCTCATATCTTTCAACCAATGTTTGGGCATATTCCGGAGGCAATGCCCAGGCATTGGGGTTGTATTCCGATGAGACTGGGTGCCCTGATGAGAAAAGTGGAATCCCGGTTCCCTGTGTATCGCGGTGCCAGAATGTCCGAAGGTAAATCGAAGGACACTCTGGGTGGTGGCATCGTAGATTGTTGAGGCATGTAACCCGCTTGTGACGGAGGGAGTAAGACTCCTCCCCTCTGGCTCAAACCCGTGCCCGGCGTTTGGGTGAAAATTACTTGATATGTTCTCCCGAAAAGGTTCCGTCCTTGCAACGGACTCACCTGCTCCTCCCTTCGTCCCACCTGGCTCATTCTTCTTGGAGATGGGGTAGTTGATTCGTTGGTCACGCTAGTCTCATTGATGTCCCCATACGAGAGTTCAATGTCTACCCCTCGCTGTCTCTCCCTTTGCACGTATGTGTTCATCAGCCCTCGTAGGCGTCCGAAATTGTTGATAACGAATTCTGGGGTGATTTCGTTACTGCCGCTCTGAGGGGCCGCTTCGTGCCTCGTGGCGTCCAGTACAGGTGGTGATAAAGGTGGCATTGACAGGTGTGGCATTGGTTGATATGGTGTGGACTGATGCGGTTGAGATCGGGGTGGCTCTATAACGTTGGTTGATGGTTGAACAGTAGGCACGAGGGTGGATATCCCCGACGACAACGGGGTATCCATGTGTCTGTGTTCTCGCTCCAACTATCGTTGAATAAAGGTCCCACGGATGACGCCAAATGTTGAAGTAAAAATCCACGGGGATTGATACCACGAACAATCTTCGAAAGGTATCATCTGATTAGAAATCTGCAACACGAAACAAACGCCTAAAGCTTATCGGGGAGGTGTCCCCGATAAGGCTCGAGCGTGAGAGTAAGTATTCATCACTAGAATTTAGGGTTTGTAAACTGTAAATGATTAAGGTATTTAAGAAGATGAAAGAATGATCAAGAACATTAAAGGAGAATGTTCTTGATTTAGTGTGTGTAAGGTTCAGATCCCTTTCCTAGAATGGGTCTGATTCTATTTTATACTACCTGGTGCATCGGTCTATTATCCCTTGGATAATGGACTGATGTTACTTTCGGCGTACTATATTCCTTTCCCTGATGAAACTGGTCCATAGGTGGCACCTTCGGCGTCACCCTAATACCCAGCAGGTGATTGGTAAACCTTCAGTACTTTTCCTGCTGTACCGCGTGGTACAGTCCTTTTAGCCGTTCTGTCAGGTACTTTATGTCAGGTAAGCACGTGATATGTTTGGCGTTTCTCGTACTGGCGGTTTGATGTCGTCAGCTTGGTCTGCTGCTCATGGCTTCGATCTGACGCTCCGTTAAACTTGCCGGAGCTATTCTTACCGAAGAAGTAGGGCGAGAAATCCCTTTTTGGAGTATATCTATATATACTCCAACAATGTGCAAGCTAATCCCTTACCACTAGGCTAGTAAACCAGTGTTCTTACGTTTGCCAAAAATAATGAATATATTTCAATGTACACAAATTTCTCCAAAAAGAAAATATAAATCTGTTACAATCTTAGTAAGTAACTTCTACAACATTTTTGAAGATTAGTTTTTGAGGAACATTAGTATACATATATAATTAAAAAGATTTATAAAATATACATACTTTTTATTACGAGCATTTCGTCCGATCGGTTGGACCATTATTTTTTAAAAATGAAACCGTCTTCAAAACAATTCCAAAAACATTGTCTTAATAGCAAAAAAATTCACACAAAAAAACCTGCCGAGTAATTTCTAAAAATTAAAAGTTCAAAATATGACAACTTCGGGTCAAAATGTCTTCTTCGGGCTGGTTTATAAGTATCCCTAATCCTATGGTTAATATATCATTTATTATGATCAAAAATTGAAAAGCTATAGAAATAATGGCCCATGTATACTTTTACACATCGAGACACAAGATAGATATCTTTAGAAACAGCCCATTCATACTTAAACAAGTCCAAAAACTGATCATTCCATGTTTAAGTAGAAGCTCAAATAAAATTAATATCGGTTATATGCATGACCACCTTGAATTGTACATAATCCGATTAAAGTATTGAAGTATTGAACTTTGTGGGTGTTTTTGTTGGACGATTCCGATCGTTTATTTATCAAAAATACTGTTCGAGCAACGATTGTCAAACACGAAGGTGAGGTGATATCAACCTTGGATATCCTGTGATAATCACAGTGCAAACCCAACAAGCTCTTGACGAACCTAGGGTGATCAAGGTTGAAGATGAAAGGAAGAGTATATGAACTCTGTGTTTAAGGTTTTGTGTGTGTTCAGATGAGATGAGAAAAGTGTGTCCTCACCATAATGATTTGTATCATGTATTTATATGGCCAGTGTCAAGTATATGGAACGTTGTCCATTGATGATTACGAATACTTGAAAGGTCTTAATCATTAATCACCAATGTGTAACGCCTTACTATTATGACGATAATAAAGCAGTTTGGACAGGCACTTTGACAGACGCGGTCCGCTTTGACGGAATGCGGTCCGCTTTGACAGACGCGGTCCCCTTTGACGGAATGCGGTCCGCTTGATGGAATGCGTTGGAATGCAGTCCGCTTGACGGAATGCGGTCCGCTTGACGGAATGCGATCCGCTTGACGGAATGCAGTCCCCTTTGACGGAATGCGGTCCGCTTGATGGAATGCGTTGGAATGCAGTCCGCTTGATGGAATGCAGTCCGCTTGATGGAATGCAGTCCGCTTGATGGAATGCAGTCCGTTTGATGGAATGCGTTGGAATGCAGTCCGCTTGATGGAATGCGTTGGAATGCAGTCCGCTTGATGGAATGCAGTCCGTTTGATGGAATGCGTTGGAATGCAGTCCGCTTGATGGAATGCAGTCCGCTTGATGGAATGCAGTCCGCTTGATGGAATGCAGTCCGCTTGATGGAATGCGTTGGAATGCAGTCCGCTTGATGGAATGCGTTGGAATGCAGTCCGCTTGATGGAATGCAGTCCGTTTGATGGAATGCGTTGGAATGCAGTCCGCTTGGAATAGACTTGATTGTAGTAACGGGCTTAGGTAAACCCTACTAACCTCATTATGCCCCCGAGTTAGGATTTGCCAAAACAACGGTTTGCAAGTGGTAACTATCATTACTCGTAAGCCTTGTCTTTTTTTTTTTTTTTTTTTTTTTTTTTCAAATCCGGAGTAGCGAGCCAAGTACCAGGGCATTAGCCTGGTACCGGCGGTATAATCAAAGTCGGGTACCGGCTGTTTAGGCCAGGTACCGGCGGTACCGAGTAACAAAAGTCGGGTACCGGCTGTTAGGGCCTGGTACCGGCGGTTCGTGTGAGGGTGTCGGGTACCGGCGGTTTGGGGATTGAGCATTCCGGATACCGGGAGTTTTTGCACCGCACCGGCAGTTTAAGCCCGGGCAAGCAAAGGGTACCGGCTGTTTAAGCCCTAGTACCGGCGGCAATCTAACAAAGCCAGGGACCGGCGGTTGGTAGCCCGTGTACCGGCGGCGACAAACAAATCCTAGTACCGGCTGTACTCTCTTGGTGTACCGGTTGTTTTGATGTTTTAAGTCATAAGCTAAACCTTCTAACTGTAATTGTTTTTCTTGCGGCATGTAATGTTTAATATACCTTGTTATGTATTAGGCATATTGTAGTTGTCTTTGTTGTGATTTGACATGGCGTTGTCTAGGCCTAGCCTTGCTTTGTGTGACATTGTCTAGCTTTTAAAAATAATGTGTTTATTGGATGATCAAGCCAATAACAGATTTTTGTTTTTTTATCTTTTTATTATGGATGTTGTCCATGACACCGTCTTGGGTGTGCATGACAGTGTGTAAATTTGGTTGTGCCTATGACACTTTCTTGAGGACCCATGGTTCCTTTGCATGCCAATGACATAGGTAGATTTGGGTATTTCTGATGTATGTTTCATATTGTGCCTGTGACACTGTGCCAATGGCACTTTTGTTGGTTAACCTTTACTTTGTTTACTCGCGAGGATTGTCGCTTCCCAGTGAGAAGTGCTTATCTTTTATCAAGTAGATTAAAAGACGAATATGATTGTATGTTATTTGGCCAGACAAGGTTGTCTTTCTTGGCTTCATACATGTTGTATTGAACTATGTTCTTAGTTGTGTACGTGCGCATGCGTGTTCAAGTTGTAACATTGTACGTAATGGAAGTGCATGGTTGGCTTTAGACTGAGATGTCTATTGTGGCCTTATGCTTTTTGTATTGAATCCTTACTTCAATATTTATTTGTTTATGCAAATACCATAGAAAAATGATATTGTGAGATAATATTGGGATACAAGACCAGACCAAATGCTATTATTGCCAGTGTCATACATGACCATGACATTCCATGTGCCTGGAAACATTTATTGAAAACATAAAGGAAAAAATGACAGTAAAGACTATTGCACCTTGATAGGTCATTCCATATTCGCTCCCTCATGTATCATGAAGACATGGCCATCAGGTGGTCCGGGGTGTTCTGTGTCTTCCCCCTTCTTTTGCCAGGCGTAATTCTTCTTAGGTGGAGTTTTATTTGCTTGCTGCTTAGCGCCAGGGACAAGGTGTTCTAGCTTGCCTTCTTCCCAAGCCCGTCTGATTTCCCTTTTGAGCTCTCTACATACATTTGTGTCGTGTCCATGGTCTTCATGGAAATCACAATATTTATTCATGTTTTTCGTACCTGACCTATGCTCCATCTGGGGTGGAGGTGCGAAGGTAGCGCACACCTGCTCTGTTATCAAGATTTCTTTTGGTGTTTTGCTAAGAGCAGGCTCGGACGCATGTTTATCGTATGGGCCAAACCTCCTGTTGCTCCTTTCATCTCGTCGAGTGTCGGTCCATGACTTGCCGCCTACCTCTCTTGTCAGGGAGACAGTTTCCTTTGACCTTAGATAGTCATATGCCCTGTCCGTGGCTTCTTTGAAAGTAATTGGAGTTCTCTTAATTAACTTTTCTTGCAGTTGTCCTGGAAGCAGGGAAAGAGTAAAGCCAGAAATTTGTTGACTCTCTGGTAACATGGCAATCTTCTGGCATTCTTGTGTGTACCGCTGGATAAAGTCACGCAACCCCTCTCCTTCTTTTTGTCGTATCAAATGAGCCTCTATATGAGTTCTATGTTGCTTCTTTTGTTGTACAAATTGAGTCACAAACTTGGCTTTTAGATCTGCGAAATCTTGAATACTCCTCTCAGGCAAGTCAGCAAACCAATCACGAGCGAAACCTTGTAATGTTCCAGGGAACATGTGGCAAGCGACTGGGTCTAACCATTTCTCCGTCATAATAGCCTGTTCAAACAGAGCAAGGTGGTCGTCTGGATCTCGAGTACCATCGTAAGTACCAACAACGGACGGGACTTTTTGCTTATGGAATCTGGCAACCCAGTCACAGAACTTTGAAGTAACCACTGACAAAGGCATAGTGGCTGCACGGGGTGGAACTGCTGCTGTCACTAAGGTTTGCAACACTCTTAGCATGTCGTTAGATGTGTCATGTGGTAGAGGTGTTGGTGGGGTGTGAATGGGTGGTTGCCTTAGCTGCTCCAATAATTGTGACAAGGGATCTACTGGTAGGACAGGCGTGGGCTGTGGGGCTTGGCGCAACGCCGCCACCAGCTGAGACAACAGGTCGGATGAAGTAGGTGGTGGAGGTGGTGGTGGTGGTGGCTGAGTACTCTGAGCCAACCTTCGAAGCAATTCCACAATTGGATCCTCCTGAACCCCTTGAGCAGCGGTCTGGGGAAAGCTTGAAACAGGTTGTCTGACCTGATCCGTGCCATCCTCCTGAGAGCTTGTCCCATGGGAAAAAAGAGGCTGAAACGGAGGGATGGCTGTCACTGGTGGTGGTGAAGTAAACCTACTTGTACCTGCCAGCCTTGTGGAAAAAAGAGGACTGGTTAAAGAGGGATACCCTCGTGTCGAGCGTAGGTCCGACACTGTCCACTCAGAATCCACGTATGATTCTGGCATTGTGGTATGAACAGATGGAGTTATCACCGCCTCTGGTGCAGTGGTAGTCACAGTAGTGGTGATTTCTGGCACTGAAGAACTGATCTGCGATGGATGTGTTGCCTCCATGGAAATGCTTGATTACTGAGAAACAAGAAAAAATTTAGGAAAAATGAAACGCCGTTTAGAAAACGAGTCCCACGGATGGCGCCAATGTTCGAGCAACGATTGTCAAACACGAAGGTGAGGTGATATCAACCTTGGATCTCCTGTGATGATCACAGTGCAAACCCAACAAGCTCTTGACGAACCTAGGGTGATCAAGGTTGAAGATGAAAGGAAGAGTATATGAACTCTGTGTTTAAGGTTTTGTGTGTGTTCAGATGAGATGAGAAAAGTGTGTCCTCACCATAATGATTTGTATCATGTATTTATATGGCCAGTGTCAAGTATATGGAACGTTGTCCATTGATGATTACGAATACTTGAAAGGTCTTAATCATTAATCACCAATGTGTAACGCCTTACTATTATGACGATAATAAAGCAGTTTGGACAGGCACTTTGACAGACGCGGTCCGCTTTGACGGAATGCGGTCCGCTTTGACAGACGCGGTCCCCTTTGACGGAATGCGGTCCGCTTGATGGAATGCGTTGGAATGCAGTCCGCTTGACGGAATGCGGTCCGCTTGACGGAATGCGATCCGCTTGACGG
Organism: Senecio squalidus; assembly: GCA_910822075.1. NCBI lineage: Eukaryota > Viridiplantae > Streptophyta > Magnoliopsida > Asterales > Asteraceae > Senecio > Senecio squalidus. Next base: position 17,567,374 of record CAJVGC010000060.1, on the reverse strand, counting down.
AATGCAGTCCCCTTTGACGGAATGCGGTCCGCTTGATGGAATGCGTTGGAATGCAGTCCGCTTGATGGAATGCAGTCCGCTTGATGGAATGCAGCCGTTTGATGGAATGCGTTGGAATGCAGTCCGCTTGATGGAATGCGTTGGAATGCAGTCCGCTTGATGGAATGCAGTCCGTTTGATGGAATGCGTTGGAATGCAGTCCGCTTGATGGAATGCAGTCCGCTTGATGGAATGCGTTGGAATGCAGTCCGCTTGATGGAATGCAGTCCGTTTGATGGAATGCGTTGGAATGCAGTCCGCTTGGAATAGACTTGATTGTAGTAACGGGCTGAGGTAAACCCTACTAACCTCATTAAATACCATTATAACCAAATTTTCAACTGATTGAAAACTATAACGATTCGGTTATGGTGAAATTGGTTTTAGTTAATTAGTATACTTTGGACCGGTTATTGGTTAGCCTATTGGTTAAACATTTGCAAATAACAATTCATGAAAAGCAACTACCAAGACTCAAAGTCAATAAAAACTTGATATAAAAAACTCGAACTCAAGATCACTTCTAAAACACAATCTATTTCTCAACTAGTTTACGGGTTACCTTAACTACTACTACATATAAAAAATATTAACTATTCATTTAAATCGATTGATTTAATATTCTTCAAGCATTTATATTACTTCCAAAAAGTGTCTGAAAATAAGGGCTGATTAAAGACATCCAAACCCAAGATACTGCGCTACTAGTCTTATTGCTTCTTGTAGCTGCTTTAAAAGTCCAAAGCTGCTAACCCCTGCCTCCATCTTTACTTTTTCTTTTCCGTTTTTCACATAAACAAATATGCTTAAATATCTCATTTGGCTAACAGAATAAAACAATTAGGGGTTTAAGGCCGGTAATTTTTATATAAGGGTCAAAACGGATTAAATTATTTTAAGCATTCAAATACGTTTTTCATAACATCTAGCAAACGCAACGAACAAAATGGTACAGTTGGAGGTCATATTGGTCACGCTTATAAATCCTTAACACTGGAATATGGCACAACTAGTCACTTGAGAGATATATTAGGTCAAATGTTTTGTTCGCTGATTAACCTAACATATGTTTGGCAAGCGTTATGATTCTTTTCATGATGGCTATGTCCCAATGCTTACACCAAGTATTATATCGTATTACCTAAAGCTTTTTCTAGTGGGTTGTAGATGTCGTTTTATAATGATCTCATTAGGACCGATTCTTTTCTAGTGATTTATTATGTTCTGTTTTAGTTGCGTCCAAACATTATTTTTCGTTGTTACTTTGTATAAGCTTTATTTCTTTGATCGGTACACACAATAAGATTGTTTTACCATCTATGTTGTAAATGAAACAGCAACTAATCTCCTTTTAAGGGATAATTGGATGAAAATAATGTTCATCATGACTTACCATGATTGCAATATGAAGTATTATTGCTTTTCCGGTTCATCGTCACATTATTGGCATGTGTTAATTTTGGAAAACCGAGTTGGGGAGTTCGTTTTGATCGACTGAAACCAAACAAGGATCTTCATACTCAAACTCAAAGATGGTCAAATAACAGTATAATACAATAACGTATAGCCATCAGTAAACAAATCATAGCGAGCGTCAAACATAATATGTTAGCGTAGCTCATAACCCCTAGCTCGGTGTTATGAACTTACCAACACAAAACCACATACCGAAAACATTTAGAATTAGCAGCGACAAGAATGTAATATCACAACATCAACAACTATAATATCAAGATTCAAGATTAATCCTATGTCAAGTCGATACATTATAGTCGATGTTCATTCATAATCATAATACTAATCAGAATAAACAAACAAAAATCCTCATCATAAAAACACACAACAACAACAACAAATTACAGACTTAGGACTTTTTAAAGTCAAAGTCTTAAAGCAGTAGACTCAAAGTCATCTCCGGTGAGCTCAAACTCATGGAACGGTGGCGGCATATTTAAATCAAACGATAAAAACGGTTTCGTAAAACCCGAACCAACTTCCCTCTCTCCAATATCATATCCATCAACAACAACAGAAGAACTAGAATCACAATCACTCCGACAATCATCAACAAACACCGGTCGCGGAACAGATTCCATCACGGCTCTAGGTCTAGGTCCACTAAATGACTCAAGAGTAGAGCTCAAACTACTACAAGTAGGCCGTTGATACATTGAACTTGTGTTTTGAAGAATTTGATGAGTATAGATAGGGAAATTAGTTTTAGCTTTAGGTCCGCGGAGGTTACGAGCAGCGGCGTCATAAGCACGCGCTGCGTCCTCCGCGGAATCAAAAGTACCTAACCATACCCTTGTTTTTTTCCATGGATCTCGAATTTCTGCTGCGAAGCGGCCCCATGGTCTTTTTCTTACACCTCTGTATCTAATATCTGATCCAGATCCGGGGAGTGCCGGAGTAGTTCCTTTAGCTCTTCGCATCGCCGGAGATACTAACTCTCTCTCTCTCTCTCTCTCTCTCTCTCTCTCTCTCTCCCTGTAGAGAGAGTGTGTGTGTGTGTGTGTGTGTGGAGAGAGGGAGAGAGAGATGAGATGATTTCGAAGTTTGAAACTTGTTTTGGGGTTTGGGATTTCTTTTGCTTTTTCTTTGTTTTGATTTGGAAACCAAAACACGCCTTCTTCTGATTTCTGCTTTCTTTCTAGATTTCCTTTTTTATTTTTTTTATTTTTGTTGTTTTTGTGTTTTTATAAGTAAGTAATCTAGGTGATGGGAAAAAGGACTATAATAGCCCTAGGATAAGATTTGGTTGATGTCAACATATCATACACAATATTCTTTGGGGTTTGTGGTTTGCATTTTGGTGAAGGTGTGTATTTAGAGCTTTAAACGAATACAAACAACGATACTTGTTGATGATCTTTGTTTGTTCAATTTTAAGTCGATAAATAAATGAATATATAGAAAAATATATTTTAATATCTTAGGGGTCTTATTAATATTTGTTTAGTTAAATGAACGAAAACTTGTGTTTGTGTTCTTTCGTTTAAATAGATAAACGATCATAAATGAACTTTTCGCTAAACGTTTGGTTATTTACATTTCTAGGTGTATAGGTTCTTGTTGGGATTAAATTGATGAAAATGAGGTAAAGTTCATTACTAAGAGCACCCGGTGTGGGTATATTCTCACTCGTTGTGGGAGTGAGAACGAGACAATGCCTCCCGTTATTACACCGCCCCCACTCGTTGTGGGGGCTCGTTCAGGCGGTGATTCACACAACAACGATTCGTTGTGATTTTTTTTTTTATTTTTTTTTAACGTCCTAATTTTTCAAAAAAAATCTCATATTAATTTTCCAACGGCTAGAAACAATGTCGTTACAAATTTATTTATTTATTTATTTTTTATCCACAATTTCACCTATAAATATATCATCATTTTAACCAAAAAATCACACAATTTCTCATTTCATTCTATCTTGATATCTATAATCTCATATCACATACATTTTCCAATCGTAAAAATGTCTTCGACCCACGAGTTTGTGTGCAAAAAAGGTGGTTTGGTCCACGTCCGAGTTGCGTAATAGTAATTGTCAAAGTAAACAAACACTAGCTGCAAGAACAAGTTCAACCTAATATAGATAGATACCCTGATCCGATGATGGTAGAAAAACAACAACTTCTCTTACGTTTAGTTTCTGACAGTTCAATTGAAACAACTGCCTTTAACCGAATCCCAAGCCGATTCAACGTGATTTTCGGCCCTCCAACTGAAAACCAGTTGGAAAGGCGTCAATCCCTTTGAATCGTCTTCGGATTCCGTTAAAGGCGGTTGTTTCAGTTGAATCGTCAGAAACTAAATGTAAGACAACTTGTCTTTTTCTACCATCATCGGATCAGGGTCTCTATCTATATTAGGTTGAACTTGTTCTTGCATCTAGTGTTTGTTTACTTTGTCAATTACTATTACGCAACTTGGACGTGGACCATACCACCTTTTTTGCACACAAACTCGTGGCCTACATTTCGACACTTCCGGATAACTATCGACAACGTTAGCTATTTTTATTTTATGTATTTGTATTTTTTTTTAATTATTGTACTGTATTTTTTTTGTATGTTTTTGTATTTTTATTTTAATTATTATAGTTTTGTTTTCTATTTTAATAAAATCTTATATTTATCTTATTTAAATGTTAAAAAAAACATTGGGTCCCACAACTCCTACAATCACCCACAATCCTCATTATCATACCACCCAAAATCTCAGAATCATGATTCTCACTGCCACGTCAGAAAAGGTAATCCCAGAATCACCAGAATCGTGATTATCATACCGGGTGCTCTACTGCTCAACTACTGTCCAGATACTACTGCAAGTGTATTGGTTACTATTGCTCAATATTGTTACTACTGCCCGTCTTCTCTTACTACTGCATGAAGAGTTTAGATAATTTTAGAATAGATTTTTAATTATCTTTTCTTTATTTGTAGCTAATTATCTTTTCTTTATTTGTAGTTATATTACAATTGTAATTGTTAAGTCGTTTCCTAGATTTGCTAGGTTAGCCTCAAGGTCTATAAATACATAGATCCTTGTATTAAGAAAAACGCGTATATTGATCGATCATTAAAGATTAATATATTGCTTATTGTTGATATTCGTTATTGTTCTTGTTCATTATAAACAATATTCGTTTAATCACTAAACTTAAACTTGTAATATCAAAGTGTTTAAATTCGCTGCTAAACTTCTTTGATAGATCAAGATGTTTATTCAAAGTGTGGTTGTGTTTACATAACTCATTCGATCCTGACAAGTGGTATCAGAGCACAGGAGGTGCTCAAGATCTACAAGTTTTTGTTGAAGCCTCAACAAGAAACAAATTACTATCAATCATGACTGATGTGTTGGTAAACAAAGTTCGTGTATTGAACATCAACGATTTTGATATTTGGAAGTTAAGGATCAACATCAAACAATACATACTGCTTCCTGATTATGCAGTATGGGATGTAATTGTGAATGGGAATAAACAAGCTCTCACCTTGTCAGCTGATGGAACACCTGAAGTTGTTCATCCTTCTACTACAGATCAAGAAAAAAGAGAAAAACAGACTGAAGTCAAAGCTCTGAGTATTCTTCTAATTGCTATTCCTAATGAATACCAATCACAGTTTGAAGAATATGGGGATGCAAAGTCTCTGTGGGAAGCTCTTGAGAAGAGATTCAGTGGAACAAAGAATATAAAGAAGAACAAGAAGGCTCTTCTCAAACAGGAGTATGAAAATTTCAAAGCCTTAAAAGATGAAAGAATGTCTTTGACGTTTGACAGATACAAGAAGCTGACAGGAGAATTGAGCAGTGTTGGAGTGAGAATATACAAAGATGCCTTGAATAGGAAGTTTCTCAGGTCTCTGGGAGATGAATGGACTATTTACCCATTATCATACAGACTGGGTGATGTGCTAGAAGAGATGGAACTAGATGATTTTTACTAACTTGAGGATATTTGAAGCTGAAGTTGAAGCCAAGAAAACTGTCAACAGTAACAGCTGTATTAACAATTTTAATACTGTATGGGTTTCACCAATTGGTACATCTCAGACTGACAACTTAGAAGATGTTTCCTTTGAATCCTTCTGTCACAAAGTTCATGCTCAGGACTAACCAATGAGGACCTAAGACAAATTCATCAAGATGATCTAGAAGAGATGGATTTCAAGTGGAAACTTGCTATGTTTTCATTGAGGGCAAGACGATTTGTGAATAGAACCGGGATAAGATTTACTCCTAGAGGCAATGATAGGGTTGGATTTGACAAAAGCAAAGTCAAGTGATTTGATTGCAGTGAACTGGGACACTTTGCAAGAGAATGCAAAAACTAATCAAAATCCAACAATTCAAGGAACACCCAAGAAAGTACATCAACAACCCTTGTCACACAAGATGTTTTTGGTTATGATTGGAATGATCTAGCAGAAGAAACCACTCAAAACGGAGCTCTTATGGCATATGTAGTCTCAACTGAGGATTCATCTGCCATGGCTGATGACGTGTTTGGATATGATTGGAGTGTTGTTGCAGAAGAAGTTACTCAGAACAGAACAATAATGGCTATTGCATCATCCACCAAGGACATTGAATCATCTTCTCTCTCACCTGAGGTAAATTCTAAACTTTGTTCTCCTGAATGTAAAGATGTCATGCTTAAATACAGAAATCATAATCAATTTATTTGTGACACAATTAAAACATTAGAAGATCAACCTCTAGGGGAATTGAAAATTTAGAATCTCAAATAAAATCTTACAAAGCTAATGAATTAAGCTATCAAGATAAGATAAAATTTGTAGAATGACAGAGAGATGACTTGTTAGTGAAATTAAAGGAAGCTAAGGAAGAAATTAAAAGAATTAACGAGGAAAAAGATAAAGTTGAATTGAATGTAGGGAAGTTAGAGTATGCTTCGGAGTCTGTAAATAACCTTATTCAGCAACAAACAGAATCATTCAAAAATCATGAGTAGGTTATAAAGAAGTAGCCCCACCATTCAATCAAAATTATATTCCTCTATCTTTAGACAATCCTAGGATTCCAATCTCACAGACACCACCAACAGAATCATTCAAAATTGTTCCAATCAATTCTGAAGAAGTTCTTATTGAGGAATTAGTTGAAGAGAGTAAACTGGAGATTTTGAAAAATAATGACATTCCTATAGAAAATCATATGATCACAATTGAAGGAGTTACTCAACCTAATTCACAAATCCTAGTGTCAATGGTGCCCACTCAACAGATTAAGAAAGACATTAAATGTGCATGTAGTTGTTGTCAAAACTCAAAAGGTCTCAAAGAGAAAAATTGGGTACATATAGATACTAGAGGAAATCATAGAAATAGGAACCAATTAAAATCTCAAAAACAACAAGTTCAAATCCTTAAAAGACCTGTAAAAGTTTGTTACATCTGTGGAAATGCAAATCACTATGCAAAAATTTGTTTTTATAACCCTGAAAAACAAAAGAAACTGTTACAAAAACACCATAGAGTGTTGGGGTATAAAAGCAAGTCTGATTCATCTCAAAAACATGGAAAATTTGCTAAAAAATCCAAACCAGTTGTTGTTAACAAATCAGAAAGAAAATCTCACATGCACAATACTAACAAAGTTAATACTGCAAAGTATGTGTTGGGCCAAGAACTGGAATGAATGAAGCTATGGAGTCTTCAGTGTGAAGGAATAAAAATGATTTCAGTTCGTGGAGCGTCCGAACTGAAATCATCAAGAATAATCCGAAGTGAAATTTTCAGTTCGGGGAACATGGCAGTTAGGATACTGATATCGCATATTTATATAATTATTTATATGCGATATTCGGTCACATTTCATAGTAAACACGATGGATATGATAGGATGTTTGCATTTAATTGTGTGGAAAAGTGTTTTTGTCCATTTTTACAGGTTTACATGTTCGGGAAATGGAAATGGTGGAAGAAACGAGTTTAAACGACAAGAAATGGTGAAAAAAGCAGTCCAGGACGTCGCACATAAGGATTAGGACGCCGATGTCACTTTTTATTCAAAGAGAACGACGCACAAAGACATTACAACGACGCAGTCATTGAAAATCTCCCGCTGCGTCGTCCTAGACCATCTCAATGGCGCAGTGACCAGTTTTCAGCAACTTCCTAGTTCGAGTCGAATACTTTTTCCTCTTGATTTTTGCCTATAAATACCGAGCCATTCCAGCCAGGAAAATCATCAATCAATATTATTCGAGTCTTAGAGCTGGAGTTCGAGTTTAGAGGCAAGATTTGGAGCTAGGAAGTTCGTTTTCGTTCAACGTCGGTCACGACAAGTTGCGGTTTCTTAGTTTTTTCTTCTTTCCCTTTTTAGACTTTATTTTTAGTATGTTTTCTGTTATTATTAGGTTTTTTTAACTCAATAATGAGTAGCTAAACTATTTTTACATTTGTTTGATTATGGATCTTATTTGAAGTTTACGTTTGCGTTATTGATTGTTCAGGTTTTTGTGTTTAATCGAAAATCCTTATTTGTCTAAGTTTTAAAATATTATTAAAAAGTTGTTTATATATAAGTTAATTAATCAACATTCTAGGTATTCGAGAGGAATCTAGATAGGTTATATAATTTATACGAAATAATCAATCGGTCTTTAATTGGTTTAAAATTGTTAGGATTCGAGAAGACCTAATAATATCAACTTAAATAATTAAACTTAAATGAGTGAGTCTAATTGTTAAGATTCGGAAGGACTTAATATTTAGAAGAGTTATTCGAGAGGAAACTCTATAAGATTAAATCACTAAAAACCGGCTTGTTACTTACTGCTTAATTGTTAATAATTATAACTGTATTCGAGAGGAACATTATAATTAGAGATAGTTAAAGTTAATAAAAGATTCGAGAGGATTTTTGTTATATCTTAGAAGTTTTATATTCAATCAATTTCGTAAACTTAAATGGAAAATAAGTGAAGTGTCAAACAAGTGTATTTTCTCTAATATTTGATAAATCTTGATTACTTTTTCTCACTTGATTTTTATAATCACCTTTTTACAAATCACTTTTAAATCAATCTTTTGTTACAAAAACCCCCCAACCAAATCAGTATTATTAATTCGAAATCTAAAAAACCAAATTAGTCCCTACGAACGAACCTTTACTTGCTTTTAAACTATATTACATACGAATAGGTCCACTGCCTATAAGTGTGTAATTACGTGAAATAGTAGGTTAAATTTAAGACTAGATTTTACACACCAGATACTCCGAACTGACTGAAGCTCATTCGAACTGAAAATAAGCTAAGTCAACATTGAAGATATCAATTCGGAAGATGAAGACTTTAGTTCAGATCTGAAGTGAACTCCCCGAAGTGAAATTAAGATGTTGATAATGTTGTAATAATTTAGTTCGTAGAGTGTCTGTTAGTTAGATTTTGTCTATAAATAGTGTGATAGGTAGTTTGAGTTTGTTGTCTTTGAACCCAGAACTCAAGTTTGAGTTCCGTTGAGCTTGAATGTCAGTTGTAACAAGCTTAGTTTCAAAACATGTCACCACTATCAAATGAAATCTAGTAAACAATTATGCTCTCATTGTTGTTCAATCAGTTCTTTCAATTACCCAATCACAAATTCGACTTCATATTTCATTCAATTTTGATTCCAAACTCAGGTCATGAGACTCCGCATCATGACTTGTTTCAATTTGATTCGCTGAGTGTAGAGAGATGTTAAAATTCAAGGACCTGTCAATTGGTATCAGAGCCAGACAAATCAATTGATTGAATTCGATTGAGTCTGGTTCAAAAATTTGACTTGATTCGAAGATTAGGTCAAACTATTAGTGAATCGAAGGAGTCCGAAGTGAAATTGAAGAGATGTACTTAAGAGCCTGTGTAGATTTCAAGGTGTTCATGGTGGATATGGTGTTACACTTATCTATTCAAAGACGGTTGGTTTATAAGGAGCGAAAACACGAGTGATCAATTTGAGAGAGAGGTGTGTTTGATGTGCTTCCTATCTGAAATCAGATTGACAAATCAAGAGATTCTGCTGGCAGTAAAGATGATAAACTTCATCAACGATTAATTCTTCATCGGTGGAACTTTGAAAGAATGAAGATTACAAATATTATAAGATGAAGAACAAAATGTTGTCAACAACATGTTTCTTCGAATCTGATAATATTTTAATCAAATTCTTGTTCATGAAGAATGATGAAGATCCAAATGCTAAAGTCAGAAGATTTCTTGATGATTTTGGTTGAAGGTTCCGTACGCAAAGTGGAATTCATTTTATCATGAATCAGAGGCACATCTAAGGCCAATCATCTTCTCTTAAACATAGGTCTGTAATATCCTTTCAAGAAAATCAGACGCAGGCCTATGTTGAAGAGTAAAGATAATATGAAGCTCACCATGGAGGTTAAGTTATGAAGAAGAAGACTCATAGCATCAACAAGGGGGCGATTGTTGGGCCAAGAACTGGAATGGATGAAGTTATGGAGTCTTGAGTGTGAAGGAATAAAGATGATTTCAGTTCGTGGAGGGTCCGAACTGAAATCATCAAGAATAATCCGAAGTGAAATTTTCAGTTCGGGGAACATGTCAGTTTGGATATTTCGAACTGACTGAAGCTCATCCGAACTGAAAATAAGCTGAAGAATAAGTTAAGTCAACAGAAGTCAACATTGAAGATGTCAATTCGGAAGATGAAGACTTTAGTTCAGAACTGAAGTGAACTCCCCGAAGTGAAATTAAGATGTTGATAATGTTGTAATAATTTAGTTCGTAGAGTATCTGTTATTTAGATTTTGTCTATAAATAGTGTGATAAGTAGTTTGAGTTTGTTGTCTTTGAACCCGGAACTCAAGTTTGAGTTCCGTTGAGCTTGAATGTCAGTTGTAACAAGCTCAGTTCCAAAACTTGTCTCTACTATCAAATGAAATCTAGTAAAAAGTTATGCTCTCATTGTTGTTCAATCAGTTCTTTTAATTACTCAATCACAAATTCGACTTCATGTTTCATTCAATTTTGATTCCAAAAACTCAGGTCGTGAAATTACGCATCATGACCTGTTTCAATTCGATTCGTTGAGTGTAGAGAGATGTTAAAATTCAAGGATCTGTCAGTATGACTCTGTTAATACTGCAAAAGGTAAAAGGAGCATTAACAAAAATAAAAAAGAACGTTTTTTTAAACACAGTAGAAACAGAGTTAATACTGCAAAACAAAATTTGTTAATACTGCATCTATTAATACTGCAAAACAGAATTCTGTTAATACTACATATGTTAATGCTGCAAAACAGAATTTTGTTAATATTGCATCTGTTAATGCTGCAAAACAGAATTTTGTTAAAACTGCATCTGTTAATACTGCATCACATAAATTTGTTAATATTGCATCTTTTAAAACTACAAAAACAACTAAAAAGGTTTGGAGACCAAAGGTCAAAGACTCAACCTTCTAAACAAACTGGTTTGGAAAACTTTATCCAAAGGATAGTGAGTTACTTTGATGAGATGGGTAAACCCAAGTCAACTTTGGCTTGGGTTGCCAAAAGGAACTAATCCTTTTCATTATGTGTAGGAAAAACAACAAAAAGGGAAGAGAGCAGTTGGCATGTAAATAGTGGCTGTTCCAGGCACATGACATGCAACATATCATGTCTTCAAAACTTTTAAAAATTCAATGGAGGATATGTTGCTTTTGGTGGAAATCCAAAAGAAGGAAAGATTACTGGGAAAGGAACAGTGAGCAATGGGAAGATTAGCTTTGAAGATGTATTCTATGTTCAACAGTTGTAGTACAACTTGTTAAGTGTGTCACAGGTGTGTGACATGAAGAATACAACAATCTTCACAGATACTGAATGTTTACTAATGGAACCTGGATATGTGATTGATGAAATAAAATTATTGTTGAGAACTCCAAGAAAGGACAATGTGTATTGTTTTGATTTGTCAAAGATTTCTCAAAAAGGAGCAGTAAATTGCTTTATCTCAAAAGCAACAACTGATGAATCAACACTATGGCATAGGAGGATGTGTCATATGGACTTCAAGAACATCAATCAACTGGTCAAATCAAATCTGGTGAGAGGTCTTCCCAACAAACAATTCTCTATTGAAGAAAACTGTGTAGCATGTCTTAAAGGAAAACAACACAAAAAGTCTCACAGATCCAAGGAAGTCAACACCATTACTACTCCTTTACATTTACTGCATATGGATTTGTTTGGTCCAACAAAGGTAAGGAGTATATCAAAGAAGTCTTATTGTCTAGTAATCACTGATGATTATACTAGATATACCTGGGTGTACTTTCTAGCAACCAAATATCAGACAAGCCATATACTCATATCTTTCATCACTAAGGTAGAACATCAAATCAATCTGAAAGTAAAGAAGATCAGATGTGACAATGGTATTGAATTCAAAAATAGTGTGATGAACACCTTATGTGACACAAAAGGTATTGAAAGACAATTTAGTGCAGCAAGAACTCCACAACAAATTGGAGTTGCTGAAAGAAGGAACATAACACTCTAATTGAAGCTGTAAGGAGCATGTTAGCTGATTCAAACCTACCTATCTTCTCTTGGGAAGAAGTTGTTAATACTGCATGCTATGTGCAAAACAGGGTGCTACTAGTGAAATCTCATAACAAGACTCCTTATGAACTACTGCACAATAGACAACCTTTACTAAGCTTCTTCAGAGCCTTTGGGTGTCCATGTACTGTTCTAAACTCAAAGGATTATCTTCGGAAATTTGAGAGCAAAACTGATGTTGGTTATTTTGTTGGCTATTCTTCACAAAGTAAAGCTTATAGAATATACAATCATAGGACTAGTATCATTGAAGAGAGTGCAAATGTCTCATTTAATGGGAACACACCAAACACACAGGGAAAAGGACCAAATTGGTTATTTTATATTGATGATTTAACAATGTCTTTGGACTTTGGATATGAGTTCAAACAATACTCAAATATCAATGATGCAAATACGTCTCCTACACCATCACCTTCAACTGCAGTCACCGAGACTAAAAGACTAGATGTCATGGAGTATGTATATCTTCTTGTATACACAGTTGATCCCCCTGATACTCTTGATACAATAGAGAAAGAGATTTAAGATGAGGTATCTCACAAAGTTCATAGGTAAAAGAGCAATATTAATGATGGAGAGAGCAGTACTAATGCTACAAGTACTCCACTTCATACCCCAGAAAATGTACTCAGACCAAATGGAGTACCACGCATGGTAGAAGTTGACTCAGATGGAGTGGAAAAGATAGTAGCTGATGAAGCCATTGATGATGAAGTATTCACTCCCATAAGTACAAGTTCTCGGACTCTTGGGTTTGACTTACCGGAACCTAATGAGACAAACCTACAGTCATCCATAAGGGTAGAGAAAGTTCCAACTTCAAGAATACACAAGAACCATCCTATCTCACAAGTTATGGGTGACTTTGACACAACAATGCAAACAAGGAGTCAAACCAAACAACAAAAAGTACACATAGACCTTAATACATGTCTTTATGCCTGTTTCTTATCTCAACTTAACCAAATAGAGTACAAGAGGCTCTCTTAGATCCAAACTGAATTAAAGCAATGTAAGAGGAACTATTGCAGTTGAAGTTATAATATGCTTGGAATTTGTTACAACTACCAAAAGGAAGAAAGTTTATTGGTACTAAATGGATATTTAGGAACAAGAAATATGAGAGGGGAATAGTCATTAAAAACAAAGCAAGATTGGTAGCTCAAGGATACACACGGGAAGAAGAGATTGATTATGAAGAAGTGTTTGCTCTTGTAGCTAGGATGGAAGCTATCAGGATCTTTCTTGCTTATGCATCCTATAAAGGATTCAAGGTGTATCAAATGGATGTCAAGAGTGCCTCTCTGTATGGGCTGATTAAAGAAGAGGTTTACGTCAGACAGATTCGTGGTTTTGAAGATCCTAAATATCCTCATTTAGTTTATAAACTGGATAAGGCACTGTATGGTCTTCATCAGGCTCCTAGAGCATGGTATGAAACACTGTCTGATTACTTGCTCAAGAATAATTTTCAAATAGGAACAATTGACAAGACTCTTTTCATCAAAAAGGTTAACACTGACATTCTCCTAGTACAAATATATGTGGATGACATCATCTTTGAATCAACAAAAGATGATTTGTGCAAGGAGTTTGAACAATTGATGCACAACAAGTTCAATATGAGCTCAATGGGAGAATTAACCTTCTTTCTTGGCCTTCAAGTAAAACAGAAACCAGATGGCATGTTTATCAGTAAATCAAAATATGTGAAAGACATATTAACAAACTATGGATTTTTAGAATCCAAGATTCCAAGTACACCAATAGAAACTCACATGCAACTGACTGCAGATCCTGAGGGGGAGGATGTGGATATTCATAACTACAGGTCTATGATTGGGTCACTCATGTATTTAACAGCATCAAGACCTGACATTATGTTTGGAGTTTGTGTGTGTGCTAGATATCAAACCAAGCCAAATATGTCTCATCTTCATGCAGTCAAGAGGATCTTTATATATTTGAAGGGAAAACCTACTTTAGGTTTATGGTATCCCAGGGATTCTCCTTTTGAATTAATTGCATATACTGACAGTGATTATGGAGGTGAGAGCTTGGACAGAAAATCTACATCAGGTGGATGTCAATTTCTGGGTTCAAGATTTGTCCTGGCAGTGTAAAAAGCAAACAATTGTGTCCACTTCATCCACTGAAGCAGAGTATGTTGCAACATCCAGTTTTTGTGCACAAGTGTTATGGATACAAAATCAGATGATGTATTATGGCTATGCATTTCTCAATACTTCTATCTATATTGATAACAAGGGTACAATCAACATCATCAACAATCCAGTGAATCACTCCAAGACCAAGCATATTGAAATTAGATTCCACTTTATCAGAGATTTCAATGCGAAGAACTTGATTCATGTTGAAAAGGTTCATACTGACAATCAGTTTGCAGAACTTCTCACAAAAGTCTTTAATGTGGGAAGATTTACATTCTTGATTAGTAGTATTGTCATGCTCAATATTGAATGAATGGGAAATAGTACTTTAAACTGTCCAATTACAAGACAATTTTGGTACTGCAGTGTAACCTTTAAAGTTCATTAGTGCTTTACTTTTTAGTTCTGCACTATATTACTACTGCAAAATTAATAGTATTATTATATTAGACTAAGTATTATTAGTACGGCCAGTGGTTCTATTACTACTGCTGGACTGGTTAGTACTGCCAGTAGTTTTATTACTACTGCTGGACTGGTTAGTATTGGAAGTAGTTTTATTACTACTGTTGGACTGGTTAGTACTGCGAGTAATTTCATTACTACTGCTAGACTGGTTAGCACTGCAAGTAGTTTCATTACTACTTCTAGAGTGGTTAGTACGGCTCGTAGTTTCATTACTACTGCTGACTTGGTTAATAATGTCTAATGTGTTACTACTGCAACAATTAGTACTGCATGATAATTTTTAAACAATAAATTACTCTGTTACTACTGCGTTGACAAGTCAAAATTTCAAGTTGCACCTTTCATGAACAACCTTCAGGTGAGACTTTATTATGGGAACACAATGAGATTTTTCCCAGACTCCAGGAGGTGGTCTTTAAGGAGAGGGATGACCATGATGGAAGGGCTCAAACTAATGTTGCATCACCTAGTGGTGCACATGAAAGTTTGACAGGCTTTAAGATCCAAACATTGGCAACACTATCTTATGATGCTTCTTTTGAGGCAGCATTGGAAGGTGGACCCAGGTGCCAAGAAACCATGGGGGAAGGAGATTCTTCTGCTAGGCAGAAGGCTCCTTTTACTGTTCCTTCCAATGATCTTCCTTCTGTTGGTACCCAATAGCAAGGGGGTAAGGATAGTTGTGAATACTCTAACTTGGAATTGATGGACATGTGCCTCAAAATTACTGCCAAGGTGGATAAACAGGCTGAGGAGCTTGTAGTCCTCAAGAAGTTGGTACTTAAGCTGGTGCAGAATCAGAAACATCTCAAATTTCAGCTTAAGAAGAAGAGGCATGTGATGAAGGATGTTGGTACCTCTCCATTGCCCTCTGATTCCTTAAGTTCTTCTTCAGATACAAAAAGGGATGATGATTACAAAAAGGGTATATTGAATCTATAAAGAAGACTGATGAGATTTCTACTGCAATATCAATTTCTGCTGTAGTATTATCTCCAATACATGAGGAGGGAGAAGCTGACATTGAGGGGGAGAAAGATAAAAAGACAGAAGGTAGTAACCAAGCTATTAATACTGCTGATGCTACTACTGCAGTTACTGTTGTAGATGATGGGGAGAAGAAGCAAAAGCTAGAAGGTAGTGATGAAAGTAACAATGTTGCAGTTACTACTGCAGTTGAGGGGGAGAAAGAGTTGGTAATTGATGATGAAGGTAATACTACTCCAGTTGAGGGGTAGCAGGAGGAAATAGTTGTTAGTACTGTAGTTGAGGGGGAGCAAGAAAAGGATGTTACTACTGTGGTTCCTACTTATGCAGTTGATCAAATTGTTTCTACTGCTGCGGTAACTCAACAAGAAATCATTTCTACTGTGGTTACTGATGCTGCTCCTACAACCATTTCTAATGTGGTTACTGTTGCTGTTCCTACTCTGGATGAACCTACAGTTGAAGAAAGAACATTTGTTGAAGAGTTACTAAAGATAAAAATTGATATCATTCAGAAAAGGAAACCAGAACAAGCCAAAAGACCCAAGGAAAAAGGAGTGACTATTCCTACTATTTCTGAATCAAGAATAGTTGAGGGTGAGGACTATGTGATGGATCCTAAAGCAAGACATGGTGTTACTCCAATCATTCCTCCTGACACAAGACAACTCAACATACCAGTGCAATAGTATATTGGAGGAAGAAGGGTTGACCCAACTGACTCTACAGTAAAAGGCAAAGGTAAAAGAGTGTTGGTTGAACAAGAGACAGAAAAGACAATAGAAGAAGCCAAGAAATTGAGACTAGATGAGCTTGTTGCCTTGCAAGTTGCTTCTGAAACTATGGATGTGTTTGGAGATGCTTCCATTTCAAGAGAAGTACATGCAGAATTCCAAAGGAGAGGATTTGAGAGGATTGAAAGAGAGGAGAAGGAAAGACTGACCTTGCTTGCTGAGTATAACAGAGAGCTTACCAAGATAAAAAGAAGTGAAGCTGCAAAGAATTCAAAGTTAGAAGTCAAAAAGACAATCAAGAAAGAGAAGATAACTAGTGATAAACAAAAGTTCATGAACTACTTGAAGGACAAAGGGTATAGTGATAAATACTTAGGTCCCATGAGCTTTGGAAACATTCTTGGATTGTTTACAATTGAAAAGGATAATATTACATTCTTGGATTGTTTACAATTGAAAAGAAACACAGAGCTGAGGTGCCAACAACTACTGCAGAAAAGGATAATATTACAATTGAAACCACTCATGTTGAAACACCAATTCTACTGCAATATTGGAAAGGGAAGGAGATGTAGAGATATCTCCTGATGAATGTTCATTTTTGATTCTTCATGAAGAAGGCATACATGTTGAGCCTTTAGCAGTTGAGCTACCAAAAATCATAGATTGGGAGTTTGTTGGAGGGGAAAACAAAAAAACTTAGTTGGTTACAAGAGCTGACAACAAGAGGTACCAAATGCTAGCTTTGTACAGAAGGATCAAAGACTTCACAAGACAAGATATAGTCATACTGCATGAAACTGGAGTAAGAAAGTACTCACGGAACAGAGGTTCATGCTCTGGAACTGATTTAGCTCTTGATTGGCTAAATGGCATGTTTACTCCTGAAGTTGAGATGTATAACAATGTATTTCACAGAGGAGGACATGATCCAGTGATCAAGTGGGTTTTGTATGAAATAAGTGGGGTGCATTCAATCATTAGAAAACAAGGTGTGATCAGGTTCTACTTAGTGGAAAGAAAGTATGATTTGGACTTTGGTACTTTACATGAGATGATCACTATCAGGTTGTTTGCCCTAAGACAGTCTCAGGTGGCCAATGATTTGGTATGGAGAATGGTGCTTCAACGAAATGAAGAACAACTGAAGATGAAGGAAGAAAGATATAAACATAAGAAGAACAGTAAAAATTAGTTTGTAATCATCATTTATATGTAATGAAACTTGTTACTTTAATGATAACCAAAGTTCAAGTTTAGGGGGAGATTGTTGGGATTAAACTGATGAAAATGAGGTAAAGTTCATTACTACTCCTCAACTACTGCCCGGTTACTACTGCAAATATACCAGTTACTACTGCAAGTATAGCAGTTACTACTGCAAGTGTATTGGTTACTACTACAAGACTTATGGTTACTACTGTTCAATATTGTTACTACTGTCCGTCTTCTGTTACTACTGCATGAAGAGTTTAGATAATTTTATAATAGATTTGTAATTATCTTTTCCTTATTTGTAGTTAATTATCTTTTCTTTATTTGTAGTTATATTACAATTGTAATTGTTAAGTCGTTTCCTAGATTTGCTAGGTTAGCTTCAAGGTCTATAAATACATAGATCCTTGTATTAAGAAAAACACGTTTATTGATCGATCATTAAAAAATTAATATATTGATGCTTATTGTTGATATTCGTTATTGTTCTTGTTCATTATAAACAATATTTGTTTAATCATTAAACTTGTAATATCAAAGTGTTTAAATCCACTGTTAAACTTCTATGATAGATCAAAATATTTATCCAAAGTGTGGTTGTGTTTATATAACTCATTCGATTCTTTAATATTTAGAAGTGTCACAAAATGTATTTTATTGATATTATGACTGATTTAATCGATCATGACTGTTCTTTAATATTTAGAAGTGTCACAAAATGTATTTTATTGATGTTATGACTGATTTAATTGAGTAAATAAACTAAGCTTATAGTAATTAGCTATACATTATGGAGAAACTCCATATCTAAAGTGGCATCAAAATATGATGCAGTTCTTGGCAAGTACATTAATGACCTAAAGAGGTGTATAGGTTCTTTAATTTTTGTGGCAAGTACCTATTGGTGTTGGTGTATTTAATTAGCTTATAAAATGAAATAAGCTTAAAATATGTAGAAAGATTAACTTCGAAAAACATCATGCCCAAATTTTCTCTAATTTGGGAACCACACCAATTTTAAAAATGGGTCTACTTATCCCCATCCCCTAAGACTACGCGGTGTGGGGCGTTATTTGCCTCCATCACGCCGCCACCTCCACCTATAACGCCCCACCTCCACTCCGGTGGGGCGTTATTGACTGATTTTGGGCCACAGCGTGAGCAGAAAAACGCCGTGGTGAGTGAGAAGGTTGTGTGTAACGGTCAAAAAAAGGAACGTTTGAGAGAGACAACGGGCAAAAGCAAAAACAAACCCCATCACTCCTCTATAAAACCTAAACAATTTTTATAAAATCAACCACAAACCATCCAACTTTCTACATCAAAATATATAACTTTTTCTCACAATTTTATTCAAATTCTACATCAAATGGATCCCAACAACAATCAAAACCCCAACCCTTGGTTCAACAATCAAAACACCAACCCATGGTTCAACCCTAACCAATTTCCAAACCAATTTCCAAACCAATTTCAAAACCCCAACCAATATCAAAACCCAAACCAATTTCAAAACCTTAACCAATTTCCAAACCCTAACCAATATCCACAATTTTACCAACAAACTCCACCACCACAAAGACCTCACCAAGACCCGGTATACCAAGGAGGGTCGTTCCAACAATTGCTTAACCTTGGCGATTTTCCACAAGTGCCTCCATTTGACGTTGACCGTAACCGCCAATTGGTCGATTCCGATGACGATGACGTTGTTCCGGAAACTCAACCGGAAAATATGCCGACCCGTGGGAAGAGGCGACATAAGAAGAAGGAAACCGAATCGCAAAGAGGCAAAACCGAAAAAAAGAAGTGGACCGAACGGGAAGAGGTCGCACTTGCTTCGTTATGGTCGTCGACATCCGAAGACCCCATCTTGGGAAGAGATCGAGCTTCACCACTTTATTGGGCAAATGTTCGCGAAAAATTCTTCCACAAGATGTCACATCTATGACACATGTCACATCTATGACACATGTGTGTCGTAGATGTGACTTTTTTTGTTTTTTTTTTTTTTTTTTTTTCATTTTGTTGACGTTTTTTTTAATTTTTCATGTTCCGTAAAATAACAAACATTATACCTAATTTAACGAAAAAATAAATTGTGTATAAAATACAACATTCGTATTCTATTATTCACATATTCGGTATAATAAAAAACAGTATAATGATGTAACGAACAAATAAATTATTCGTTTTTACCAGAAATGATATAAATAAATTTCTGAGCTTTTCGTTATGTTATATGTTTATTAACATAAAATTAACATCCGACGAATTTTTTCAAAAGTCTACAAAAAATTAACATTCGACAAAAAATAAATTTCTGAGCCTTTACAGAATTCTGATTCCTTATGTTTTTTTCAAAAGTCTATAAAATCCGACGAATTTTTTTATTAAAAACACATTACTTTTATACAAATATTTCTCTCGTTTTTTTTATAAAAAAAGGTGAAATTATTAGGTTTAATAAACAAATACTGTCGGATTTTTAATATTATTCAACAATATGAATAACTCTCCGTTTGACACAGAACATGTATTTTATTTTTACACATACAAGCTTTTAATTATTATTTTCTTGTCATTTTTTTGTTAATAAACATATAACAATAACGAAAAGCTCAGAAATTTATTTATATCATTTCTGATAAAAACGAAGGTTGCAAATACAGAAAAATCATTTTTACCGTCCATTCGATTTTACCAAATATGTGAATAATAGAATACGAATTATACCGAATATGTGAATAATACTGTTTTTTATTATACCGAATATGTGAATAATATTCTATAATAAAAAACAGTAGGGTAACTAATTTGCCAACCAAATTTTAATTTAAATACAACTTGAAACAAATACATAACTATGCTATTTAATAATAATTAACAAATTTAATCATATCACAATTTATTTTTTCGTTAAATTATGTATAATGTTTATTATTTTACGATATTTGATTTTTTTTTTTTTAAAACGACCGCAAAAAGATAAAAAAGGACAAAAGAACAAAAAGATGTCACATCTATGACACACATGTGTCATAGATGGGACACAAATAGGGGGGGTTTGCATATAGGGGGGGGGGGGGGGGGGGTGGTTTGCATAACATAACCCATTAAAAATTCCTCCTCTTTGACTGTATTATTCAGTCACATCGTAGCTATCGACGAATTTCTCAAAGACAACATTTAACGTTCACTCATTACTCATTGTTGCTTGCTAAGATATCTCTAATGCATACTCTAAAATTCACTTTTCCTCTACATTTAGAGTATGGAGGTAGAATCTTCATTTTCAACCATACTCTAAAATCATCTTTTATATTTAGAGTATTGGAAAATTTAGAGTGTCACTATTCATTATACTATAAAAATTCAACTATGCTTTAATTTTAGAGTATGTGATTGTAGAAAAATTGGTTTAAAGTATTAATATTCTTAAAATATAATTTTTCATCCTCTATATATTTAGAACATAAGATTGAAGATGGTCTAATATCGCCATCTCAACTTTTGAAGGCCCTTCGGTTTTGTTGCATCCTCACGGGTTCTTAATCTCTCAGGGTGTGCTTGGTTGACTATAATAGGAGTTAATCAATGGTAATGATAATCATTGATAGTGGTTGGTTTGTCATTAGGTAATCAATCATTGCCCACTATATCCATTAATAGACAATAAACCATTACTCAACAAAACGAGGGTAATAAAACTGGTTAGTGATTAACCCCTCTTTCATTGCTTTGCCCATTCCCTTTCTCATTCTCACTTTGAACCAACCGTCCCCTCAATGTTGATTTCTTTGATTACCGCCATATATTCTTAAACTTTGTCTTCTTTTGAACTATGAATAGTTAAACCCCACCGCTTTCAAAAACTATATTTGGATATTTTTTAAGTCAAAGGTCATAGTTTGACCAGGGATAAAAGATTGGCAAGAGTCGAGGTCATTTTTTGCATGTGGGGTCTTTTACTCCCTTTCAATTTTTTAAGTAAGGTTATTCTATATCTTATCATGCCTCACTCAGTTCTACTCTCTGGTTGATTTTTATTTTTATTTTATTTTTGTTTTAGGTTCTCCTTTTTTAGTCTTAGTTATGAGGTCAAGGTCGAATTTTTATCTCTTTCTACGTCTTTTATGCTTTTAACCAAAAACATTTCTTAATTGGTTATATGTACTTTGGGTTTGGATGTTCATGGTTTCTTTTGCGATGTGTAGATTTTCACAATTGTTTCTACTATTAGGTTCGTTGTAATTTTAGGTTTTGGTTGAATTATTTTTTTAGTGTAATTCATAATATTTTGCTAGCTTTATTAATTAATTTTAGAGTAAATTATAAACTAGTGTTTATAGTTTGCCAATCACAAAATTAATCTCATATTTTTTTTTCATATATATAATCTTTCATTTCACTAGTTTCTTACGATTTTAGTCCATCACTCGTTAATATTAACAATTAGAAAGTTAAAATTAACAAAATCACTCTTCTGCCGTTATAACACCATCAGCGGACGCATCACACTCTTTCCATTACACCTTTGAATCTTATTGGATTTTGTTGCTGACGAATTTTGGGGGTTTTTTGTAACATATATTCTTTGGGTTTGAGTAAAGAGTGTCAAGCCGAGTAACTAGGTGTGTTTGGATGCTGACGACCTTGAATCTCGTGAATAATTAGTGTGTGGACCTAAAAGTTTTTGGTATGTCTAAAGTGATCAAGTTTGAGTTGTGTTCTCACTATGTATTATATGAATTGGGGTCGATGATGATTTATATGCATCATTTTCATGAGCTATAACTTTCGTCCTAAATGATTTTTCTTTGATCGGAATACGAATGAGATCAGAAAGGTCATCATTGGAGAAAATGATGCAATAGCTTCGGTGCCTTTATTTCTCGTCCAAACACTCCAGATCTGCACTTCCCTTAATGATTCAATGTCTATATCATTATGACAGACATAATGAATAGATTAATGAGTCACGTTTCAATAGTCCTAAATGTGACAACGATCGGGTAATGTTTCCAATACAATGTCGGATATCGTCATCAGGCATGAGTCATGGGTATCGAGCTATGTTGTCGGAAATCGAGGTTACAAGTGTCGGACATGGGCGTGCCGATGTCACTAGGCATAGTGCCGATCGCGTCACTAAGCATATATGTCGGACACGGGCTATGAGTGGCGGACATGGTTCGCAGGTGTCGGCGTCAATGGGAACGTGTGGCGAACTGCGTCATCGGGCATAGTGTCGGGCATAGTGTCGGGCATGGGTTGTGTATGTCGGCACATGTCGTGGGTACCAGGCCACATACAATGTCGGATATCGTCATCAGGCATTAGTCATGGGTACCGGGCTACGTTGTCGGAAATCGAGGTTACAAGTGTCGGACATGGGTGTGCCGATGTCACTAGGCATAGTGCTGATCGCGACACTAAGCATATGTGTCGGACACGGGCTATGAGTGGCGGACATGGTTCGCAGGTGTCGGCGTCAATGGGAACGTGTGACGAACTGCGTCATCGGGCATAGTGTCGGGCATGGGTTGTGGATGTCGGCGTCATGGTTGTGGATGTTTCTTTACAAAGTAGTATAGATGTATATAGCTAGTTAAGATATATAATAAGATATTAACAATTAACATTAGCATTAACATTTAACACATTTGCATAATTTATAATTATTATTCTTTATTAATTTGAATCTTATACTACGAACAATTATGAAATTGAATGATCATGTCTATGAATTTTGACAGTTATTTAATAGTTCCAAATTACTAGTAATAGTAAGTAATAAAACTTAATGTTAAGTGTTTTCTAAAAGTAGAACATGTTATTTGTTTTATAAAGTAGTATAGATACATTTGTTTATTATGTTATTTACATTTCTTTAAGTTTATAAAACTCTTTTAATGGACTTCAAATAAACTATCACTAACTATTATATGACATAACTGGTTTATATACCCTCGGAATACGCGAATAACTTTATCGAAAATAATATAATCCTTAAACATGTAATAAGACTATATTAGTTATGTATATGTTACGTTGTGTTATTATATACATATGGCTTCAAACTAAATTTTAAATTTGTAAATAATATGTGTTAGGAATAGAATATTCATAACATTTTTGTATATTTTTTTATTAGGGGCATAATTGTAATAATTAGAAGTCTTTGTAAAGCCTCACACTACTATAAATAGGAGTGTGGGTGTGATTAATGTAACCATTGGAGCTTAATGATAAATCTACTTTTTCTCTCTAGATTAACTTTATCTCTTTAGAATGATCAGACCTAACAATTGGTATCAGAGCGGGGTGCTCGAAAACACTTCGTTTGACCTGATTTTTCACTTGTTTGACTAGAGATTCGACTAGGATTCATTCGAATAGGATCATTCGACCAGTTTTTTTTAACTAACACGAACAGAATCATTCGAATAGAATCATTCAACCATTTTCTAACTAACACGAATAGAATCATTCGAATAAGTCTACACGAATGGAATCATTCAAATAGAATTTCAACTAACACGAATAGGAAGTGTATTCGTGTGTGTTGATTTTGAAGTCGAATTTGATGATTTTGAAGTCATTCGAATAGAGTTATTCGGATAAGGGTATTCGAATAAGGGTATTCGAATAGAGTTATTCGAATTGAAAGATTTGGATAAGTGTTGGAACGAATAGGAATTCAGTATACGAACTCAGTTTTGAATTGATCGATCACAGTGATTTGCTCGGAAACTCGAATTGCACAATAAGTGAAGAAGTTCAAAGAAAATTAGCAAGTCATCATTCGAATAGGTTTTATCCTTACACGAATTAAACCATTCGAATAGGTTTTAGCCTTACACGAATTAAACCATTCAAATAGGTTTTAGTCTTACACGAATTAAACCATTCGAGTAGGTTTTAGCCTTACACGAATTAAAACCATTCGAATAAGATTTAACCTTACACGAATAGGAGTGATTCGACTAAGCCATTCGAGTACGAAGAGGTGTTTACAACGAGCACAAAAGATCACGATCAGTTGAAAACGAGGGTTTCGAGAAAAATTGAAGTTTCGCGATTCCACGTTTTCACGTTAGAGACGAAATCGAAAAACAAGAATTTTTTTAAAGAGATAGATTTTTTATTTTTTCTGGAAGATTTTCGGATACCGGTTAAAATTACACGACGAATTTGACGAGATTCAAGCATTGGAAAAATAAGAGATTGACATTTCTGGAATCGAAATTGAAAAGAAAATTCAACGGTGTTATTTTAAGAGATTGGTTCAACATGTTTCAGAAAAACGATTTTACAAGCGTGAGATACCACAAGTCAAGGTTATCCGGCTTTTTCTTCAAATTTTCAAAATTGAGAAATTTTCTATCAACTTTTAAGGGATTTTCGCCATCAAATTTTATAACATGAAGAAAGACATTTTGGGAAATGTCTTAGATTTCACAATCGACAATGACGAAGGGCTTACATTTTATTGTTCTCCGGATCAAGCTTGGACAAAACTAGAGGAGCTAGAGAAGTTGTGTGATGACACGGAAAATCAATTGTCTCCTTCTAATTGGATCGGTCATGTTAGATTGCGAAACGTTGCGAAACGTACACGAGATTTTTTGTCAATGGTAACACATTCAAACTTCTCACCATGTCAAGCCAACGCTAATGAGGTACAATCATCATCTTTTCAAGTAGAAACTACGATCATTGAATTGGAAAAGAAGTTGCAAACTAACCCCAAATTGGTTTTAAGGTTTTCAAACGAAAAGGCTAATCTTTTAAATGAGAATTCTAAGCTTTCAAATGAAATTGAAATTTTGACATCTCAACTTCAAGCTTTAAACCTTAGGGATAATGGCTTGTGTATGCTTCCAACTTGTCACATTTTTCTTTAGTGTACACCGTATTCTCAAAAGTTCTATTGAGTACCATATATTGACTAATTTATTCTTTCGAGTACAAGTGGTGACCTTTTACCTACAAAATGCTGACGTGTAACCGGTTAATGATGTTTTTGTCCACGTAATTTTCTAATACATACATAGATACATACATTAATATCAATACATACTACATATACAACTTTCTCTCTCTCTCTCTCTCTCTCTCTCTCTCTCTCTCTCTCTCTTTAAGATTCCTTTCTTCTCTCTCTTAGTTTATCCTATCCCTTCCTCAATCTCTCTCTCTCTCTGTTGCAGAGGATATCTATCACCTTCAAACCCAAATTAACATTATTATACACAATTATTATTCGTACATTATTACTACGAACATAGATTATACAGAAAATGTGACGAATAATATACAACAAAATGGAAAGTTACAACAGATTTACAACAGTTCAAGCTTGATTTTTAGGATTGATTATTGAAGTTTTGTTTAGGTCTTCTTTGTTAAAATAAATATAACTTGGATTACCGTTGCCATCTGATGTTACTGGAACTGGAACTGGAGACAGGTCAGTACCACCACCACCGTAGAATCAATTCCGGCGGATTCGACGACGGCGGAATTCGGTAGAACATGTCCCTTAATTGTGAAGAAAGTGGATGATTCCAGGGTTTGATTGATTGAATTAATTTGGGAAAAGGAATGATTTTTTGAGATTTTGGATTGTGAAATTGGGGGTTAGGGTTAGGGCACGAATTGGGATTTGAAGATCTGGGATTTTAGTGTGTAAATAATCCTTCAAGAATGGTTTGATTTTGAGTTTGGGTTTGAATTTTATGTTTGATTTTGAGTTTGTGTTTTGATTATGTTTGGATTTATGTTTAATTAGGGTTTAATAGAACTAAATTTAATTTTAGAAAATAAATAAATTATAAAAAGGAATATTTTAGTAATTTTAAGTAAAAGAAAAAAATATCTGTCATCCTACTTGGCAAAGTAACGGGTAACCGGTTCTAAAGGTTAAACGTGTACTCAAAAGAATAAATTAGTCAAAATATGGTACTCAATAGAACTTTTGAGAATACGGTGTATACTAAAGAATAACGTGTCAAGTTGGAAGCATACAAAAGCCATTTTCCCTAAACCTTACTAATTCCAAACTTGAAGAGTTTAAAGAGTTAGCAACTTCTTGGAAGGGAAAATATGACCAAAGTGTGTTTAATATTAAAATTCTTACAAATAAACTTAATGAAAAATTGATATAATCAATACACTTCAAAAACAATCAAAAGTCATAAAGTTTGATGAGAGGAAATGTAAACAAAGTGTTTTATTGGAACTCGAGAATCTTAAAAAAGAACAAATGAATGAAAGATTTAAAAGAATGGATTTAATCACCGAGTTAAATAATGAAAGAAATGAGAGACTTAGTGCTAACAATAATCTTATGCTTTTAAGAAAACAAATTGAAGATTATAAAACGGAAATTAAATCTTTAAAATCACAAACACTTGAAGTTGAAACTTTAAAGCAAAATGGTTTGAGAGAGCAAACGAATCAACTCATTTTTCCAAACAAACCGAAAAAGGAAGTTAAAGTTCCATTGAAGGTTTACAACGGTAAATCTTCCAAAACATTTTCAAAAGTGGTTTCTCCGAGTACTAATTCTTTCCGGAAAAAGAATCAAAAGTATTCTCCGAAATCACAAACGCATGGAACTTTTACACCACCTTTGAAAACTTCGAGTTTGAAATCACCAAGCATATCAAGCGAACATGTTGAAAAACAAGCACTTTCTCCTCAAATGAACAAGAAGGAAACAAAATCTTTCACTTATTCAATACCCGAGTTATTTGAATTTGCACCATCACATTTTAAATATTTGGTGCAAAAGTGAATAGTTTTGTTTCTAACCTTAAACAACGAAATTCAATGAATTCATTCACATCAAAGAAACAATTGTTTCCAAATGTACCATCAAATGCATCAAATACGGTACACTCATCAAATGGTTTTTTCCCAAAAACCCCTTCACCAACTCATGAAAGAAAATAGATTCCAAAGTCTCCACCAATTTCATAAACAAACACACCGATTGCAAAATCAACTACCTCAAATGTGTGTTTACCGGAGAAATGGAATTCATATTCTTTGCACAAAATCAATATAACTTATCAATGGTTTTTGAAAAAAGCTAACCAAAAAGGACCCAAAATGCAATGGGTACCAAAAGAAGTGAAGTTTGATTGTGCAGAAACGTAGGTTTTCAATATGACTTCGAAACAACTCAGTTTCGGACTCGAACTTCATGGAGTGCTTACACGAGATATCAAGAAGGATTGGAACACAACGACTTCGGAACAACTCGGTTTCGAACTCGAACTTCAAATGATATTTTGAGTTCGTTTAGGCTTTCAATTATTTCAAATTGAAACCCGTTATAAGACCGAAAAATTACGAATTTATTTATCTAAATACAAGTTTAATATGATAAATGTGAACAGTAACGGATTTTCAATCTCGACTAGAACTAACATATTCAAAGTATTATCTTTGGGTTTGATAGTATTTTCGTAATTAACAAGTGTTTTCGAAATGACAAATCTTTTCAAAATTCTAAACTAGCAAATTTGATTAACTCGAATAGAACTAGATTCAATCGAAAAGGATGATTTAATAACGGATTTTGAATCTCGACTAGAACTATTTCATCTTTTAGAAAGGATTTAGTAACGGTTTTTCTTATTTCAACTAGTTTTTCAAAACACTTGCTTGATCGAACATGGAGAATCTATGTTTGAGGGGGAGTTCATAAAATCATTTTTCGAACTACCTCCTAAATCTTTCAAATGAGCTTCAACGAAACAATTTTCAAATAAATCTTTCGAAATGCAATATTCTTTCATGAACACATCAAATGTATTTTCGAAAAAGACTTCCCATAATCAAATTTTTTTTTGTCATGCATATGTTGAGGGAGAGCGTCTTTTCGAAAATATGGAAAACTTCCAAGTCACTTTGGAAATGTTTCTCAAAATTTGGCAAAATGTTGATGCACCTTGAGCGGTTTTCAAAAATATATCTTTTTTCTATAGTCCAACCAGAGCCAGAGGGAGTTACCCAAGGAATCACTTTCGAATGTGAGGGTTCTTTAGGTCTAGGATTGTAGATTAAAGGTGCAAATCAACAAAAACATCGTTTTTAAAATGCCAAAATGAGGGTGGAGTTGAAAATTATGAGAGGTTGAGTGAGGAGTGTGTGATACGGTTAAAAGAATGAGAGACAGTTTCTTCACCGATTAAATTGTCGGGTAGCCAAGTTTCTATCGAATTTCATGCATTGGTTTTCTATATTGAAAAAGACATCATGGACCCAGTGATGCAATGCATATATACCTCATCGCCACTCAAATTCTTCACAAGAATTTGTTTCAATATACGCGAAGAATTAGGACATTTCTATCATATTCTCATTCGTAGAATGTTGATATGAAACAAGAGAAAACCAAATCCATTTCTCGACTTCATTTCATGAACTATTGAGTCTAGCACCAAAATGTTAAACATTTTCTAGGACACGGACGAATTTTCAAAAAGCATGTTTTTGTGATATCGCTCGGAACATTTGTAGTGGTACCAACGATCTTGGTATTTCACAATGATCGAATGGAAATCCTACCAATGCTAACGCTTTTCCAACATTGAACGTAGGTCACACAATCGACTTCTTTTGTGATTTTGATTGTTGTGTTAACGAGCAATCTAAGTGATTTCGTAATTACTTACCCATCTTCACGACTATGGATACTATTTGAGTTTACGGTTAAGAATTCAAACCTCAAGACTTCGGAACGAAAAGATTTTATTCAAGCATACAAGTTTTTCAGCGATGATGTCAACACGTTCGGTTTGGAAGGATATTTTTCTCAAAGTCCGATATTTGGGGGAGTATGTCTTGTTTTGTCACGATGTAATACACGTTTACATGATGATTACAACGCGTCATAATCATCATGAGGGGGAAGAACGTGTACCAAGGAGAAAAAAAATGTGTGTAAATGGTGTACCAAAGGTGAAGAACGTGTGTAATGAAGAAATGGGAAGAACGTGTAACAAAAGGAAAGATTGGGGAAGAACGTGTGAAAAAAGTGAAATAATGGAATTTGTGAAAGAAAAGATGGGTACATACCATGGATAATTCGAGTGAATAAAGATTCAAACTTTCAAAAATAAATAGAAGTGACAACTTGACAAACATGTAAACAAAGAAGATTGTTCATCATCAAGCTACAACGAAGTAACACATCAACTTTCGGATAGTTGATTACGAGTATGAGTTGAGGGGGAGCTAAATGAAAAATCAAAACTAAAAAGAACTTGGAAATGATTATTTAATTAAAAGAGTGATTATTCAATCAAAAGAAGCTTCAAACAAAGAAATCCATTCAAGCTTCTACAAGTTTAACAATAAAGTGAAACTACTCAATTAAGGGGGAGCGTTCCACTTTATGGTTCAAACGGTCAAAGGAAACGAATGTTATGTTCACATCAAAATCATGAAATCAAAGACTACAAGTCTACATTCAACATTCGTTTGAAATGAAAGATTTTTCAAGTCAACTTTCAAAGTGTGCTTTCCGCGATACAAAGATTTAAACGCTACTCTGATGAAATCTAAAGTTGAATTTGAAGATCAATGACATATTCAATACAACATCAAGGTCAAGCTTTCAAGAGAAAAGAAAATGATTCTTCAAGCAACTTGTCTTTAGATACAAAGTATCAAAGATTACAACAACAGTGGCGGATCCAGAAATCCCGGATAAGGGGGGCATAATTATTTTTGGACCAATTGGGTGAGGGCAAACATATAAAAGCCACGTAATCCTACATAGAAATCCCAATTTTCTCTAATTATTAAGCCGGAATCCTACATTCAATGGGGGCAACTGCCCTCCCATTTGCTACATTGGATCCGCCCCTGACAACAAGCTACTTTGATGAAATCCAAAGTTGCGGTTGAAGATCAAATCAAGAATCTACGCATTCAAGATAACAACAATGAAGATGATTGAAGACAAAGACTTCATATTTTGAACAACTACAAATAAGGGGGAATTGTTAGGAATAGAATATTCATAACATTGTATTTGTATTTGTTAGTAGAGACATAATTGTAATAATTAGGAAGTCTTTGTAAAACGGTGTGATTAATGTAACTATTGGAGTTTAATGTTAAATCTACTTTCTCTCTTTAGAATAATTATCTCTTTCTAGAATTATCATACTTAACAATATGTTTTAATAAAACATGAGAAAAAGTTGAAAATTATAACATATATTCAAAGCCAATTGGGACCGAATAAAATTGTCATGTTTTAGAATAAAATTTTCATGTTTTAAGATATTTGAATATTAGTTTTTCATCTATGGTTAAAACAAAACTAAATTTTTCTGTTTTCTTTCTTTTAATAATTCTAGTCTCATATTAAAGAGGGTAAAAGCCGTATTCAATGATATAATATTTATCACATCAAAATTACTTAATTCTAGTAAATTGTGTTGTTTATTTTATACTAATTAGAAGTCGAATGACTAAATTATTTAAAGAGGAGGGGTAAAGAGAAATAAGTAATTAATGACATCATTAAAATCGATCTAATAACCTAAATTAAAAGATGAAACCATCCAACGGTAATGGCATTTTAGGCCTATTATTTATTATATAGTAGATTAGATAAGATATAGCCATGAATATAAATGATAAGCATACGATGAATCTTTTCAATTTTGTAGAAGTAACTGATAGCTATATACTTTGGTATAATATCATATTATTATACAATGTCCTAGGGATGAAATTTATCAACTCTCACGTGGACTTGAATCGTTTGAATATATACTTTATGGTATCATGATCCGAATCGAGAATAATCGTTTTGTTTAGGGTACTTGTGTACCAAATACCTACTTATTATAAAACGGGTTAAGATAGTTAAAATAAGATATCATTTCTCTAAACATCATTTATAATTTTTAAATTATTTAAACTGTCAAGTTCAACAAAGTTATATAAATATAACCACATTTTGAATAAAGATCTTGATCTATCAAATAAGTTTAGCAACGGATTTAAACACTTTGATATTACAAGTTTATTGATTAAACGAATATTGTTTATAATGAACAAGAACAATAACGAATATCAATAATAAGCCTCGATATATTAATCTTAATGATCGATCAATATACATGTTTTAACTAATACAAAGATCTATGTATATATAGACCTTGAGGCTAACCTAGCAAATCTAGGAAACGACTAAACAATTACAATTGTAATATAACTACAATTGCTTCAAGTAAGGAAAAGATAACTACATATTTATTATAAAATTATCTAAACTCTTCAAGCAGTAGTAACAGAAAACGGACAGTAGTAACAATCTTGAACAGTAGTAATCATCAGTCTTTCAGTATTAACCAATACATTTGTAGTAATAACTGGACAATAGTTATGCAATAGTAATGAACTTAAACTAATTTTTCAAATAATTTAATTCCAACATAAACTGTTCCACCTCGTGAACGCCCTTAAGAATCGTCACTCCTAATACTCTTAAGTAGTTTGGTTGTCTATATTAGTATAAAATTTAATATCTTCATTTATTTTAATTCAAACGAACACTAATTATTTCTAACTAAAAAGAGAAGTGTATAACCGAAAGTAAAAGTGTGAAAATCATTTAGAAAAGAAAAAGAGAAATGGGAAAATGAAAACGCATGTGAATATGGAAGAATGAATTGCGGCATATAATTACGAATATACCCTCCTAATTGTACTATTATTTTTAGTTTCATGGTGGGTGAACTAAATTAAATAAATAAATAAGTTGCTTTATATTGATGTGGGAATTAATTATTTCTCATTTTGATGTTACATATACGCAACAAAAAGAATGTATGTACATTGTGCAGGTTCAATATCTGTTATGTGTTGATTCTAGTTTTATAATAACAAGATATATAATTGTTTATAAACATACGAGCAAAACCTTTAAAGTAAATACAAAGTACATAATCGATGATAAAAGCAAGTTTTTTGTTTATTCACGATTACTAATTGTTGCTCAAAAACGAGAAAATATCCAAAACGGTCAGTGAACTTTTAAAATTTCTTAGCATTCCTAAAAATAGATGTTCGTACAAGTTTGTTCTCTTAGAAACATTATGAGATTAGAGATAAGATGTGTTTAGTTTAAGGATATGAGAATGGGGAATGAAATAAGAATGATAAATAATAACTAGGGTTGTCTAATGGTTCGATTTTTGGATTGTTTGGGTAACTCGGTCCAGTTATTTCAAAAACCTATTAATCGAGAATTGAATCAAGAATTAAATTCATATGGGAAACCCGAATCTAATCAAATCGAAACCGGATTTGAATTCGGTTTGGTCTTTAGTTTTAACTAAAAAACCGAATTGCACAAAAAAAACTACTATTCTAGCAGTTTGAAATATGTATAAGAGATCTAAATCAAATCAATTGTAAGAAAAAATTTAAATCATGAACTTAACAATCCAGTTAAAACAAAGAACAATACACATATATACGAAAATGTCGGTGGTTTACAAAATAAAACAATTAATATGTTAACTATTAATTAATTACTCATTTTGTTTAATCAAACATAAAAATAAAGATATTAACTTAAATGATAGCTGACTAAATCTAGAGTCCGAACAATTTTAAGGAAAGAAGAGATGAGAGTCCGAGGTTTTCTGAGTACTTAGAAATAGATTATAATTTGAAATGAAGAATATCTTAATATGTATTTGGTTTTTGATTAAAACCGAATTCAAATTTCTAAAATCGAAAACAAAACCAACTTTAGGTTAGCACTTTTACCTTTAGTCATATGTGAACTAATATGGTCCTGCTTCGTTGTTTGTGCTCTTGAAAGAGAACTTTAGTGCATATCTGAACTCCTCTCCTTCTAGGTTAACGAGCACCATTCATGCGCCAGCTCCCGTGTTATTGGATGCTCCGTCTGTATATAAAGTCCACGTCTCTTTATCCTTTTCCTTAGTTGTGTGACAACCGTGAATTTTGAAACACCTTTGCGTTGTTTCTTCTGTCGTTTATTTTATTGGTTTTGTTTTGACCCTATTATTATTGTTATTTTTGTTTCACGCGATATTTGTTTAGTCGGGTTTTATATTAAGTATTGTTTTTGTCCTTCGTGACGAAAACGTTTAGTACTAAGTGCCTAGTAGATATAAGTATTTTCGCAAGATAAGTATGGGTGAGTTATGCCTTCGTTTATACGATTAAGATTAACGTTAAAAATATTTTACAAAGTTAGTCCTTAGCGGGACAGACGTTAAATCCTTTACAAATTCAGTCCTTTTAACGAAAAGTTAACCGAAGTTAACTGAGCAAGGACTGCGCCGCAGTCTCTACTGACTACGACGCAGTCAGGGTCTGGGCAGACCATACCAAAAGCGCTTTTTGCTTCTTGGGATTCAACAAACACATGCAATCACGTGGAATCTGCCCAAAATCTTCCCAAAATGGTGCTAGATGAGTAAATTGTGGATCCTTGACCAATTTACATCATCTCTCATACCATGTTTCTAACTTTAACCATTTTTCATCTCATTTCACTTTCTTTCATCTTTCTCTAACACAAACTCCCTCAAAGCTCTCTCCATTTCCAGAACTTTGTTGAGACTTAAATCACATTCCAAAGTGATTTTTGTGTTAGAAAAGATCATACAACATCTTCTTCTTGGTCATACATCAATTGGCAAGCTTTTCTATTCTTAATCCCATCTTTTCTACATTTGATTCTTCTCCTTTGTTACAAGAAAGTTGTAACATAAACCCTTATGTTTTTGCAAGGAAACATTCCACCACATCTTCCTCTTCCATCCACATATTATTCATAAGTATGGAGGATTCCGTCTCTTGAAGATTGGTAAGAAAATACAATCCTTAAACTTTACTAACTTCCTACTTTTTTAAAAATTCTAGTTCCTAACAAGTGGTTTGTTTGTGTTTGGAGTTTGATTTCTCCTCTCTACCATTTTGGAGCTCATTCCCGAAAGACTTCAAGTTCATTCCGATTTGTGTAGATTTTTGCGGAGGTATTCGGTACTCCCTAATAGTCTCTTAATCTTTCCTTTTTTGTTTCTCACTTTTCACTAAATTATTCACTTAAATAACTTATATAAAAGTTAAAACGGTTAAAATGGTTAAAAACGTATAGGTTGACATAATATACAAGTAATTAACATGTTAATAGGTTATTAGCTAACTTAACCTAAAAATGTTTTATTATGAACTTATATAAAAACCGGATAATTTTCATATAGGAAATATTAGTAAATTCCTACCGAAAACGTTCTTAACATATTCTTGGACATTTGGACTTTTGAGATAAGTATCTTACATAAAATTCTCACTTAAACACTTTTGGTAAAATAACTAGATATTATATCAAATCTTACAAAATTACGATATGTATAAAGTTATATAAATTACATAAATACAACTATGGACTAATACACATAATATCATAAAACAACAACTTGAACATATTCACATAAGACTTAAACTAGCTTAACGATACTAAAACATAAAAAGTGAGTTTTCCTACACTCAACATATTTATTTATTATACATACTTAAAACATAATAATAATTTAAACAATAAAATACATTACATTCTTATATATAAAAACATTATATATATATATATATATATATATATATATATATATATATATATATATATATATATATATATATATATATATAAAAAAACTAACATTACATTTATTATAAAGAAAAAAAAAACTATTAAAGGTAGATAATGGTACTTTAAACTTTGCTAAGTGAATTTTCTTGTATTTGTGTTTAACGCTTAAATTCAACTTTTTATGATGATATCATACGTATTTATCTTTTAATGTTGAGTATAATTATAAAACAACTTTACTTGTTAGTCATCATCTTTGATCCGTGGTTCACTACGGTCTGGTCTAACACTCAACTTGCCATAATGCATTGTTAGAGCGGGACAAACCGAACCGACTTGACCAAATCGGACCGAACACATGGTCCTCTGTCCTATACTCTTCGATTATTTAGGGCTCGAGTCAGTTTGGTTTTTCTTAGAGCGATTTGGTTTATACTCGATACCAAGCCCTAGGTCTAAGGTACTAAAACTTTTATTGAGTCAAGTTTTGGGTACTAAGGCTGGACGGAGTAAGTGGAAACTCACCATGGTGAGTTTCCAAGTCACACTTGACTCTTATTCCGGAGGGAAAGTCACCATGGTGACTTGCCACGGTCGAGGTGACTTTGTTTCACTTTTTCGTTGCAAATGGTGGGTAACTCACCATGAGGTGAGTTTTGGTAATGGTGGGGCCCACAATTTGAGCCTTTGGTTTGTTTAAAAAAAAAAAAAAAACTTTTTTAAACCCCACTTTTTATACCTATAAATACTCACTAACTCAACCATTTTTAAACATATCTTTCAAATTTATAAAATTTCTAAACCTTTCTTACTTTCCTCAAAACAGATGTCTAACCAAAAATTTTAAATTTCGTTAACAATTTTTTATGAATCGTTTAAGTTTTTAATTTATCTATGTATCGTTTTTAACCTTTTAATAAAAGTTTTAAATTTCGTTTACGTTTACGTTTACGTTTACTTAATAATTAATTTTTTTAGTTTATAAATAATAGTATTTAAATGAAAATGGTATGGTGAGTTTGGTAAGGTGAGTTGGCGGTGAGTGCGTGGTGAGTGTTATTTCCTGAGTAAGGTGAGTTTGTTTTCTGGAGAGAGAAAGCTGACGTGGCATGGTGAGTTGGTGGTGAGTTTGTGCTCTTACTCCCTTTAGCCTAAGATATATATTTAGCTAAGTTTAGGGGTACTATTTTGTACCTTTAATAGTTCATTGTATTAAAAATATCACTCAATCAAGTTAAGGTCATACCGCGATGACTCTGAGAAAGTTTTTTGCAACCGGTTTCACTAGGGGGTTAGTCGACTCGGGACACGAGTTGAAAACTCTTAGGATCGAGCCCAAAACTCGTAAACATTTGATTATTTTTTTTTAAATTTTTGACTTTAATATTAAGTAATTCTATTAATATAACCAATGTATATAAAAAAAATATGAATGAAATATATTAAAAAGTTAAAAGGATAAATTAAATTATAAAGGAGTCTTATATATTGTTTGAGCAAATAGTGGCAGGCTCAGTAACTTGGGTGTTTGGTGTTCAACCTCTTGACCTCCTGCTAAGCAGTGCAAACCTATCAAGCTCTTGGCGAGCCTAAGGTGGTCAAGTGGTTGGTTGAAGAAGGTGATCGGAATATGATTACTACGGCAAGTAGGTATTCTGGTGAGATAATACTGTGTGTGTGGAGAGGATGGAAAATGTTAGTGTGCTTTGAACTGCATCAGGGTAGGGTATTTATACCCAACAATCCCCAACATGGGAAACGGTTGTCCATAAAGGCTTATCATGGCTCTTGAATGCTATTCATGGGGTTCCAACGTTCGTGACTTTATTGTCATCATAATGATGCCAACGGTCTGAATCCTAAGGCAGGAGCTTAAGACCGTCTGACACAGTGCTTAGAGGGAAAAGCAATGAAGTCAAGGACCAGGAACCCGGGAGCCAGGAGATCGGGAGCCGGGAGCCGGGAGCCGGAAACCTGGAGGCCGGGAGCCAGAAGGCCGAGAGCCGGAAGGCCAGGAGCCGGGAGGCGGGAGCTGAGAGCCGGAAGGCCGGGAGCCGGGAGGCCGAGAGGCCGAGAGCCGGGAGCCGGAAGGCCGGGAGGCCGAGAGCCGGGAGCCGGAAGGCCGGGAGCCAGAAGGCCAGGAGCCGGGAGGCGGGAGCTGAGAGCCGGAAGGCCGGGAGCCGGGAGGCCGAGAGGCCGAGAGCCGGGAGCCGGAAGGCCGGGAGGCCGAGAGCCGGGAGCCAGAAGGCCGAGAGCCGGAAGGCCGGGAGGCCGAGAGCCGGGAGCCGGAAGGCCGGGAGGCCGAGAGCCGGGAGCCGGAAGGCCAGGAGGCCGAGGTGGAAGGGACTAAGAGCCTTTCCTTGATGTAGAAGGGACTTAGCATTTATACTGTGTTGTGTTAGCTTTTTAGGGCTTATAGGCTATATGTATCGAGCCTATTCCCTACTAACACTATCATGCCCCCCAGTTAGGTTTTAAAATGGTTTTTTGAAGCCTAACTTTTTTTTTTTTTTTTTTTTTTTTTTTTTTTTCTCTTCCGGCTATTTTTTGGCCATGCCTTTCTTGGCCGCTTGAGGTTGCCTTGAGTAGTTCTGACCGAGGCCATGTCCAATGTGTCTTTTGAAAAATAATGTTTTATTGGGTGATCAAGCCAATAACACATTTTTAACCTGTTATCTTGGATGTTGTGTGACACCATCTTGGGTGTGCGTAAGAGTAATTACATTGAGTTGTGTCTATGACAATCATTTGAGTACCTATGGTTCTTTTGTATGCCGATGACATAGCTAGATGTTGGCATCTCATGTATATTTCATATCGTGCCGATGGCACTTTTGTTGGTTAACCTTCAATTTGTTTTACTCGCGAGTGATGTCGCTTCCCAATGAGAAGTGCTTGCCTTTTCCCGGTAGGTAAAAAGACGAATATGTGATTGCATGTTTGGCGTAGATTTAAGATGTCTATATGTGCCTTTTGCTAAATTTCCCTCCAAACGTAGTTTGGGGTGGTGCATCAGGTTTGTTGCCTTGTGGGATACATAGATCAGACCACTTTGTATTTTGAGGTGCATTGCTGTGAATGACTCCTTGAAGAGCGTTTTCTTATGGTTGGCCAAATCCCTGATGAGTGAGTTGGCCAAATACCAAAGTTTGCCAGATTTCCCAGATATCCAGACTTGGCATCCAGACTGGTCGGCTGTTCTTGTTTTTTTTTTTTTTTTTTTTTTTTTTTAGTTAGCCGGCATATAGCCGGCACTTTTGTGCCGGCGACTTGGCTTGCTAGCCGGCATATAGCCGGCACTTTTGTGTCGGCGACTTTGGTATGGTAGCCGGCATATAGCCGGCACTTTTGTTTTTGTGCCAGCGACTTTGGCTTGGTAGCCGGCATATAGCCGGCACTTTTGTGCCGGCGACTTTGGCTTGGTAGCCGGCATATAGCCGGCACTTTTGTGCCGGCGACTTTGGCATGGTAGCCGGCATATAGCCGGCACTTTTGTGCCGGCGACTTTGGCATGGTAGCCGGCATATAGCCGGCACTTTTGTGCCGGCGACTTTGGCATGGTAGTCGGCATATAGCCGGCACTTTTGTGCCGGCGACTTGGCTTGTTAGCCGGCATATAGCCGGCACTTTTGTGCCGGCGACTTTGGCTTGGTAGCCGGCACTTTTGTGCCGGCAACTTTGGCTTGGTAGCCGGCATATAGCCGGCACTTTTGTGCCGGCGACTTGGCTTGTTAGCCGGCATATAGCCGGCCTTTTGTGCCGGCGAAAAATTTTTTGCCTTTTTTTTTTTTTAAACTTTCAGCATTGAAACAACTGTTTGGCTAGGCACATCCTGACGGGTGTTGTGGTTGCAAGTGCTGACAATCAGCAATAGTATGTAAAATATTAAATGTAGCACCTCTTTAGATTCATTGCATTCCATGTCATGGGTAATGGCTGTCCATCTAAGTCAGACAGGGTGTAGGAGCCAGTTCCATGTGCTTCAAGGACACTATATGGGCCTTCCCATGTGGGACCCAACTTGCCCAAGTTTTCGGTCCTGCTAGCTTCATTCTTCCGCCATACGAGATCTCCCACGTTAAAAGATGTGTGTCGGACTCTTTGGTTATAATACTTAGCCATCTGTCTATGGCTTTCTGCTTGTCGGATGAGAGATATTTCTCTTCGCTCCTCGATGATATTCAAGTTCTCTCTTAGGGCTTCTTCATTTAGCTCCGGATTGAAATGAAGAGTCCGGTGAGTAGGGATTGTAAGTTCTGGTGGGATAACTGCCTCAGTGCCATAGACTAGGCTGAAAGGGGTTTCAGATGTAGTTCTGCCGGGGGAAGTTCTATGTGCCCAAAGAATGCCTGGGATTTCGTCTACCTATGCCTTTGCATATTTTCCCAATCTGGCCTTAATTCCCTTGACGATTGCTTTGTTCATGACTTCAACCTGACCATTAGCTTGTGGGTGTGCCACAGAGGTGAATCGTTGTTGGATATCCATATCCTGACACCAAGTCTTAAATGGATTATCTGCAAATTGTTTTCCATTATCACTGACTAGGACGTGTGGAACTCCAAAGCGACATACTATTTGTTCCCAAACGAAGCTTATCATTCGAGGCCCGGTGATAGTTGCCAAGGGCTTAGCTTCAATCCATTTTGTGAAATAGTCCACAGCCACTAAAAGGTATTTAACATTGCCTACCCCAGGGGGGAATGGTCCGACAATGTCGATTCCCCATTTGAAAAATGGCCATGCGCTAGTCACTGGAATGAGGTCCTGCTTTGGCATTTTTGAGACTGACGCATGTTTTTGGCATGATTCACATTTTTTCAATTTCTTCCTTTGCATCTCTGTGCATGGATGGCCAGAAGTATCCAAGTCTCATGACCTTAGTGGTTACCGAACGAGGGCCTGCATGCATGCCACAACTTCCACCATGTACATCCTGAATTAGATCCTTTGCTTGTGTTGGGCCGACACATCTTAGATGTGGACCCAAAAAAGACTTCCTAAACAGGTAGTTGTCTATGAGGAGATACATTGGTGCTTTCATTCTGATTTTCC
Source organism: Senecio squalidus (assembly GCA_910822075.1). Classification (NCBI taxonomy): domain Eukaryota; kingdom Viridiplantae; phylum Streptophyta; class Magnoliopsida; order Asterales; family Asteraceae; genus Senecio; species Senecio squalidus. The sequence goes on along the minus strand of CAJVGC010000060.1, from coordinate 17,526,930 downwards.
TTGCTAGTTGTTTGTCTTCCGGGAGTTGTCCATTCTGAAGGAAGTTTTTTATTGGAGTCATCCAACAGTCTTCCTCCGTTATTGCGGCCACTTCCTTTGTTGGCACTATGGATTTCTCAGTTAGGACTTCCACCAACAATTCTTTCTTGAGGTGGGCCAAGGAGGATGCTGCAAGTTTGCTCAATGCATCTGCTATTTTGTTACGGTTTCTTGGCACTTGCTCTATGGTAAATTTTGAGAAGTCCGAAATGATTTTTCTGGTTTCTTCCAAGTATTGTTGCATGGAAGTTTGATTTGCTTCATAGCTACCATTGATATGATTAGCTACCAACTGGGAGTCCACAAAAGCTTCTATATTTTGAACTCTCATCTTTCTAGCTATTCGTAGCCCTGATAAGAGAGCTTCATATTCGGCTTCATTGTTGGTTGCCGGGAAGTCAAACTTAAGGGCGTAGGTATACTCGTTTTTGTCTGGATCTATGAGTATGAGGCCAGCTCCTGACCCTTCTAGGCTGGATGCGCCATCTGTGAAGAGGGTCCAAGGAGGGCTGTCTGTAATGGATCCTTTGGTTCTTCCATTCCTTCGATTTCAGCCAGGAAATTTGCCAAGATTTGTCCTTTCATCGAGTTTCGAGGTTGGAAAGAAATTTCATGTTCTCCCAGTTCAATTGCCCATTTTGCTAATCGTCCCGACACTTCTGGTTTACCCAATATTTGTTTGATTGGTTTGTCTGTTAGCACTTGGATGGGATGTCCTTGAAAAAAAAATCCTCAAACGTCTAGACGCATGAACCAAAGAGAGTGCCAATTTTTCCAAACATGGATAATTAACCTCTGGGCCTTTCAGTGCCCTACTGATGAAATAGATCGGCATTTGTGAGTCGCCCCGTTGGGCTACTAAAACTGCGCTTACACATTCCTTGGAAGCAGCCAAGTATATAGTTAGTGTCTCCCCAGCTATTGGAGCCGTGAGTGTTGGGAGATTGGCCATGAATTTCTTCATTTCTTGAAATGCCACTTCTGCTTCTTCGGACCATGAGAAGTCTTTTTTCCGAATGCATCCCTTTAAGGTATTAAAGAAAGGGAGGGATCGATCTGCGGCTTTGGACAAGAAACGGCTAAGTGCTGCTAGCTTGCCATTTAGGCTTTGGACTTGCTTTTTGGTGGAAGGAGATGGCATGTCAATGACTGCCTGAACCTTCGTAGGATTGACTTTGATGCCATTAGGTGTAACAATATGTCCCAAGAATTTTCCTTCCTCCATGCCAAAACTACACTTGGATGGATTAAGCTTCATGTTAATATTACGTAATGTTTGGAAAGTTTCCAGGATATCAGCCAACATGATGTCTTCCGTATTGCTTTTGATAACTATGTCATCTACATAGGCTTCTATGTTCCTTCCCACTTGATTTTTGAAAGTTTCATCTATTAGACGTTGATAGGTTGCTCCAGCGTTTTTCAAGCCAAATGGCATTTTTTGGAAACAAAATATGCCTTGGTCTGTGTGAAAAGCTGTTTTGTCTTCATCACCTTTTTTCATACAAATTTGGTGATAACCTTTATATGCATCTAAAAAGCATTTGAGTCTAAATCTATCTAAGGATTCCACTTTCCAATCGATTTCTGGTAAAGGATAGTTGTCCTTTGGACAAGCTTTGTTAATGTCTTTGAAATCAACGCATAATCTCCAAGAACCATCTTCCTTCTTTACCATAACTGGATTAGCAATCCAAGTTTGGTATTTTACCTCTCTGACAATCCCTGCTTCGACCATTTTGTTTACTTGGTCACATGCAGATTTACTACGATCCGGGGCCATGCCTCGTTTTTTCTGTCGGATTGGCACAATATTGGGATTCGCGTTTAGGGAATGCTCTGCTAGTTCCCTTGGGACACCAGTCATGTCTGATGTCTGCCATGCAAAGACATCAAGGTTTGATTCTAGTAACGCTATGAGTTTAGTCTTTGTCTGTGTTGGGAGTTGTGAACCAATGGTCACTGGTTGTTCAGGGAAATGTTTATTAATAATAACTTTTTGTTCCGGACCATCAATGATTTCCATTGCCGGATCACTTTTGGGACCCTCTACCAGTTTTGGTTTCTCTGCCTGTTTGCACTCTTTAGGCCATGACGTTCTAGCCCTGACTGTGGCTATGCCAGCTGGGGTAGGGAACTTTATCATGCCATGAATGGTTGATGGAATTGCTCCAAATTTTTGTAATGCAGGCCTGCCCAGTAGGACATTGTAGGCCGATGGTGCTTCAATGATTGCAAAATTAATCATTTCTAACCTATAGTGTGGATATTCTCCTAACATCATGTTTATTGCTACCTCTCCGATTGGCCAATGCGTCTCCCCTGAAAACCCCACTAGAGGGAATTGTGTTGGACGCTTTGAATTTTGTACTTTTTCAGGGAGCTGCCTAAAACAGTGGGCATAAATAATGTCCATTGAGCTCCCTGTATCAACATATGCCTTGCTCACTTCATAGTTGGCTAACCGGATTTGTATTACTACAGGGTTGATGGAAGGAGTTTCAATTGGTGGGAAGCAAATAGGCTCCCTCACCCAATCCAGAAGGACTGATGCCTTCCTTTTGCGAGATGTAGTTTCTTCCTGCGCCATGTATATGTGATTAGGTGGGGTGGTGGATGGGGTATTGGTGGTTGTCTTTGGCTTAAGTGAACCGATTTGTGATGAGGAATTTCCTTCCATGGAGAAGAAAAAAAATGGTGGTGAAACTAAGAAATGAAATGAAAAAAGATAGAAATGAAATGAGACACCGTTGCTAAAACGTGTCCCACGGATGGCGCCAATGTTTGAGCAAATAGTGGCAGGCTCAGTAACTTGGGTGTTTGGTGTTCAACCTCTTGACCTCCTGCTAAGCAGTGCAAACCTATCAAGCTCTTGGCGAGCCTAAGGTGGTCAAGTGGTTGGTTGAAGAAGGTGATCGGAATATGATTACTACGGCAAGTAGGTATTCTGGTGAGATAATACTGTGTGTGTGGAGAGGATGGAAAATGTTAGTGTGCTTTGAACTGCATCAGGGTAGGGTATTTATACCCAACAATCCCCAACATGGGAAACGGTTGTCCATAAAGGCTTATCATGGCTCTTGAATGCTATTCATGGGGTTCCAACGTTCGTGACTTTATTGTCATCATAATGATGCCAACGGTCTGAATCCTAAGGCAGGAGCTTAAGACCGTCTGACACAGTGCTTAGAGGGAAAAGCAATGAAGTCAAGGATCAGGAACCCGGGAGCCAGGAGATCGGGAGCCGGGAGCTGGGAGCCGGAAACCTGGAGGCCGGGAGCCAGAAGGCCGAGAGCCGGAAGGCCAGGGGCCGGGAGGCGGGAGCTGAGAGCCGGAAGGCCGGGAGCCGGGAGGCCGAGAGGCCGAGAGCCGGGAGCCGGAAGGCCGGGAGGCCGAGAGCCGGGAGCCGGAAGGCCGGGAGCCAGAAGGCCAGGAGCCGGGAGGCGGGAGCTGAGAGCCGGAAGGCGGTAGCCGGGAGGCCGAGAGGCCGAGAGCCGGGAGCCGGAAGGCCGGGAGGCCGAGAGCCGGGAGCCAGAAGGCCGAGAGCCGGAAGGCCGGGAGGCCGAGAGCCGGGAGCCGGAAGGACGGGAGCCGGAAGGCCGGGAGGCCGAGAGCCGGGAGCCGGAAGGCCAGGAGGCCGAGGTGGAAGGGACTAAGAGCCTTTCCTTGATGTAGAAGGGACTTAGCATTTATACTGTGTTGTGTTAGCTTTTTAGGGCTTATAGGCTATATGTATCGAGCCTATTCCCTACTAACACTATCATATATAGAGGAAATTCAATTTACCATAAAAGTTTATCTATATTTAGAGGAGTTGTCAGAATACAGTTTTTCTGTTCTATCTCTATAATTAGAGATAGAGGAACCGTTGGAGATGTTCTAGAGGTAGAAAAATGCATTTCAGCCTAAAAACAAATTACATTAAAGAAATCACATTAGAATTTCTTTTTTTAAAATCTAACCTCTATTCTTCATCTTCGTTCATGTCTTTGTCTTCGTCTTCGTAACCATATTCGTCTTCATTGTCATTGTCTTCCTGTTGGGTGATTTTAACTTCTTTTTTTTCATATGGTATGATTTTTCTAGAAAAAGACCTTTTAATTAATGTAGAGCGCATACTCTCGCCTTCAAAGAAAAATAAGCGACGAGCTCGATGTTAATGGCGTCGATACAGAGGGGAAACCAACGCTCGCCGATTCCATGATGGGTAGCAATCTCACGTATCTATTACTATAATTAAAATTATGTATATGTATAAATATAAATTTTACAAATCAGAATATAAAACGGTAACTAAGTTTTATTTTAAAAGTGTTGATAAAAGCAGTCTTATAAGCAGGCCCGGTCCTGACATTTTGGAGGCCCAGTGTGAAAAAAAATAAAAGAGTCCCTATAAAATTTATAATAAATACTTTTCATTATAATAAACACGAGTTACATTATTATTTTCTAAACATCGATCTTCTATCATTTTTTGAAGCAAATTCATCTATTATACGTACCTAAAATTGAAAGTATGTGGCGTGATTTTTTCAAACACATAGGTAGGTTAATTTATAGCTATCTAATCAATTAATCATTTTCTTCCACCGATGTGGGACAAAAGTAAAAATTTAAACTCTTCTTTTTCTTGTGACTCAAATTTGGGACAAAGATAATTTGTAAGTTTGTACAAAATAAAAAACAATTCTTTTTTTATATCGGAGGCCCCTAAAAATCGGAGGCCTCTAATAATGATCAAATACATACCTGAAATTGAAAGTATGTGTTGTGATTTTTTCAAAGGCATAGGTAGGTTAATTTATAGCTATCTAATCAATTAATTATTTTCTTCTTCCACCGATGTGGGACAAAAGTAAAAACTAAACTCTTCTTTTTCTTGTGACTCAAATGTGGGACAAAGAAAAACAATTTTTTTCTTAAATCTGAGGCCCCTAAAAATCGGAGGCCCCGTGCGACCGCACGACCATCACACCCCCAGGGCCGCCACTGCTTATAAGCTATAGTTAATAAGTTATAACGTTTCGATAAAAAAAAATTATTACGTGTATTAGAAATACATACATTAATTATAAATTGATGAATAGAAAATATAGAAAATGTTATTTAAATGTATAAGTAATTAAAACATGTTATTATCCATTTCCTTATTTTAAAACGAGTGATTAAAATTGCGTATTTCGGTACATTCAGATATAGATGAGGCTCAATCTAACTAAAGTAGTAAATATTGTTAAGAAAATAATAAATAAATTGAGTGTTGGTTGACCCATGAGAAAAGGACCACCCCACGTGGAAGACTACCAGGGCCATGTCCTAGTCTACTCTAGGCACAAAAGATATATGAATATGAATAAAGGAGTGGTCTGGTCTGGTCTGGTCAGCTACTACCACCCAACCAACCCCTATTGATGATAGGACCCACTTCTTGGTCAGACACCTGTCAGTAACTTTGTTTCCATCTCCTTGCTGGTTACCGGTTATTTTCTCTCTTTCTTGGGCTTTTCGGAGCTCGAGGTGTCACTCGCTTACCGTGTTTGTTTTATTGACCATCTTATTACGGAACAAAAACGTTCACAAATGCCAATTTATATATTTATGTATCTAGCGGACACGCTCATTTATGGGGTTACCATTCTTTAAATTTTATGATTGAACAATTTGGATTAACATTATATGCTTACTACAAACGTATACGATACTTACCTTAATTTTCACGTCTAAAGGGTTTTATGTTAATAATATTCTATATGACTATTTGTTTTTAGAAAATGTTTGCATATATATTGGTTATATATTTATTAACACTAGAATAGTACTCACGCGATGCGATGGTGAAATATTGTTTTGAGTGTAATATTTTAGGTTTAGTTTTTTGTGCTATAAAAAACTTTTATGATAAAGATTTATGGTCACACTATTCTAGCTATATAAAAAGTATGTCTCGCTAAACTCTTTAAACGATATAAACACCGTATCAATATTTAGATATGATTTTGAATGTTTGAATGTTTGAATGGAAGATAATAGATATAATTGATATTTTTTTATATATAAATGCTTACTATTTGTGAAGGTATAAAGATTGTAAATATATAAATTGTCAAAAATATATAAGTTAACATCTTTCATAACAATCCAAATATATTAATTAATTTGAATTTTTAAAAGTTGTCACTAAGGGTAAAAAAAAGTAATTTAAGTTCCTTAAAATTAAGGGTTTAAGACTTTTGGTGAAACTTTTTATATAATAACTAGTATATTACCCGCGTGTTGCAGCGGAGGATAGAAAAGTATATTTTACAAAATTACATTAAAGAATATGATTACGGATAGAATGATAAAAATGAAAAAACATGAAAAAGAATTAAAATTATAATCATAACTGAAAAGTGAAAATACAAAATCAATTCAAAAGAATAACATTAACTTTTGAAACACATGTAATTTATTCATCACGTAAAACTTTTAGATAAACAACATTTGAGGTGTATACTTTGTCCCGCTTACAATCTTTTGCAACTTCACTAATACATTTGTATTTCCATATGTTATCTCTCTTAACATAGAGATGTTCCTCAGAAGATAAGGTTACATACTTATGTGTAAGCAAGGGAACATTGTTTATGTTGTAAACATTGTTACTTGGAGTACTGTTGTTGGGACAAACTTTGCTTTGAGCATTGTTTCTTGGAGCAGTGTTGTGGTTTTGTGCATTGGTGTTATTGTTTTTAGAGTATATTTTGAATAGCACAATGTTTGGGTCAATCCATAGAACTTGTTTTGGTCTTTTGAAAAGAACAAAACTTGTTTTCAACTTGAATTGTTCTAGTTCCTACCTATAGGTGACGACTGAACATCCTCATTGCCATTTACAAAACAAAGTGAATAGACGAACCTTTACAGTTACACCAATAGATTAAAAAATAAAATCATCAACTTGATATTGAAATATATATAACCTTTTGTCGAGCTACTCGCAAACTATCTTGTTGAAAGTTTTTCTCAATTTGTAGAAACATGATTTACTACAACCTTCCAAATTTCGAGAACATCTATTGACTGCAAGAAAAAAAAAAGTGTAAAAACTAATTGAGAAACACTCATAACAAGAAATGATCTTTTCACAATCAAACCAAAATCTTCAAACTTATTAATTAAAATTGTATTTAAATTATATTATTATAAAAAAATTTAAAACAAAAAAAAAACCTAGGTATCATTTTCAAGTAAAACCTCTTTAGACTTCTCATACTCTCTCAAGCTTTATTAGTTTTTGTAGAGTTTGTAATCAAACTTGTTTATTAATTTGACCCAGACATTTGTCCCACTTTGTTTAAAAATAATCTCGTTAATAATGAAATGGACTCACATAAGAGTTTTAGATTCCAATCATAAATTTCTTAATCAATATATTATATTGTTTTTAACAAAACACAAAAGTAGTTTATTATACGAAAATGGCTAATAGATATTAGAGTACTCTAGTTATTGTTATTGTGGTAATTAAAGACATGTAAGTCTACATGCTTAAACTATTCTTTTTTTCTTTTCTTTTTTAATTTATATGGTTAGAATTTTAGTAACTAACATTAATTGTAATAAGATGTTTTAAATGATTATATGTTGTTAGTGGTATAAAGGTAGATAAGTAATTTCAATTACTTAATATTTAACGGATTAAGAGTATGGGGGAAATAGTTTATAATATAGTAAAGATATAGATAAACGCATATAAACACTGTATCAATATTTAGACATGATTTTGAATGTTTGAATGTTTAAATGTTATTATGGAAGATAATAAATATAATTGATATTTTTTATATATAAATACTTACTATTTGTAAAAGTATAAAGATTGTAAATATATAAATTGTTAAACATATATAAGTTAACATCTTTCATAACAATCCAAATATATTAATTAATTTGAATTTTTAAAGTTGTCACTAAGGGTAAGAAAGTAATTTCAATTCCTTAAAATTAAGGAATTAAGACTTTTGATAAAACTCTTTATATAATAGTATAGATGACTGTTTGAAAACATGTGCAAGGTTTGTGATCGTACATAACTTATACTTTCTAGGTCGAAACGGCCCTAATTTTTTGAATACCTGTATATATTGATATAACAACTTAACAAAAAACACAAAAATCCGTACTTAGACGGCGATTTTATTGTAAAAATGTTCTTTATATAAAGAAAGTTTTTATGAGGGAGTCCATTTTTAAATTTCACACCGACCCTAATAAGTTAATAATTCTAAAATAAAGGGATTGATTTTATTAAAATAAATGATATTAAAATATTATCATCTTTAAATGAAAAGTGTGGTAATCACGACATTTAGATATGTAATTTATGGATTTAGTCATGTAACGAAAGTTAATAAATAAACTGAATTTTTTTAAATTCAAGAATGATACTCTATATACATAGTGTTATTGATAAGATATAATCGAGTAATGCATGTTTAAGGTTATTAACGCACTTTTATGAACAAAACTCTTAAAAGATAATCTTGCTAACTAGAATCATCAAGACAGTCGATATCATGGTTTAAAAACCGGCCAGTCGACGGGTTAACTTAAGGTTGTATTTTAGTATAATCGAACAATGATCAAACCGTTTGCTTTTTTTATGATTTTTTCGAGTTTAACTTTATATTTCTTTTTTAAGTTTAACTGTTTCGGTAAAAAAATGGTTTAAGAAAGAAAGAAAAAAGTCTTAACATTCTCTAAAAGGTAAATTTTATTTCTTAATCTTGTCTTTTTCATTGTTTGTTGTCAAAATGAAATGTGATTATTGTTTATTGGTTTAAAATGATGATTTATATAAATTAGATATTATTTTTGTTAATATGACGATGACACTACGATTTGGATTACTTGTAATGTGATTGGGTTTCAGGAAAGTTTAAAACTTGTATTTTTGTTGGGTTTTTACTAATTGATATTAGACCACTGCCAACGATACCGTCGGTTGGTCGTCGGTGGCATCGTCGGTGGCCTTACCGATGGCACCGATTCGTCGGTGGCCTCGTCGGTCAGTTTTTTTTTGTTTCGTCGGTATCGAGCGGAGAAAGAGACGAGAGATGTGGGCCCCAGTCAATTAAAAATCATTTTTTTTAAAACCAACGGCTATATAGACGTTGTAAAAATTATTATTATTATTTTTTTTTTTTTAAATTAATGCTCTATATATATCCATACTCATTTAAACATTTCACACACAACATATACCAACAATACAATACACATTCATCACTCAAACAAATACAATATATCTCTAAATACATTTTATTTTTCTTCAAACACAACACAAAACAACCACAAATCACATAAAAATGGATTCCGACTCCGATATCGAAGATTACAAAGTGTTAGCGGCGACTTTTGATCCGATACAAATGACAAATTTCGTTAATGCACTTGATAGCGATTCAGACGATGAAGGTGAAAATTCCAATCCGGTGCCAAGGGCACCAAGGCGATTCCTACGTAGAAACCGAGAAGCCGTCGCAAATCGTTTGTTTGAAGTCTACTTTGCGGACGAACCAACATTTCCGGCGGATTTTTTTCGTCGTCGTTACCGGCTGAGAAAGAGTTGTTTCTCCATATATGTCAATCTATAACATCATACGCGCAAGAACCGATACCCGACTATTTTAAATATTTTCATCAACGCCCAGACGCTACTGGTAAACTCGGTTTCAACGTCTTTCATAAATGTACTTCCGCCATACGACAATTGGCGTACGGTTGCGCTCCTGATGCGTTTGATGAATACTTACATATGGGTCAACAAACATCATATGATTGTTTGGACAACTTCACCAAATGTGTGTTTCATCTTTTCTCCCCCGAATTTTTAAGAAAACCAACACAAGAAGATGTGCAACGTTTAGTACAACGTCATGGCGAGATACATGGTTTTCTAGGGATGCTCGGAAGCATCGATTGTATGCACTGGGGTTGGAAGAATTGTCCAACGGCATGGCAGGGTCAATATACACGAGGTGATCATGGAAAACCAACAATCATGCTCGAAGCGGTTGCATCTAATGATCTGTGGATTTGGCACGCTTACTTTGGCTCTGCATGTTCGAGCAACGATATCAACGTATTGAATAATTCAGATCTATTCAACGATTTACTTCAAGATCGTGCTCCATCGGTTAATTTCAATATTGCTGGGCGTAATTTCACAAAAGGATATTATCTCGCCGACAGAATTTATCCAGAATGGTCGACACTTGTCAAATCGTATAGGTATCCGATGACGGACGAAGAAATAAGGTATTCGAAATTCCAAGAATCAGCAAGAAAAGATGTGGAACGAGCGTTCGGTGTGCTTCAGGGGCGTTGGGGAATCATTAAAGGCCGCAAGAGCATATAGTACACAGAAGATTAAACGAATCATGTATTGTTGTGTCATTTTACACAACATGATAACCCAGGACAAAGGTCGCAACATGTGTCGGTTGGAGGAAGATTATCTTGCAAATGAAGAAAATATACCGACTCGTACGTGGGAAGACAGACTTGCAACATATAGGCGTATGGACAAAGAGTTGCGAGATCGGCAAGAGCATCACGTGCTTCGTGGCGCTCTTATCCAACACATTGCGACTCTCCCACCATATTTTCGTGCTCGTTAATTTACTTTAGTAATTTATTTTTTAAATTAATAATTGTAATGTTCATTTTTTTTTATTAACAAATGTAATGTTCTTTTTTTTTTAATAAATGTTTTATTTTTTAATAAATATATTGTTTATATTTAATGAATTTGTAATTAAAATAATAAAATATGTGGGTTCAGAAAGTCAGTTTGGTGTCAGTTTAATGTCAGTTGACGTGGCGCTGAGTTGGCAAAAACTGACCGTGATAGTTGGGGTAACGGTTGGGAGTGGTCTTATACATGAGTAAATTGAAAGTATATTTTATTTAAATTATAAAACTTCTAGTAGTATTAATTTTAAATCTTAGTAGTCTCTTTAGTGGATAGTTGGATATACAAGCTTGAGTAGTCAATTCGGTTTAACAACAAATTCAAACAATTTAACAAGTTCAACCATTTTAACAACCAAACTGATTTAACTAAAAAGTCGTTTTTCAAAACATCTATCATTATAAAACAAAGAAATTAAATAATAAGTTGTACTTCATAAATGTGCAAAGGGATTTGATTAGGTTCAACGACATGATATGTAATTAAACTCTATTTAGAAAGTAATTAAATTAAAACCATAACTATTGGGATATTTTAAATCGGGCCTTCTGACCAGCCCAATATTTAATATCTATTGGGCTATATATCTATGCGAATTGAAAAACCTTGAACACATAAATATTATTTTTTGATATTTAAATCGGATATTTTTTTCTTGATTATTAAAAAAGAAAATTCACTCTTTGATACGTAACTATATAACGAAAAGGGCAATAATAATATATATAACGACAACGACAATGATACTACATCCCACTAGGGAGAGGTATGGGAAGATGGACGTAGACATGCATATTAGAGGGTTCCGCTATGTATTATATAAACACTACATAAAACACTTGATGGTTAACGGGGCTCGTTATGTATTTTTACACTAGAGTTGGGTTGGACTTAATAGGCTCGTTAAGGGGGGTCGAGCACCCTCCA
>CAJVGC010000060.1:17339187-17515126 GCA_910822075.1 Senecio squalidus | reverse complement strand
TTTGGTCGAAAACAAGTATTTTGCTACATAATGCTATATCTTCCCTTTAAACCTTCGGGATTATAAGCCCTTCATAACTAAAACATAGTATAGCATATTATGAGACGTTAATCGCATAAGGCAACCCCACTAGACTTAGAGATACTCAGACATATTTATTTACGTGATGTTAGGGCACTTAGACGTGGGAGCTTGACCGTATTTGTTATTACCCGACGTATTCGTTGACTGGATTGTTGTGCTACTCATTGAGTTATTCGTTGCCCTTTTTACTGTTTTTATATTTTGGGCATGATTAGCGTTGTATAAATGTATTTTATGGTATATTATGTATTATGGTTATGTATTTTGGATATGAATGCCTTTAGGTTAGCATTACCCAACTTGTTCCGCCTTTGTGGTAGAACGAGGCCCCGTATACACACCTGTTAGCTTTTAGCCGCCGGTTCGTATATATAGCGCTATATGGGTCTAACAAGCCCTCATTGTTAACACGATGGATGATGGATGCGCCCTGTCCGTGTTAGCAATGTTATGACCGTTGAATTCGAGGATGACCTAGCGTAATGCACTAGGTGGGGTTAGTTGCCAGTATTGTTATGGTTCAGGTGTATAGTATTTACCTAAGGCCGTCACCTATCCAGTATGGTATATTTTTATGGTATTTTCGTGGTATGATTATGGTATTTTTATGATATTAGTATTAGTATATTATTGAAAAGATTTGTATACTTCACGTATGTTTTGAAACATCATTTTTCGAATGACTTATTTTCAAACCGTGTCACTTTTGGGTCAAAACGTATTGAAACTCTTATGCTACTATGTTTTTATTAAATATTGCGAATAATTCACCAACTTTATGTTGACGTCGTATTTTAACGCTTTTCAGGGATTTGAGGTTACCTTTATGACGTTATGCTTTGGTGGCTACGTGGATTACTTGCTTGGAATTCATTTTGCTTTGTATTAATTCCTTAGTATCCCAACTCTGTAGCCGTATTTTGACATGTTTTCGGATTACCGTAATAATGCATGCTATCTCTGACTTATTTATCTATGTTGATTATGTATGGTTTACTTATGTTGATGTAACCTTTGAATCTCTGATACCGTATACTCTGTACACCTCGGTTCCGCCAAATGCGGGGTGTGACAGAAGTTGGTATCAGAGCCAATGGTTATAGCGAACTAAGTGACCTTACGGAATCACTTAGACTATGACCTAGGCTTTTGGACCTATCTGATTTACTTTATGTGCGCATTTCTTTCTTTTGTGGGCCTGTATGTGATTTGTATGCTTTATGTGCTTTTTTTTTGCATTTTATGCTTTGAGGCCTGTTTGTTTTAGTCGCACATCCGGTTATCGTTCTGATTTATTCTGTTTGACATTCGTAGAAGATGCCGCCAAAGAGAGCTTCTTCCAGGTCTACTCCGGCCGCCACTACTACGAGAAGGTCGACGAGGCGAGGTCGCCCCAGTATGAGAGCGGGTGCTACGGCTCAAAATGCCACTGCTTCCCCCGATGCTACTACCACTACTCCGGATATCAGCCAGTTGATTGCGGAGCAGATTGCAGCGGAAATACCCGTGATTGTGGCACAGATCAATGAGACACCGGTGCAGGATACCGACATAGGGTCTGGAGAACCCGTGATGCAGGGTATAAGATCAGAAGGTACGGCGTCTGGGCGCGATGGTTCTGATGTGGGAAGAGCAGTGCATGTGGGAGCCGATGGACCGAGTATTGTTATTGAGGATCCACCCCGAGGCTGTTCGTATAAGACTTTTCTGGATTGCAAACCTACTGAGTTTAAGGGTAACGAGGATGCGGTTGCTACCCTGCAGTGGTTTGAGAGGATTGAGTCTGTGTTTGATGTTTCGGGATGTGCTGAGGAAAGCAAAGTTAAGTATGCTACGTTCTTGTTCCAGGGTAAAGCCCTCACCTGGTGGAACTCGGTGAAACGGGTTCAGGGCCGAGCTGCTGTTGCCTTGATGAGTTGGGAAAACCTGAAGGTTATGATGAGAAAGGAGTATGTGCCGTCATCTGAGACGCAGAGGTTGGAGAATGAGTTGTGGAACCTGACTATGCAAGGTTCTGATTTTCGCGGGTATGCGAATAGATTTTACGATTTGTGTGTTTTGGCTCCTCGTTTGGTTCGCACGGAGGATGAGAGAATCGAACGCTTCACTCAAGGTTTGCCCCAGACTATGCGGGACCACATTATTTCTCACCGTCCGGGTACTCTACAGAGTGTGGTTGATATTGCTGGTCGGTTGACCGCAAGTATGATCCGTGGTGGTGTTCTTCAGCCGGTTGTGAGCCGAAGAGATTCTGGTAGATCTGGTAGGAGAGATATGGGTAGTTCGAGGAAGAGAAGTCGTGGTCAGGATCAGAGACCCCAACTTCCTCAAGTGTATGCTTTGACAGGTTCTGGATCTGGTTATCAGGGCAAGCGCCCGAAGTGTGGTAAGTGTGGCAGTGCTCATGCAGCAAATGTGGCTTGTTGGGTTTGTAACCGATGCAAGAAGTTAGGCCACACCGAGCAGTTTTGTGGAATGGCTACTGGAGCATGTTTTGAATGCGGAGAAGTAGGTCACCGCCGTCATCAGTGTCCCAAGCTTGTATCATCTACTTCCCTTCCTACTCATGTTGCTGGTACTAGTGCGAGAGGAAATCCTGCCAAAAGCCGAGCTTTCTCCATGGAATCTTCTGAAGCTCGCCAGGATCCTACTGTTGTCACTGGTACATTTCTTGTCGGTGATTATCCTGCTTTTATTTTGTTTGATTCGGGTGCCGATAGAAGCTTTATATCTAGTGATTTCCGCCCCTTAGTAAACCGTGCTTCTAGTCCTTTAGAGCCTGCTAATGAGGTAGAAATAGCTTATGGTAGATGTGCTTGTGTTAGAGAAGTTATTCGTGATATTCCCCTCGTATTAGCCGATATTCCTTTTTCCATCAACCTTATTCCTATGAAACTCGGTAGTTTCGATGTCGTAGTCGGTATGGATTGGTTAGCTAAGCATAGAGGCGAAATAGTTTGTTATGAGAAGCTTATTCGTATTCAGAAGCCGGGTGGAGATCAGATGATTGTACACGGAGACAAGGCTGGGAAACGCCTTAAAGTCATTTCAAGTTTGAAAGTTCGCGAGTATGTCCGTCAAGGTTGTTCCTTATATCTCGCTCACTTGGTGAAGAAAGATTCTACGATAAAGATTGATGGTGTACCGATTGTTCGCGAGTTTTCTGACGTTTTTCCTGAAGATTTACCTGGAATCCCTCCCCAGAGACAAATCGACTTTCGTATTGATCTTGTTCCTGGAGCAGCGCCTGTTGCTAAAGCTCCGAATCGTTTGGCTCCTTCCGAGATGCTCGAGTTGTCAAAGCAAATTCAGGAATTGGTTGATAAGGGTTTTATCCGTCCTAGTTTCTTCCCGTGGGGTGCTCCTGTCCTCTTTGTTAAGAAGAAGGATGGCTCCATGCGCTTATGTATTGATTATCGGGAGTTAAACAAGCTGACTGTGAAGAATCGTTATCCCCTTCCTCGTATTGACGACTTATTCGATCAACTTCAGGGTTCTTGCTATTTCTCTAAGATCGATCTTCACTCTGGTTATCATCAGTTGAGAGTTCAGGAAGATGATATACCTAAGACCGCTTTTCGTACTCGATATGGTCATTATGAGTTCATGGTGATGCCGTTTGGTCTGACAAACGCCCCTGCAGCATTCATGGATCTAATGAACCGTATTTGTCGTCCCTACCTTGACAAATTTGTTATCGTATTCATCGACGACATTCTTATCTATTCCCGAAGTCGCAAGGAACATGAAGAGCATTTGCGTCTTGTTCTAGAGGTGCTTCGAAAGGAAAAGTTGTATGCGAAATTCTCTAAGTGCGAGTTCTGGTTATCCGAAGTCCAATTCCTTGGCCACGTGGTTAGCGCGAAGGGTATTCACGTTGATCCTGCTAAGATTGAAGCTGTTAAGAACTGGGTTGCACCAAAATCTCCGACCGAAATCCGTTCGTTTTTGGGTCTTGCTGGGTACTATCGTCGATTCATCGAGAACTTCTCCAAGATCGCTTCACCTATGACAAAGTTGACATAGAAGAGTGAACCATTCGTTTGGGGTTCCGATCAAGAGAGTGCCTTTCAGATATTGAAGCAGCGGTTGTGTAACGCTCCTATTCTTAGTCTGCCAGTTGGTTCCGAGAATTTTGTTGTTTATTGTGACGCTTCGCACAAGGGTCTGGGTTGTGTGCTTATACAGAATAGTAAAGTTATAGCTTACGCTTCACGTCAGTTGAAAGTCCATGAGTAGAATTACACGACACATGATCTAGAATTGGGAGCCATCGTATTCGCATTGAAGATTTGGAGACATTATCTGTATGGGACCAAGTGTACTGTATTTGCCGACCACAAGAGTCTTTAGCACATATTCGATCAGAAGATGTTGAACATGAGACAACGACGCTGGGTTGAGTTATTGAACGACTATGATTGCGACATTCGCTACCACCCTGGCAAGGCGAACGTTGTTGCTGATGCACTAAGTCGTAAGGAAACAGTCAAACCAGTCCGTATCCGTTCTATGATGGTAACTATTCAGACGAGCTTGAAGGCTCGGATAATTCAGGCACAGGAGGGTATTATGACAGAGGACCGTGTTAAAGAGGAAAGGTTGTATAAGTTGGCGTTGGAATTAGAACCGAAGGAGGATGGAGTTCTGTATTTCCTCGAGCGTATTTGGGTTCCGATTAGTATCCGTCAGTTAATTCTGGACGAAGCCCATAAGTCTAACTATTCCATTCATCCGGGTTCCGACAAAATGTATCATGACTTGAAAGAGTTCTATTGGTGGCCGGGTATGAAGCGTGAGATCGCCGAGTATGTTAGTCGATGTTTGACCTGTTCCAAAGTGAAGATTGAGTATCAGAAACCGTCGGGGCTACTCCAACAACCGAAGATTCCCGAGTGGAAATGGGAGCATATTACTATGGATTTTTTTACGAAGCTTCCGAGATCTTCGAGTGGTTATGACAGTATCTGGGTTATTGTTGACCGATTGACGAAGTCTGCTCATTTCCTACCGATTCGTGAGAATTAACCAATGGAGAGATTCGTGCGTTTATATATTGCAGAGATTTTATCGAAGCACGGAGTCCCTGTATCGATTATTTCCGATCGCGATGCTCGTTTCACCTCACGATTTTGGAAGTCATTCCAGGTTGCTATGGGTACGAGGTTAGATATGAGTACCGCGTATCATCCGCAGACCGATGGTCAGGGTGAGAGAACTATTCAAACCTTGGAAGATATGCTACGAGCCTGCGCAATTGATTTTGGTGGTAGCTGGGACGTTCATTTGCCGTTGATTGAGTTCTCGTACAACAACAGCTATCACACGAGTATCAAGTGTGCACCTTTTGAAGCTTTGTATGGCCGCAAGTGTCGATCGCCTGTATGTTGGGCAGAAATTGGAGATAGTCAGATTTCTGGTCCGGAGATTATACAAGAGACCACTGACAAGATCTTCAAAATCAAGGAACGATTAATTACTGCAAGAGATCGACAGAGAAAGTATGCTGATAAGCGCAGGAAGCCTCTTGAGTTCAGTGTTGGAGATATGGTATTATTGAAGGTATCTCCATGGAAAGGGGTTGTCCGATTCCAGAAGCGCATCACGCTGAGTCCGAGATACACGGGTCCGTTCAAGATTTTAGCCCGCGTCGGCCCAGCTGCGTATCGACTAGATTTGCCGGCAGAACTGAGCAGCGTACACAATGTATTTCATGTGTCTCAGTTGAAGAAATGCCTGGCTGACGAAACGTTATTAGTTCCGCTTGAGAAACTCCAGATTGATGATAAGCTTCATTTCATTGAGGAACCGATCGAGATCGTTGCTAGTGATGTTAAGCGTCTACGACGAAGTAAGATCCCGATTGTCAAGGTTTGTTGGAATTCCCGTTTTGGAGCTGAGTTCACGTGGGAACGCGAAGATGAAATTCTGTGGAAGTATCCTCACCTTTCCCCCGGAAGTAGTACCAAGTGATAATTTCGAGGACGGATTTTTTTTTTAACTTGGGGAGACTGTGACATTCGCGAATTTCTAGGTATACTTCTAACGACCCGTATTCGTTTTATTTACTTATGATTATGTTTTGACCCTATTGTATCCATTTTATGTTCTATCGTATTCGTATTTCATGAGTATTGTATCCGTATTTCTCGTATTTTATGGGTATCGTATTTGTATTTTATGCGTTTTTACGTTTGTCGGGTGTATTTTATGTGATTTGGACCTTTATGTCGGGAACGTTTAGTTCTAAGTGCCTTTAGTATAAGTCTAGTATGCTCTTAAGATAAGTTTAGGGGTTTCATGCCTTATTTATACGATTAAGATTAACGTTAAAAAGTATTACAAATTTAGTCCTTCAAAATTTTATTACAAATTTAGTCCTATGGGTTTCTATTACAAAAATAGTCCTAAAAATCCCTACCAAACTTTTTGTCCTATTCTAAATCACTTACATTGTTCTTATCACCATTTCTCCATTCTCATCTCTCTCTCTAGAAAACACACACAAACACACACTCTCTCTCTAAAATCACCACAAAACCCACCATTTTCATCTACAAATCCAAGTTTTATTGAAGATTTTCATCCACCCTCATCATCAAAATCGTTTTCTTCACTTTCAAGTAAGTTTTGGTTTATTTTAAGATTCAAAAACCCATATTTTATAATGATTTTCGGATTAAATATGTTTTTAATCAAAACCTTAATGAATATTTGAAGAAAACATGATTTATACAACAATCTTGTAACATTTTTATATAAAAGTTATCTATTAGGATTTTTATCAAAAGTTTATCATTTTTAATGAATAAAACATGTATTTTATATAAGTTTTCGATATATAAACCTATTCTGGACATAAGGTTTCAATATTTGATAATCGCGACACCTAAAAACACTCAAAACCGTATCTCGAAAGTATTTCTCGAAAACCTCAGTTACGTCACGTAACTGTTAGTTACGTGAGGGTAACTACAGTTACGTGAGGGTAACTACAGTTACGTGAGGGTAACTACAGTTACGTGAGGGTAACTACAGTTACGTGAGGGTAACTACATTTACGCGAGGGTAACTATAGTTACGTGAGGGTAACTGTAGTTACGTAGGGTAACTATAGTTACACTAGCGTAACTGTTAGTTACGTAGGGTAACTGTTCCTAGAGTAACTGTTCCTAGCGTAACTAATTAGGTTTTTGATCAAACCCATTTATAATGACGTTATAACGTAATTAAAGTGTTACACGCTTTCAAATCTTATGCTTTAACCCTAAAACACATGTCAATTTTATAATATACACTATTAACACGGTTTTGGTCGAAAACAAGTATTTTGCTACATAATGCTATATCTTCCCTTTAAACCATCGGGATTATAAGCCCTTCATAACTAAAACATAGTATAGCATATTATGAGAAGTTAATCGCATAAGGCAACCCCACTAGACTTAGAGATACTCAGACATATTTATTTACGTGATGTTAGGGCACTTAGACGTGGGAGCTTGACCGTATTTGTTATTACCCGACGTATTCGTTGACTGGATTGTTGTGCTATTCAGTGAGTTATTCGTTGCCCTTTTTACTGTTTTTATATTTTGGGCATGATTAGCGTTGTATAAATGTATTTTATGGTATATTATGTATTATGGTTATGTATATTGGATATGAATGCCTTTAGGTTAGCATTACCCAACTTGTTCCGCCTTTGTGGTAGAACGAGGCCCCGTATACACACCTGTTAGCTTTTAGCCGCCGGTTCGTATATATAGCGCTATATGGGTCTAACAAGCCCTCATTGTTAACACGATGGATGATGGATGCGCCCTGTCCGTGTTAGCAATGTTATGACCGTTGAATTCGAGGATGACCTAGCGTAATGCACTAGGTGGGGTTAGTTGCCAGTATTGTTATGGTTCAGGTGTATAGTATTTACCTAAGGCCGTCACCTATCCAGTATGGTATATTTTTATGGTATTTTCGTGGTATGATTATGGTATTTTTATGATATTAGTATTAGTATATTATTGAAAAGATTTGTATACTTCACGTATGTTTTGAAACATCATTTTTCGAATGACTTATTTTCAAACCGTGTCACTTTTGGGTCAAAACGTATTGAAACTCTTATGCTACTATGTTTTTATTAAATATTGCGAATAATTCACCAACTTTATGTTGACGTCGTATTTTAACGCTTTTCAGGGATTTGAGGTTACCTTTATGACGTTATGCTTTGGTGGCTACGTGGATTACTTGCTTGGAATTTATTTTGCTTTGTATTAATTCCTTAGTATCCCAACTCTGTAGTCGTATTTTGACATGTTTTCGGATTACCGTAATAATGCATGCTATCTCTGACTTATTTATCTATGTTGATTATGTATGGTTTACTTATGTTGATGTAACCTTTGAATCTCTGATACCGTATACTCTGTACACCTCGGTTCCGCCAAATGCGGGGTGTGACAGAAGTTGGTATCAGAGCCAATGGTTATAGCGAACTAAGTGACCTTACGGAATCACTTAGACTATGACCTAGGCTTTTGGACCTATCTGATTTACTTTATGTGCGCATTTCTTTCTTTTGTGGGCCTGTATGTGATTTGTATGCTTTATGTGCTTTTGTTTTGCATTTTATGCTTTGAGGCCTGTTTGTTTTAGTCGCACATCCGGTTATCGTTCTGATTTATTCTGTTTGACATTCGTAGAAGATGCCGCCAAAGAGAGCTTCTGCTAGGTCTACTCCGGCCGCCACTACTACGAGAAGGTCGACGAGGCGAGGTCGCCCCAGTATGAGAGCGGGTGCTACGGCTCAAAATGCCACTGCTGGCCTCGATGCTACTACCACTACTCCGGATATCAGCCAGTTTATTGCGGAGCAGATTGCAGCGGCAATACCCGTGATTGTGGCACAGATCAAGGAGACACCGGTGCAGGATACCGACATAGGGTCTGGAGAACCCGTGATGCAGGGTATAAGATCAGAAGGTACGGCGTCTGGGCGCGATGGTTCTGATGTGGGAAGAGCAGTGCATGTGGGAGCCGATGGACCGAGTATTGTTATTGAGGATCCACCCCGAGGCTGTTCGTATAAGACTTTTCTGGATTGCAAACCTACTGAGTTTAAGGTAACGAGGATGCGGTTGCTACCCTGCAGTGGTTTGAGAGGATTGAGTCTGTGTTTGATGTTTCGGGATGTGCTAAGGAAAGCAAAGTTAAGTATGCTACGTTCTTGTTCCAGGGTAAAGCCCTCACCTGGTGGAACTCGGTGAAACGGGTTCAGGGCCGAGCTGCTGTTGCCTTGATGAGTTGGGAAAACCTGAAGGTTATGATGAGAAAGGAGTATGTGCCGTCATCTGAGACGCAGAGGTTGGAGAATGAGTTGTGGAACCTGACTATGCAAGGTTCTGATTTTCACGGGTATGCGAATAGATTTTACGATTTGTGTGTTTTGGCTCCTCGTTTGGTTCGCACGGAGGATGAGAGAATCGAACGCTTCACTCAAGGTTTGCCCCACACTATGCGGGACCACATTATTTCTCACCGTCCGGGTACTCTACAGAGTGTGGTTGATATTGCTGGTCGGTTGACCGCAAGTATGATCCGCGGTGGTGTTCTTCAGCCGGTTGTGAGCCGAAGAGATTCTGGTAGATCTGGTAGGAGAGATATGGGTAGTTCGAGGAAGAGAAGTCGTGGTCAGGATCAGAGACCCCAACTTCCTCAAGTGTATGCTTTGACAGGTTCTGGATCTGGTTATCAGGGAAAGCGCCCGAAGTGTGGTAAGTGTGGCAGTGCTCATGCAGCAAATGTGGCTTGTTGGGTTTGTAACCGATGCAAGAAGTTAGGCCACACCGAGCAGTTTTGTGGAATGGCTACTGGAGCATGTTTTGAATGCGGAGAAGTAGGTCACCGCCGTCATCAGTGTCCCAAGCTTGTATCATCTACTTCCCTTCCTACTCATGTTGCTGGTACTAGTGCGAGAGGAAATCCTGCCAAAAGCCGAGCTTTCTCCATGGAATCTTCTGAAGCTCGCCAGGATCCTACTGTTGTCACTGGTACATTTCTTGTCGGTGATTATCCTGCTATTATTTTGTTTGATTCGGGTGCCGATAGAAGCTTTATATCTAGTGATTTCCGCCCCTTAGTAAACCGTGCTTCTAGTCCTTTAGAGCCTGCTAATGAGGTAGAAATAGCTGATGGTAGATGTGCTTGTGTTAGAGAAGTTATTCGTGATATTCCCCTCGTATTAGCCGATATTCCTTTTTCCATCAACCTTATTCCTATGAAACTCGGTAGTTTCGATGTCGTAGTCGGTATGGATTGGTTAGCTAAGCATAGAGGCGAAATAGTTTGTTATGAGAAGCTTATTCGTATTCAGAAGCCGGGTGGAGATCAGATGATTGTACACGGAGACAAGGCTGGGAAACGCCTTAAAGTCATTTCAACTTTGAAAGTTCGCGAGTATGTCCGTCAAGGTTGTTCCTTATATCTCGTTCACTTGGTGAAGAAAGATTCTACGATAAAGATTGATGGTGTACCGATTGTTCGCGAGTTTTCTGACGTTTTTCCTGAAGATTTACCTGGAATCCCTCCCCAGAGACAAATCGACTTTCGTATTGATCTTGTTCCTGGAGCAGCGCCTGTTGCTAAAGCTCCGTATCGTTTGGCTCCTTCCGAGATGCTCGAGTTGTCAAAGCAAATTCAGGAATTGGTTGATAAGGGTTTTATCCCTCCTAGTTTCTCCCCGTGGGGTGCTCCTGTCCTCTTTGTTAAGAAGAAGGATGGCTCCATGCGCTTATGTATTGATTATCGGGAGTTAAACAAGCTGACTGTGAAGAACCGTTATCCGCTTCCTCGTATTGACGACTTATTCGATCAACTTCAGGGTTCTTGCTATTTCTCTAAGATCGATCTTCGCTCTGGTTATCATCAGTTGAGAGTTCAGGAAGATGATATACCTAAGACCGCTTTTCGTACTCGATATGGTCATTATGAGTTCATGGTGATGCCGTTTGGTCTGACAAACGCCCCTGCAGCATTCATGGATCTAATGAACCGTATTTGTCGTCCGTATCTTGACAAATTTGTTATCGTATTCATCGACGACATTCTTATCTATTCCCGAAGTCGCAAGGAACATGAAGAGCATTTGCGTCTTGTTCTAGAGGTGCTTCGAAAGGAAAAGTTGTATGCGAAATTCTCTAAGTGCGAGTTCTGGTTATCCGAAGTCCAATTCCTTGGCCACGTGGTTAGCGCGAAGGGTATTCACGTTGATCCTGCTAAGATTGAAGTTGTTAAGAACTGGGTTGCACCAAAATCTCCGACCGAAATCCGTTCGTTTTTGGGTCTTGCTGGGTACTATCTTCGATTCATCGAGAACTTCTCCAAGATTGCTTCACCTATGACAAAGTTGACACAGAAGAGTGAACCATTCGTTTGGGGTTCCGATCAAGAGAGGGCCTTTCAGATATTGAAGCAGCGGTTGTGTAACGCTCCTATTCTTAGTCTGCCAGTTGGTTCCGAGAATTTTGTTGTTTATTGTGACGCTTCGCACAAGGGTCTGGGTTGTGTGCTTATGCAGAATAGTAAAGTTATAGCTTACGCTTCACGTCAATTGAAAGTCCATGAGCAGAATTACACGACACATGATCTAGAATTGGGAGCCATCGTATTCGCATTGAAGATTTGGAGACATTATCTGTATGGGACCAAGTGTACTGTATTTACCGACCACAAGAGTCTTCAGCACATATTCGATCAGAAGATGCTGAACATGAGACAACGACGCTGGGTTGAGTTATTGAACGAATATGATTGCGACATTCGCTACCACCCTGGAAAGGCGAACGTTGTTGTTGATGCACTAAGTCGTAAGGAAACAGTCAAACCAGTCCGTATC
Organism: Senecio squalidus; assembly: GCA_910822075.1. Taxonomy (NCBI): domain Eukaryota; kingdom Viridiplantae; phylum Streptophyta; class Magnoliopsida; order Asterales; family Asteraceae; genus Senecio; species Senecio squalidus. The sequence goes on along the minus strand of CAJVGC010000060.1, from coordinate 17,503,143 downwards.
CGTTCTATGATGGTAACTATTCAGACGAGCTTGAAGGCTCGGATTATTCAGGCACAGGAGGGTATTATGACAGAGGACCGTGTTAAAGAGGAAAGGTTGTATAAGTTGGCGTTGGAATTAGAACCGAAGGAGGATGGAGTTCTGTATTTCCTCGAGCGTATTTGGGTTCCGATTAGTATCCGTCAGTTGATTCTGGACGAAGCCCATAAGTCTAACTATTCCATTCATCCGGGTTCCGACAAAATGTATCATGACTTGAAAGAGTTCTATTGGTGGCCGGGTATGAAGCGTGAGATCGCCGAGTATGTTAGTCGATGTTTGACCTGTTCCAAAGTGAAGATTGAGTATCAGAAACCGTCGGGGCTACTCCAACAACCGAAGATTCCCGAGTGGAAATGGGAGCGTATTACTATGGATTTTGTTACGAAGCTTCCGAGATCTTCGAGTGGTTATGACAGTATCTGGGTTATTGTTGACCGATTGACGAATTCTGCTCATTTCCTACCGATTCGTGAGAATTATCCAATGGAGAGATTCGTGCGTTTATATATTGCAGAGATTGTATCGAAGCACGGATTCCCTGTATCGATTATTTCCGATCGCGATGCTCGTTTCACCTCACGATTTTGGAAGTCATTCCAGGTTGCTATGGGTACGAGGTTAGATATGAGTACCGCGTATCATCCGCAGACCGATGGTCAGAGTGAGAGAACTATTCAAACCTTGGAAGATATGCTACGAACCTGCGCAATTGATTTTGGTGGTAGTTGGGACGTTCATTTGCCGTTGATTGAGTTCTCGTACAACAACAGCTATCACACGAGTATCAAGTGTGCACCTTTTGAAGCTTTGTATGGCCGCAAGTGTCGATCGCCTGTATGTTGGGCAGAAATTGGAGATAGTCAGATTTCTGGTCCGGAGATTATACAAGAGACCACTGACAAGATCTTCAAAATCAAGGAACGATTAATTACTGCAAGAGATCGACAGAAAAAGTATGCTGATAAGCGCAGGAAGCCTCTTGAGTTCAGTGTTGGAGATATGGTATTATTGAAGGTATCTCCATGGAAAGGGGTTGTCCGATTCCAGAAGCGCAGCAAGCTGAGTCCGAGACACACTGGTCCGTTCAAGATTTTAGCCCGCGTCGGCCCAGCTGCGTATCGACTAGATTTGCCGGCAGAACTGAGCAGCGTACACAATGTATTTCATGTGTCTCAGTTGAAGAAATGCATGGCTGACGAAACGTTATTAGTTCCGCTTGAGAAACTCCAGATTGATGATAAGCTTTATTTCATTGAGGAACCGATCGAGATCGTTGCTAGTGATGTTAAGCGTCTACGACGAAGTAAGATCCCGATTGTCAAGGTTCGTTGGAATTCCCGTTTTGGAGCTGAGTTCACGTGGGAACGCGAAGATGAAATTTTGCGGAAGTATCCTCACCTTTCCCCCAGAAGTAGTACCAAGTGATAATTTCGAGGACGAAATTTCTTTTTACTTGGGGAGACTGTGACATTCGCGAATTTCTAGGTATACTTCTAACGACCCGTATTCGTTTTATTTACTTATGATTATGTTTTGACCCTATTGTATCCATTTTATGTTTTATCGTACTCGTATTTCATGAGTATTTTATCCGTATTTCTCGTATTTTATGGGTATCGTATTTGTATTTTATGCGTTTTTACGTTTGTCGGGTGTATTTTATGTGATTCGGACCTTTATGTCGGAAACGTTTAGTTCTAAGTGTCTTTAGTATAAGTCTAGTATGCTCTTAAGATAAGTTTAGGGGTTTCATGCCTTATTTATACGATTAAGATTAACGTTAAAAAGTATTACAATTTTAGTCCTTCAAAATTTTATTACAAATTTAGTCCTATGGGATTCTATTACAAAAATAGTCCTAAAAATCCCTACCAAACTTTTGTCCTATCCTAAAAATAGTTACGTGAGGGTAACTACAGTTACGTGAGGGTAACTATAATTACGTGAGGGTAACTACAGTTACGTGAGGGTAACTATAATTACGTGAGGGTAACTATAGTTACGCGAGGGTAACTATAGTTACGTGAGGGTAACTATAGTTACGTGAGGGTAACTGTAGTTACGTAGGGTAACTATAGTTACACTAGCGTAACTGTTAGTTACGTAGGGTAACTGTTCCTAGAGTAACTGTTCCTAGCGTAACTAATTAGGTTTTTGATCAAACCCATTTATAATGACGTTATAACGTAATTAAAGTGTTACACGCTTTCAAATCTTATGCTTTAACCCTAAAACACATGTCAATTTTATAATATACACTATTAACACGGTTTTGGTCGAAAACAAGTATTTTGCTACATAATGCTATATCTTCCCTTTAAACCATCGGGATTATAAGCCCTTCATAACTAAAACATATTATAGCATATTATGAGACGTTAATCGCATAAGGCAACCCCACTAGACTTAGAGATACTCAGACATATTTATTTACGTGAAGTTAGGGCACTTAGACGTGGGAGCTTGACCGTATTTGTTATTACCCGACGTATTCGTTGACTGGATTGTTGTGCTATTCAGTGAGTTATTCGTTGCCCTTTTTACTGTTTTTATATTTTGGGCATGATTAGCGTTGTATAAATGTATTTTATGGTATATTATGTATTATGGTTATGTATTTTGGATATGAATGCCTTTAGGTTAGCATTACCCAACTTGTTCCGCCTTTGTGGTAGAACGAGGCCACGTATACACACCTGTTAGCTTTTAGCCGCCGGTTCATATATATAGCGCTATATGGGTCTAACAAGCCCTCATTGTTAACACGATGGATGATGGATGCGCCCTGTCCGTGTTAGCAATGTTATGACCGTTGAATTCGAGGATGACATAGCGTAATGCACTAGGTGGGGTTAGTTGCCAGTATTGTTATGGTTCAGGTGTATAGTATTTACCTAAGGCCGTCACCTATCCAGTATGGTATATTTTTATGGTATTTTCGTGGTATGATTATGGTATTTTTATGATATTAGTATTAGTATATTATTGAAAAGATTTGTATACTTCACGAATGTTTTGAAACATCATTTTTCGAATGACTTATTTTCAAACCGTGTCACTTTTGGGTCAAAACGTATTGAAACTATTATGCTACTATGTTTTTATTAAATATTGCGAAAAATTCACCAACTTTATGTTGACGTCGTATTTTAACGCTTTTCAGGGATTTGAGGTTACCTTTATGACGTTATGCTTTGGTGGCTACGTGGATTACTTGCTTGGAATTCATTGTGCTTTGTATTAATTCCTTAGTATCCCAACTCTGTAGCCGTATTTTGACATGTTTTCGGATTACCGTAATGCATGCTATCTCTGACTTATTTATCTATGTTGATTATGTATGGTTTACTTATGTTGATGTAACCTTTGAATCTCTGATACCGTATACTCTGTACACCTCGGTTCCGCCAAAGGCGGGGTGTGACAGGTTGTTTGCTAAATAAAACTTAAAATCAACACAAATGACATGCTTGATTCTTAAAATAAAATAATAATGTTCTTTTCCATACAACTTTTTTTTTCCTAATCAATATTTGTTATCCATCTTCGAGATGTAACAACTACCCAACTAATATTAATACCGCCCAGGATAGGCTATAAGTCCTGTAAACAAACCTAAAAAATACGAATGTAGCTTGGTTAAATGTAGCTTGGTTAAATGTAGCTTGGTTATGTTCTTGCATCTAAACTAAGTTTGTTCGTGTTCATTTATGTTCATTTGTTTAAGTGTGAAAAAAAACAAATTAGCATTTAACAAACAAAAAATGAACGAACATATATTAATGAACATAAAAATATGAAGAAACTATATGAATATTCGGAAAACTAAATATGTATGATTTTACATATATACATATGTGTTATATTGATATTTATTTCACACCTTATTGCGAAAGAGGAGTCGACCTTGCGTAAAGTGAAGTTTGGGGAAGAAAAAATACATATGTAACTTCATTTATATACACATGTGTTATATCGATATTTATTGAAAATTGACCAAGAAAAAATAATTAGTATATAACTTTATTTATTTTTACTATATATACATATAAACATAATAAAGGAGCATAAATAAATGTTTACGGACGTAGATATATAATTGATGCAGTTTTTTATATTTTTTCATTTAGTTAAAAGAAGAAAAATGGTTTCCCGTGTTCGTTCTTTTAATAACTAAACGAATACAATCGAACTTTCCGTCGAACAATTCAATAATTACTCCATCTACACAACGATCAAAGCAAGAAGAAAGCATGAAATGCAACAAGAACGAGATGAGTGCGCAAAACTCTATCCAGAGTTCAAAGAAAAAGAAGCTACAACAAGGCAATCTCAAGCACAACCATAACAAGCATCTCAAGAAACAGAAATTCTAACTCAAGTTTAAAATGCTCGAAGCTTAACATAGATTTTTGAATTGTATTGTAAAAATTTGTAATTACTTATCTAGAAACTATATCAAAGGGGGAAATTGTAGAACTTAAAATAGTTGATATGGTTTCTAATATGTAATGTAATAAAGCTTTACCCCGTACCTATAAATAGGTAAGGGGTGTGATCAATAATATGACTTTTGGTGATTCTTAATTCTTAAACAATGTGTGAACATTGGAAACAAGAAGATCATCTATACGAGTCCTCATTGGAGTGAGAATGTCCATATGTTATTCGATGAAGTGCACAAACGGGTTATTTTTTTTAACAATGTGTGACCCTATCCGATCCGCTTAAACAATAGCAAAAAAGTGAAAAACAATATGACATTCTGACCCGCCTCTAATACTTTGGGTCATCTTTGAAAACCTTAATTTTATGTAGGGTTTTGCTAAATGGTATCCACTGAATACCGGTTTAGTGCATTTATTACACATTAATTGAACTTCATTTTCCTTATATAGTTATCAAATGCATTTAATACACATTAATTATAGAAGTTTACACTTATATTCATTATATTTTTAAAATATAAGAAAATTTGAAGTTGAATTAAATATACTAAACCCGTACGGGTACCATTTAGCAAAACCCTTTAGGTAACCATCGGTCTGCTCTGGTCACCGAACAACAATTTCAAAAACGGATACTTTCCATGTCACCACCGGAAAAAATCATCTACACATACGGCGTCGACATCGTCACCTCCGACGAACCACCACATCACTCTACAATGAACATCGAAGACTCCATTACAATCGTACAATCAATCCTAAAATAAGAAGCCCTAACTCACGCTTCTTACACCGACAGTCCCTCGTATGAACGTTTGGAGTTCATCGGCGACGTCGTGATTGGACTCGTGATTACTAATTTTGTTATTTGACTTATCCTGACCTTAATCCAGGTCAACTTAGTCTTCTTCGTGCTGCGAATATTAGACGGAGAAACTTGCTAGAGTTGTTGTACATCATGGATTGCTAAAATATGTTCGACAAGCCATTGATCTTAATGAAAAGGTAGTAATTATTAGTCACGAGTGTCTGGAAATATATTCGACTTTACTATAATAAAATAACCACAATAAATATGGGACAAATAGAGTAAGTACTTATATGTAGGGGTGTTCAAAATATCCGTATCCGAAAATCCGAATCCGAATATCCGAAAATTCGATCCGAAATTTCGGATATCCGAAAATTGGGATATCCGGTTTTTTGGATATCCGGTTTTTTGGATATCTGGTTTTTCGGATTCGGATAGTGATATTTCGAAATTTCGGATATTTCGGATATCCGATTATCCGAAAATCCGAAAATATATATATATTTTTTTTTAGTTTTTATAGTTATTTTATAGGTAAATGTAAATATTTTGGTGATTTAATAACATATTTAGATAAATATATGTTAATATTAAATATTGTGGTTAACAAAATATATAATAAAATTTGGAACAAACAAAAAATAACACAAAAAAAAAAGATATTTTTTCAAATTTTCGGATTTTCGGATATATTGGATATCCGAAACCGGATATCCGAAAATTTCGGATATCCGAAATTCGGATATCCAAAAATTCGGATTCGGATTTCGGATAGTGAAAATCACTTTCGAATTTTCGGATTTCCGATTTTGAACACCCCCCTACTTATATGGTTTACACAAAACTCTACTTGTAGGGCCTATTTGGCCTCTCGTAACTTAGAGACAATCATGACCACCGTGTAAGACATGGTTTTGTTTTTCTTGTCCTCGATGTGAAACATGTGCAACATCGATGCCCATTGGTGTTGCTTGGACCTCAAGATCCGAGCTATTGACTTAACCATAAAAATAAACTTAGCTTAGAAGCATAACATTCTTGGAAAGCCAAATGATTTGAAAATGCATTGAACCTACCTTAAAAGTCTATTATATGTATTCAAATAAAAATGTTATATTTCATATAGCAATCATTCTAAAACATCTATTCAACGTAACATATTACATGTAACTTGGAATAAGCTTAAATGATAACGAACGGTTGTTTGCTAAATAAAACTTAAAATCAACACAAATGACATGCTTGATTCTTAAAATAAAAGAATAATGTTCTTTTCTATACAACTTTTTTTTTCCTAATCAATATTTGTTATCCATCTTCGAGATGTAACAACTACCCAACTAATATTAATACCGCCCAGGATAGGCTATAAGCCTGTAAACAAACCTAAAAAATACGAATGTAGCTTGGTTAAATGTAGCTTGGTTATGTTCTTGCATCTAAACTAAGTTTGTTCGTGTTCATTTATGTTCATTTGTTTAAGTGTGAAACAAACAAATTAGCATTTAACAAACAAAAAATGAACGAACATATATTAATGAACATAAAAATATGAAGAAACTATATGCATATTCGGAAAACTAAATATGTATGATTTTACATATATACATATGTGTTATATTGATATTTATTTCACACCTTATTGCGAAAGAGGAGTGGACCTTGCGTAAAGTGAAGTTTGGGGAAGAAAAAATACATATGTAACTTCATATATATACACATGTGTTATATCGATATTTATTGAAAATTGACCAAGAAAAAATAATTAGTATATAACTTTATTTATTTTTACTATATATACATTTAAACATAATAAAGGAGCATAAATAAATGTTTACGGACGTAGATATATAATTGATGCAGTTTTTTATATTTTTTCATTTAGTTAAAAGAAGAAAAATGGTTTCCCGTGTTCGTTCTTTTAATAACTAAACGAATACAATCGAACTTTCCGTCGAACAATTCAATAATTACTCCATCTACACAACGATCAAAGCAAGGAGAAAGCATGAAATGCAACAAGAACGAGATGAGTGCGCAAAACTCTATCCAGAGTTCAAAGAAAAAGAAGCTACAACAAGGAAATCTCAAGCACAACCATAACAAGCATCTCAAGAAACAGAAATTCTAACTCAAGTTTAAAATGCTCGAAGCTTAACATAGATTTTTGAATTGTATTGTAAAAATTTGTAATTACTTATCTAGAAACTATATCAAAGGGGGAAATTGTAGAACTTAGAATAGTTGATATGGTTTCTAATATGTGATGTAATAAAGCTTTACCCCTTACCTATAAATAGGTAAGGGGTGTGATCAATAATATGACTTTTGGTGATTCTTAATTCTTAAACAATGTGTGAACATTGGAAACAAGAAGATCATCTATACGAGTCCTCATTGGAGTGAGAATGTCCATATGTTATTCGATGAAGTGCACAAACGGGTTATTTTTTTAACAATGTGTGACCCTATCCGATCCGCTTAAACAATAGCAAAAAAGTGAAAAACAATATGACATTCTGACCCGCCTCTAATACTTTGGGTCATCTTTGAAAACCTTAATTTTATGTAGGGTTTTGCTAAATGGTATCCACTGAATACCGGTTTGATGCATTTATTACACATTAATTGAACTTCATTTTCCTTATATAGTTATCAGATGCATTTAATACACATTAATTATAGAAGTTTTCACTTATATTCATTATATTTTTAAAGTATAAGAAAATTTGAAGTTGAATTAAATATACTAAACCCGTACGGGTACCATTTAGCAAAACCCTTTAGGTAACCATCGGTCTGCTCTCGTCACCGAACAACAATTTCAAAAATGGATACTTTCCATGTCACCACCGGAAAAAATCATCTACACATACGGCGTCGACATCGTCACCTCCGACGAACCACCACATCACTCTACAATGAACATCGAAGACTCCATTACAATCGTACAATCAATCCTAAAATAAGAAGCCCTAACTCACGCTTCTTACACCGACAGTCCCTCGTATGAACGTTTGGAGTTCATCGGCGACGTCGTGATTGGACTCGTGATTACTAATTTTGTTATTTGACTTATCCTGACCTTAATCCAGGTCAACTTAGTCTTCTTCGTGCTGCGAATATTAGACGGAGAAACTTGCTAGAGTTGTTGTACATCATGGATTGCTAAAATATGTTCGACAAGCCATTGATCTTAATGAAAAGGTAGTAATTATTAGTCACGAGTGTCTGGAAATATATTCGACTTTACTATAATAAAATAACCACAATAAATATGGGACAAATAGAGTAAGTACTTATATGTAGGGGTGTTCAAAATATCCGTATCCGAATATCCGAAAATTCGATCCGAAATTTCGGATATCCGAAAATTGGGATATCCGGTTTTTCGGATATCCGGTTTTTCGGATATCCGGTTTTTCGGATATCCGGTTTTTCGGATTCGGATTCGGATAGTGATATTTCGAAATTTCGGATATTTCGGATATCCGATTATCCGAAAATCCGAAAATATATATATATATTTTTTTAGTTTTTATAGTTATTTTATAGGTAAATGTAAATATTTTGGTGATTTAATAACATATTTAGATAAATATATGTTAATAATAAATATTGTGGTTAACAAAATATATAATAAAATTTGGAACAAACAAAAAATAACACAAAAAAAAAGATATTTTTTCAAATTTTCGGATTTCGGATACATTGGATATCCGAAACCGAATATCCGAAAATTTCAGATATCCGAAATTCGGATATCCAAAAATTCGGATTCGGATTTCGGATAGTGCAAATCACTTTCGAATTTTCGGATTTCCGATTTTGAACACCCCTACTTATATGGTTTACACAAAACTCTACTTGTAGGGCCTATTTTTTGTGTAGTGACAAATACTTCACATGGCCTCTCGTAACTTAGAGACAATCATGACCACCGTGTAAGACATGGTTTTGTTTTTCTTGTCCTCGATGTGAAACATGTGCGACATCGATGCCTATTGGTGTTGCTTGGACCTCAAGATCCGAGCTATTGACTTAACCATAAAAAATAAACTTAGCTTAGAAGCATAACATTCTTGGAAGGCCAAATGATTTGAAAATGCATTGAATCTACCTTAAAAGTCTATTATATGTATTCAAATAAAAATGTTATATTTCATATAGCAATCATTCTAAAACATCTATTCTACGTAACATATTACATGTAACTTGGAATAAGCTTAAATGATAACGAACGGTTGTTTGCTAAATAAAACTTAAAATCAACACAAATGACATGCTTGATTCTTAAAATAAAAGAATAATGTTCTTTTCCATACAACTTTTTTTTTCCTAATCAATATTTGTTATCCATCTTCGAGATGTAACAACTACCCAACTAATATTAATACCGCCCAGGATAGGCTATAAGCCTGTAAACAAACCTAAAAAATACGAATGTAGCTTGGTTAAATGTAGCTTGGTTAAATGTAGCTTGGTTATGTTCTTGCATCTAAACTAAGTTTGTTCGTGTTCATTTATGTTCATTTGTTTAAGTGTGAAACAAACAAATTAGCATTTAACAAACAAAAAATGAACGAACATATATTAATGAACATAAAAATATGAAGAAACTATATGAATATTCGGAAAACTAAATATGTATGATTTTACATATATACATATGTGTTATATTGATATTTATTTCACACCTTATTGCGAAAGGGGAGTGGATCTTGCGTAAAGTGAAGTTTGGGGACGAAAAAATACATATGTAACTTCATATATATACACATGTGTTATATCAATGTTTATTGAAAATTGACCAAGAAAAAATAATTAGTATATAACTTTATTTATTTTTACTATATATACATTTAAACATAATAAAGGAGCATAAATAAATGTTTACGGACGTAGATATATAATTGATGCAGTTTTTTATATTTTTTCATTTAGTTAAAAGAAGAAAAATGGTTTCCCGTGTTCGTTCTTTTAATAACTAAACGAATACAATCGAACTTTCCGTCGAACAATTCAATAATTACTCCATCTACACAACGATCAAAGCAAGAAGAAAGCATGAAATTCAACAAGAACGAGATGAGTGCGCAAAACTCTATCCAGAGTTCAAAGAAAAAGAAGCTACAACAAGGAAATCTCAAGCACAACCATAACAAGCATCTCAAGAAACAGAAATTCTAACTCAAGTTTAAAATGCTCGAAGCTTAACATAGATTTTTGAATTGTATTGTAAAAATATGTAATTACTTATCTAGAAACTATATCAAAGGGGGAAATTGTAGAACTTAGAATAGTTGATATGGTTTCTAAATAGGTAAGGGGTGTGATCAATAATATGACTTTTGGTGATTCTTAATTCTTAAACAATGTGTGAACATTGGAAACAACAAGATCATCTATACGAGTCCTCATTGGAGTGAGAATGTCCATATGTTATTCGATGAAGTGCACAAACGGGTTATTTTTTTAACAATGTGTGACCCTATCCGATCCGCTTAAACAATAGCAAAAAAGTGAAAAACAATATGACATTCTGACCCGCCTCTAATACTTTGGGTCATCTTTGAAAACTTTAATTTTATGTAGGGTTTTGCTAAATGGTATCCACTGAATACCGGTTTGGTGCATTTATTACACATTAATTGAACTTCATTTTCCTTATATAGTTATCAGATGCATTTAATACACATTAATTATAGAAGTTTTCACTTATATTCATTATATTTTTAAAGTATAAGAAAATTTGAAGTTGAATTAAATATACTAAACCCGTACGGGTACCATTTAGCAAAACCCTTTAGGTAACCATCGGTCTGCTCTGGTCACCGAACAACAATTTCAAAAACGGATACTTTCCATGTCACCACCGGAAAAAATCATCTACACATACGGCGTCGACATCGTCACCTCCGACGAACCACCACATCACTCTACAATGAACATCGAAGACTCCATTACAATCGTACAATCAATCCTAAAATAAGAAGCCCTAACTCACGCTTCTTACACCGACAGTCCCTCGTATGAACGTTTGGAGTTCATCGGCGACGTCGTGATTGGACTCGTGATTACTAATTTTGTTATTTGACTTATCCTGACCTTAATCCAGGTCAACTTAGTCTTCTTCGTGCAGCGAATATTAGACGGAGAAACTTGCTAGAGTTGTTGTACATCATGGATTGCTAAAATATGTTCGATAAGCCATTGATCTTAATGAAAAGGTAGTAATTATTAGTCACGAGTGTCTGCAAATATATTCGACTTTACTATAATAAAATAACCACAATAAATATGGGACAAATAGAGTAAGTACTTATATGTAGGGGTGTTCAAAATATCCGTATCCGAATATCCGAAAATTCGATCCGAAATTTCGGATATCCGAAAATTGGGATATCCGGTTTTTTCGGATATCCGGTTTTTCGGATATCCGGTTTTTCGGATTCGGATTCGGATAGTGATATTTCGAAATTTCGGATAATTCGGATATCCGATTATCCGAAAATCCGAAAATATATATATATTTTTTTTTAGTTTTTATACTTATTTTATAGGTAAATGTAAATATTTTGGTGATTTAATAACATATTTAGATAAATATATGTTAATATTAAATATTGTGGTTAACAAAATATATAATAAAATTTGGAACAAACAAAAAATAACACAAAAAAAAAAGATATTTTTTCAAATTTTCGGATTTTCGGATATATTGGATATCCGAAACCGGATATCCGAAAATTTCGGATATCCGAAATTCGGATATCCAAAAATTCGGATTCGGATTTCGGATAGTGAAAATCACTGTCGAATTTTCGGATTTCCGATTTTGAACACCCCCCTACTTATATGGTTTACACAAAACTCTACTTATAGGGCCTATTTTTTGTGTAGTGACAAATACTTCACATGGCCTCTCATAACTTAGAGACAATCATGACCACCGTGTAAGACATGGTTTTGTTTTTCTTGTCCTCGATGTGAAACATGTGCCACATCGATGCCCATTGGTGTTGCTTGGACCTCAAGATCCGAGCTATTGACTTAACCATAAAAATAAACTTAGCTTAGAAGCATAACATTCTTGGAAGGCCAAATGATTTGAAAATGCATTGAACCTACCTTAAAAGTCTATTATATGTATTCAAATAAAAATGTTATATTTCATATAGCAATCATTCTAAAACATCTATTCAACGTAACATATTACATGTAACTTGGAATAAGCTTAAATGATAACGAACGGTTGTTTGCTAAATAAAACTTAAAATCAACACAAATGACATGCTTGATTCTTAAAATAAAAGAATAATGTTCTTTTCCATACAACTTTTTTTTTCCTAATCAATATTTGTTATCCATCTTCGAGATGTAACAACTACCCAACTAATATTAATACCGCCCAGGATAGGCTATAAGCCTGTAAACAAACCTAAAAAATACGAATGTAGCTTGGTTAAATGTAGCTTGGTTAAATGTAGCTTGGTTATGTTCTTGCATCTAAACTAAGTTTGTTCGTGTTCATTTATGTTCATTTGTTTAAGTGTGAAACAAACAAATTAGCATTTAACAAACAAAAAATGAACGAACATATATTAATGAACATAAAAATATGAAGAAACTATATGAATATTCGGAAAACTAAATATGTATGATTTTACATATATACATATGTGTTATATTGATATTTATTTCACACCTTATTGCGAAAGGGGAGTGGACCTTGCGTAAAGTGAAGTTTGGGGAAGAAAAAATACATATGTAACTTCATATATATACACATGTGTTATATCGATATTTATTGAAAATTGACCAAGAAAAAATAATTAGTATATAACTTTATTTATTTTTACTATATATACATTTAAACATAATAAAGGAGCATAAATAAATGTTTACGGACGTAGATATATAATTGATGCAGTTTTTTATATTTTTTCATTTAGTTAATAGAAGAAAAATGGTTTCCCGTGTTCGTTCTTTTAATAACTAAACGAATACAATCGAACTTTCCGTCGAACAATTCAATAATTACTCCATCTACACAACGATCAAAGCAAGAAGAAAGCATGAAATGCAACAAGAACGAGATGAGTGCGCAAAACTCTATCCAGAGTTCAAAGAAAAAGAAGCTACAACAAGGAAATCTCAAGCACAACCATAACAAGCATCTCAAGAAACAGAAATTCTAACTCAAGTTTAAAATGCTCGAAGCTTAACATAGATTTTTGAATTGTATTGTAAAAATTTGTAATTACTTATCTAGAAACTATATCAAAGGGGGAAATTGTAGAACTTAGAATAGTTGATATGGTTTCTAATATGTAATGTAATAAAGCTTTACCCCTTACCTATAAATAGGTAAGGGGTGTGATCAATAATATGACTTTTGGTGATTCTTAATTCTTAAACAATGTGTGAACATTGGAAACAAGAAGATCATCTATACGAGTCCTCATTGGAGTGAGAATGTCCATATGTTATTCGATGAAGTGCACAAACGGGTTATTTTTTTAACAATGTGTGACCCTATCCGATCCGCTTAAACAATAGCAAAAAAGTGAAAAACAATATGACATTCTGACCCGCCTCTAATACTTTGGGTCATCTTTGAAAACCTTAATTTTATGTAGGGTTTTGCTAAATGGTATCCACTGAATACCGGTTTGGTGCATTTATTACACATTAATTGAACTTCATTTTCCTTATATAGTTATCAGATGCATTTAATACACATTAATTATAGAAGTTTTCACTTATATTCATTATATTTTTAAAGTATAAGAAAATTTGAAGTTGAATTAAATATACTAAACCCGTACGGGTACCATTTAGCAAAACCCTTTAGGTAACCATCGGTCTGCTCTGGTCACCGAACAACAATTTCAAAAACGGATACTTTCCATGTCACCACCTAAAAAATCATCTACACATACGGCGTCGACATCGTCACCTCCGACGAACCACCACATCACTCTACAATGAACATCGAAGACTCCATTACAATCGTACAATCAATCCTAAAATAAGAAGCCCTAACTCACGCTTCTTACACCGACAGTCCCTCGTATGAACGTTTGGAGTTCATCGGCGACGTCGTGATTGGACTCGTGATTACTAATTTTGTTATTTGACTTATCCTGACCTTAATCCAGGTCAACTTAGTCTTCTTCGTGCAGCGAATATTAGACGGAGAAACTTGCTAGAGTTGTTGTACATCATGGATTGCTAAAATATGTTCGACAAGCCATTGATCTTAATGAAAAGGTAGTAATTATTAGTCACGAGTGTCTGGAAATATATTCGACTTTACTATAATAAAATAACCACAATAAATATGGGACAAATAGAGTAAGTACTTATATGTAGGGGTGTTCAAAATATCCGTATCCGAATATCCGAAAATTCGATCCGAAATTTCGGATATCCGAAAATTGGGATATCCGGTTTTTCGGATATCCGGTTTTTCGGATATCCGGTTTTTCGGATTCGGATTCGGATAGTGATATTTCGAAATTTCGGATAATTCGGATATCCGATTATCCGAAAATCCGAAAATATATATATATATTTTTTTTAGTTTTTATAGTTATTTTATAGGTAAATGTAAATATTTTGGTGATTTAATAACATATTTAGATAAATATATGTTAATATTAAATATTGTGGTTAACAAAATATATAATAAAATTTGGAACAAACAAAAAATAACACAAAAAAAAAAGATATTTTTTCAAATTTTCGGATTTTCGGATATATTGGATATCCGAAACCGGATATCCGAAAGTTTCGGATATCCGAAATTCGGATATCCAAAAATTCGGATTCGGATTTCGGATAGTGAAAATCACTTTCGAATTTTCGGATATCCGATTTTGAACACCCCTACTTATATGGTTTACACGAAACTCTACTTGTAGGGCCTATTTTTTGTGTAGTGACAAATACTTCACATGGCCTCTCGTAACTTAGAGACAATCATGACCACCGTGTAAGACATGGTTTTGTTTTTCTTGTCCTCGATGTGAAACATGTGCAACATCGATGCCCATTGGTGTTGCTTGGACCTCAAGATCTGAGCTATTGACTTAACCATAAAAATAAACTTAGCTTAGAAGCATAACATTCTTGGAAGGCCAAATGATTTGAAAATGCATTGAACCTACCTTAAAAGTCTATTATATGTATTCAAATAAAAATGTTATATTTCATATAGCAATCTTTCTAAAACATCTATTCAACGTAACATATTACATGTAACTTGGAATAAGCTTAAATGATAACGAACGGTTGTTTGCTAAATAAAACTTAAAATCAACACAAATGACATGCTTGATTCTTAAAATAAAAGAATAATGTTCTTTTCCATACAACTTTTTTTTTTCCTAATCAATATTTGTTATCCATCTTCGAGATGTAACAACTACCCAACTAATATTAATACCGCCCAGGATAGGCTATAAGCCTGTAAACAAACCTAAAAAATACGAATGTAGCTTGGTTAAATGTAGCTTGGTTATGTTCTTGCATCTAAACTAAGTTTGTTCGTGTTCATTTATGTTCATTTGTTTAAGTGTGAAACAAACAAATTAGCATTTAACAAACAAAAAAGGAACGAACATATATTAATGAACATAAAAATATGAAGAAACTATATGAATATTCGGAAAACTAAATATGTATGATTTTACATATATACATATGTGTTATATTGATATTTATTTCACACCTTATTGCGAAATGGGAGTCGACCTTGCGTAAAGTGAAGTTTGGGGAAGAAAAAATACATATGTAACTTCATTTATATACACATGTGTTATAGCGATATTTATTGAAAATTGACCAAGAAAAAATAATTAGTATATAACTTTATTTATTTTTACTATATATACATTTAAACATAATAAAGAAGCATAAATAAATGTTTACAGACGTAGATAAATAATTGATGCATTTTTTTTATATTCTTTCATTTAGTTAAAAGAAGAAAAATGGTTTCCCGTGTTCGTTCTTTTAATAACTAAACGAATACAATCGAACTTTCCGTCGAACAATTCAATAATTGTGCGTTGAACGTTCGGTTAATTTTCAACCTTAAACCCCCTCCATCCACGTGCTACTAATCAAACTTTATTTGTCAAATAAGACAATCTTTTAAACAATAGTTTTACTCATGGTAATTCCTATAATTTTTTGCTTTGCTAAAATTCTAAAACTTATTTATCAGTAAACAAACATAGATACTTTTATAACAAAAATTAAAACTAATTCACAATCTAGTATTTATATATTCAAAAAAAACATATATAACTACAACTATAGAATATATCTATACTACTTATAAAATATTTGGACTATTTGTGTTAAAATTTAGGTATGAAATCGAGAAAAAATCTCATCAATGGATACGATAGAAATACGAAAGTGGCCGGCGTCACCTTGTTCTAAAAATCAGGAAAGACTTGTAGTATCTTTTAATATATTTGTACTTGTTAACTTTTTTATTATTTTATTAATTGTCAATAAATCTTTAGTTAATTACTATTAATTTTTTTGAAAAGAACATTAATTCAACTTTTCACAATTTAAATTTAAACCATATTTATATCTCTGTATTTGTTTTCATAATTTTTTTAACATTCATTTATTACGTATATATTGTCAATTATATATCCAAAATAGTATGATAAACTTTAGTATAATTATATCGAACACAAAAGAAATTTCGTCGAAAGATCATGCGGGTCTCCTTCAAGTATAAGACAATATATTAAGATTCATGTATGATAAAGAAGAAGTACATTCAATCCCTGTTCCGTTTATTTCCATCGGCGGAATTTTTTGCCCTTTGATATATTAGATATTTTATATTTTAATATTTTAAGTGAAAGATATATGGTATTGGTAAAAAACTTGGGCTTCACATGCCAAAGAAAATATGTACGTTTATTCCAAATTATGGTTCGAATTTTATATATTGTTATTAATTTGTAAAGTTTTTGTCCAAAAAATCATATTTGTTAAGTTTGATTTTATTAAAATACTTGTAGTAAAATTAACATTCTAGTAAATTAATTTTATATTTTAGTGACAAAAGTCATAATTAAAATCTCGCTAGTCTATTATGGCAAGGAGTAGAAAGAAAGAAATAAAGTATTTTAATTTAAATCTTTATTTATGGAATAAGGATATAATAGTAATTTAACTTTACTTAAATATTCAACTTTTAAATAAAAAGAGGACATATTTTATAATATAACTAGAGTGTACACGCACTACGTGGCGACTAACTTTTATCCACTTGAAATCGTATATAAACTATTTTTGAAGTTTAATTTGTTTGAAGTAGTGTCGATTTTATAGTAGTTATAGATATGTTTGTGTTTGTGCAATGTCACGCTATAAAAAAAATTATAAGTAGACAACATGTGTATTGCAAATGAAAAATAAATTAAGAATACTTATAATTCCCGCAATGCGCGAGACATATTATTTCCTGAAAAATCGTACCTAAATGATTTAATTTCATTTTATTTAAATATTGGTGTCTGTATCGAGTGTTTTTTATTTGATTGCGTTATAAATTCTTTATATTAGTATATCTTTTTTATTCAATAAATATTTAGTTGTAATTTTAATTCAAAAGTTAGATTTACATGTATTTAATATCATATTTATCGATAAAGTCATATACTATCTTAATATATAATAAAAGAGAGGCTTAAAATGTCACTTGGCAAAGTAATAGCCATTAGATGGAAATCCAACTTTAATTTAAACCATTAGATCATTTTGATGATGTCATCATTAATAATTTCATTTTAACCCATTTACTTTAAATAATTTAACCCTTATTTTAAATAGTAATAATTAAATAAAACTAATTAACCTTTCTACTTTAAATAATATAACACTTGTATTTTAAATTAGTTCTAAAAAATACAAAACATATTTATTTTTCACACGTACACATTTTTAGTATAAAAAGAAACTAAAAGTATTTTATTGTTTTACGAGTGTTTTGCATATAAACGGAAAATATATCATATAAGAAAATCTTCTGTTTTTTTTTCCTATATATCCTATATTTTTAGATTTTTTGTATATTATAAAAAGAAAATAAAATTATTTTATTGTTTTACGAGTGTTTTGCATATAAACGGAAAAATATCATATAAAAAAATCTTCTGTTATTTTTTTCGTCCTATTTACGCAATATTTTTGGTTTTTTATATGTTATAATTATTTTATCTTTAATAAGGTTTTTTCCGAATTACATAATAATTTTTTTTTTAACTTTACAATTGCTAACATAATCATTTTGTCTACATTACTAATAACTTTCTATTAATCTATTTATATAAATTATATGTTATTTGTTAACATTATATATTTTTTGATAAAATTCCCGCGTATTAGGCGGGTCAATAAGCTAGTTAATATATATTAGTTTGGTGCGTAAAAGTTATTATATGTATACTCACTATTAAATATAGATATAAATACATAAATATTTTTCTTACTAAAAAATGATTAGTTGGTTATTATACTTTAGATGAACAAGTTATATACTATTAATGAGAAAATACATTTGTAATTTATCTTATAATATATTCTATTATGTGTTGTTACATTTATCTCATATTGGTGGGTGAGTAAAACAAAACTTTGTTAATAAGACAAAGTTTACAACAAATGTTTGAAAATCCTTGTAGGATAACTATACATTAGTAATAATTATATAATAAAATACATCACTTAACACTTTGCACATTTGCATCATTTCTCTTAAAAAGCTAATTATTATTAGGGGGTGTTTGTTTCGGCTTATTAAACGGGCTTATGAGCTTATGTAATTTTTCATAAGCTCATAAGGCCCATTTTTCCGGCTTATGAGCTTATGAAGTTGAGCTTATGGCTTATTTAAAGTCATAAGCTCAACTTGATAAGCTCATAAGCCGGAAAAAATGGGCTTATGAGCTTATGAAAATTTTCATAAGCTCATAAGCCGGTTACATAAGCCGAAACTAACACCACCTTATTATTTTTCTTAATTTGAAACCTAATCATGTAATTTATTGAACAATTATGAGATTTAATAATCATTATTATGAATTTAAACATTCATTTGAGAGTTAAAAATTAACACTAATAGTAAGTTTTGAAAGTTTAATCTTAAGAGTATTCTAAAATTAGAATACATCAAATTTTCTTTATAAAGTAGTATAGATGTAGTAATAAATTAGAAACATATAATTAACTATAAACATAATTATTTACTACATTTGCAATATTTCTTTTAAAAAGCTAATTATTATTATTATTTTTATTAATTTGAAAATTAATCATATAAGTTATTTAACAATTATGAGATTTAATAATCATTATTATGAATTAAAACATTTATTTGAGAGTTACAAATTACCATTAATAGTATGTTTTGAAAACTTAATTTTAAAAGTATTCTAAAATTAGAATAGATTAAATTTGCTTTATATAGTAGTATAGATGTATAGAAAGATATAATTAACTATTGATATAATTATTTACTATATTTGCATCATTTGTAACAAAAAGCTAATTATTATTATTATTATTATTAATTTAAAAACTAATCATGGTGCAATTTATTCGTTTAATGATATAATTATAATTGGACTTTTAAAATAAAAAGTTATGATTAATTCATTTAATCTCAAGTTACACCCTCCATATGCAACTTGTCTATCAACAATCTATTTTTAAAACCATTTACAACTTGTGTACCACATATTCATCATAAATAGAACTTTTAGCTTTACTCTAAAAGGTTAAAAATATTTATATCGTGAACGAAACAACTCGTTAAAACTACTCGTAATGGTTAGGTCAACTTACAAGATCAATTTTTGCCAATTCAACATCACTTTTAATCCATTTTAACTATAACTCACTTGATATTTTTGAACCAAACATAAACATAAACACAAAATTGATGTTTAATTGATTAGGTCTCTCAAATCCTGTAGCGAAATTGACGAATGTCAATCACTACCACTAGTCTAATACTGAAAGGGGTTGTTTTTTCATCAATGTGTGACCTACTCCCACCCACCCACCCGTTCTTTAATTTAAGTGACACCCAAATCCCAATTCAATCCAAATCAACCCGCCTCTAATACTTCTGGTTCTGGCCACCTTTACAAACCTTAACCATCGTAACCGAACCATCTTCAAATAAACGGAAAATGTCAATCGTCTACACATACGGCACCTCCGACGAACCACCACATCACTCCGCAATGAACATCCACGACTCCATTACAGCCGTACAATCAATCCTGAAATACAAGTTCAACGACAAAAGTTTACTCGAAGAAGCCCTCACTCATTCTTCTTACACCGATAGTCCCTCCTACCAACGGTTGGAGTTCGTTGGCGATGCGGTAATTGGACTTGCGATTACTAATTTTGTTTATTTGACTTATCCTGACCTTGATCCTGGTCAGCTTAGTCTTCTTCGTGCTGCCAATATTAGTACCGAGAAACTTGCTAGAGTTGCTGTACTTCATGGATTGCATAAATATGTTCGACATAAAGCCATTGCTCTTAATGAAAAGGTACGATTGCATAATTGAAATATCTTGTGGTTATTTTGTTATGTATTGTTGTTGTTGTTTTAAATTTGGGGAATTTTGTGTTTAATTATGTTGTTAGGTTAGGGAATTTGTGCTTGCGGTTGAGGAAGAAAAAGAAACGGTTGTCCACGGTGGACAAATGAAAGCTCCGAAAGTGCTTGCAGATATTGTGGAAGCGGTTGCTGCAGCTGTTTATGTTGATTGTGGGTTTAACTTGCAAAAATTGTGGATGGTCAGTGCTTGTGTCTTTATATTTGCAAGACCAAAGATCAGTGTAAATTATGATATTGATGTGTTTGTTTTGTTTTGTTTCGTTTGTTGTATTTTGGTTTTAGGTAATCAGGGAGATACTTGAGCCCATAGTGATGCTAAATGTTCTTGAGAAACAACCTCAACCTATTACAATGTTGTTTGAGCTATGTCAGAAGGATGGGAAGCAAGTTGACATAAAGCATTGGCGGAAAGGTGAGAATACATCTTCATAATGAAACTTTGCATTTCAGTAAATATCTGTCTTAGACATATTGGTGTGGTATGCATCATGAAGTTAATATCTGAAATGTTGCGTTATGTGTGGTAGTTGTTTTTGTTTAAAGATATTATGCATTAGGTAATTCTAGGAGAATATTGTCTTTACCAACCGTTATCTTCACATATTTTCATATTTGTATCCAGTTTTCACACAACAGAGAAACATATTAAAATCTGCGGAGATAATGTGACCTTAAAAAACGGGCTTGGCCAAGTACACCTTTGGACTGATTTCTAGTTTTAAGGTCCATTGCTCGGTGTTTGTACGTGAATTACCTAAATCAGTGAATCACAATATGAAGTTTCTGTGCATTAATACAGTTGCAATTTTTCTCCTCAAATTTACTTAAGCCGGGTCCTGCACATATATCAAGTTATGATAATAGCTTGAGGTGGAAAAATGGGCGGGTTGGGTCATGGGTCATAATGGGAGCGGGTCAAAATGGGTTCGGGTCAAAATGAGTCATTTCAAAATTTGGTTCATAACGGCGGGTCCGTTCACCCGTTTATTTTCTTCATTTTTTCTTTGCGTTTCTTATAACCGAAATATTAGATGGATTTTAAATTAATAAGTACATCTATGTCGATATGTGTCCTGATGCTTGTTTGATAAAAGTTATATTTAAATCATCTGCATGCGAGAAAAGAGATGCTGATATGAATATGCCTGTCTCTAACAATGTAACCCGTAGGTGAGAGAAACATTGCAAGTGTGTACGTGGATGGTCTGTTGATTGCATCTGGTTCTTCAGAGAACAAAGAAAATGCAAGGCTTCACGCAGCCGAAGCCGCTGTATCTAAGATAACAAGGTCCAAAGCTGACGAGGCAACAATGGGTCTACAAACTGTTGGTGATTCCGGTGGATCAACTGAAATTGAAGGTGCCAAACAGAAAGTTCATGAACTTTGCAATAGAAAGAGGTGGCCAAAGCCAATTTACAAGTGCGTGCTCTAGTTATTTTGTTCTTCCCTTTTTAAATATTATAATAATGAAGATTATTACCATCGATGACATTATTACAAAACCCTTTAGTCTCTGTTTTGTTTCGTTTGCAGGGTTGAAAAAGAGTTGGGTCCCGCACATGAAAAAAAATATGTATCGTCTGTTCAAGTTGAAATGTCTGATAGGATTCTTTTGGCGAAAGGAGAGGAGAAGTCTAGAGTGAAGGAGGCGGAGAATTCTGCAGCCTCAATGATGTATTGTGCTTTGCGAGAATCTGGGCATATATGAGTACTGATGTCAAATACCACCGTATGTGTTTTTATTTATTATAAAGCTGATATATGGTTTTCTTGAATCCTGCTTTAAACTTATGTTATAACTGTATGCTCTACTTTTTGGCTTTCTTATGCATTATGTCCAATGAAAAAACCCCGATACAATGTATGTTTTGCAGGTACATGGAATAAAAGATAATGTTGATAGGAGCAAGAAGATTCTGACTAAGAGGATGAAATGATCATTGGTTCCGTTGTTTCTGATTTGCTGTCCTAGTTCTGTTAATATACTTTTTGCTGGCTAAACTTCCATCTCAAGTCCAGTTTATCAGCCATTTTGTTAATCAACCATATAGAATTCAAAGATATTAGAGGTGGATGTGAATCGAATGTTGACTGCTGAACTAGAAATAACTGTTTTCTTTAGTACATAATCTGAACGTTCAGTACTTTACCGATGCTTAAAAGAACAAGCAATATTTATAATTTGATTTTGCTTATTTGATAGCCCCTGACCAAGAGATCATACATTAAAATTTACATTACCATAATCCCAAAATACATCTCCATAATTAACTACGACAACAGCATCTTTAAGGCTCTCGTGTGTCTACAATAGTGGCGTGAAAGCATTTGCCTTCCAAACTGAATAAGCTTTTTCCTGCATTTAACAAAATAAAAATCATTTACATGTTCACAAATACGAAACCACACTTCTACAAAGGAGATACTTAATTCATAAAATATGATAACTAGAAGCAGAGTTTAAACATAGCAAAGTGAGAAAGCGATTCAGTTAGAATGCTACTAACATCTTGCTCCTGTACACAAGTTTAATCTATACTTTAGAGAAACGTTCAACCGATCTAACCCATCCTCTAAGTGGCAGTTTCAATTTATGTATGAATGGGTTGATTTGGGTTATTAATCTCTAACAGGTATACAAAGAAATTAAGCTGGTCCCATGGGTTTAAAGTTGACCAAGGCGTATTTGTAATGCATAAAACCTCCTAAATCATTTTATTCAGAAACTTAAAATTATTAATTAAATATAATTTTTGAAATCAAATTTTACACGGTAATTAATATAAGAAATTATTTCTTTAGACAAAAGAGTGTTTTAGGTCAATCCACCTGACCCGCCCATTTCCCATCAACATATATGAGTGTGAATATTTAAATTTATTGACAACTTAGCATATGCATTATTGACTGTTACAAGAGTAAGCAAGAACACAACGTTTAATCTTATTTTCTCATTTTGTTAGGAAAAAGTTAGAACCTACATTAATTTGAAAATTTAGAATGTCCAATATGCAAAAGGGCTTCAACCAGAGTGGCACTAGACCTTGAAAGATAAATGTTCATCTTCATTTACAAAATGTTCTTGACGTTATTCAGGAAATTAGAAGCAAGTCTAATTCCTAAAAAAAATTGCACTTTAGGTCTTCAAAGTTCAAACTGCGTGTTTCTTTTTGAAACTGTATATAATCTAACAACTTGTAGCGTCCCGGGAGGCAATGCACACTCATATTTAAACTTGTATCTATCTCTTGATACGAGAGAGTTGTCTGAGAACATAGATATTTTTTTGAACAAACCAAGCCATCAAGGATTCAAGGCTGGTAGTCAGTAACCATTAAAGGATTAATATTGGCGAGAAAAGATGAAATGGGATCTCACTGATTTCATGAAAGAGGTTCCTGAAGAAGATTATAACAGGGACTTTATGGGTATAATGCTAAGAACACATATCGTCCTTTTCCGCATATGTATTGACATGGTTAACATGTGCATCATTTAACCGATATATAGGTAAACAAGTAAACAAACAAACACTATGATTATGTCATTTAATCCTCCTGTTAAGCAAAAGTGAAAAGTTCTTCCATCAATTCGGAGGATATGGATATCTAAGATGCACAAGGGCTTGAACGAGTGTGGCCCTAAACCGTGTGAGATTAATCGTCATATTCTGGCCATCCATATAAATGGGCTTAACAGCTTGATAGCCTTTAGAGAACAGAGACTCGGGATCAGTGATTACTGTATTGTCTGGTCCATATATATCAATCAGGGAGCTCTCTTCTGCTACAGTTTTATACTCCAAATACTTCAACCCCATTTTTGATGCGGGATGAGCATAGTATGTATCGGAAGCCCATGTCAATGCATAAGGTACAACCTGGACAACCACTGCCCCTTGTGGTAAGAAAATCTCGTTTGTTAGACCCGCACCATGTGCACCGACCATAACATTGCATGAGTTCACCACTTGCGAAAATTTATCCAAATTCATCATCTCCCCCGTCTCTGGGACGATTACTTGAAACCCCATTTTTTCCATAATGTCCACCATAGCATCTTCATTTAAAAATGTTCTTGATGCCTTTCTCGAAATGAGAAGCAAGACCGGTTTCTTGATATCTTTCGCGTTTTTGAATTTTAGATTGTATGTTTTTCTAAGAAATTGTTTAAAATTTTGCATCGTGTAGCCTCCTGGAATGGAATTCGGATCCAAAGCCAGGTTGTCATGGTATTTAAGCCCAATCACTGCTCCCGGAAAGCAATGAACACTTGTATTCATACTCGTGTCTATCACTTTATAACGTGACAATTGTGTGAGAACACTGCCATATTTTTGAACAAACCAAGGATGGTAATCCGTAACCATGAATTGTACACTCTTTTGAAAATGGCCAGAAGTGATGAACAATGGGATGATGATTTCACTTATCTCATGATATAGGTTCCCGATAAGCCCAGATGAGAAGATTATAACAGGGACTTTATGGGTATAATAACACGATTCAGGTCTTACTGTTATGTTCTTTTGAAGTATACGAACAGGTGTAATCAATCTCATAAGATTCTTATCTTCTTGCCTTGCATATGGTTGAACCAGCGTCTCAATTTGTGGCTCGGTTTGATTATATGATGGAACTTGGACTTTCAAGTTAGCCGGTTCAATTCTTACATGTTCATTTGCCACACAAATAACCGAGTGAGGTGCAGAATCACATGCAAAACGGCTTGTTTCAAGCTTGTTTCGGTCATCTCCTGGGAAACCAAAAAATAGTTTTCATTTCCTAAACATTAAACAAACAACTTTTTCTCATTTTTTTATAATCCTTCATTCGATAATATCTTTGTTAAGGCATACTAAAAGCTGGCAAATAGAAACAAGAGCTTACCTCTAACCAGTCTCCCGAGAAGACGGTTGATAGAATCTCTCCCTGTCATAGTTTCTGCATCTTCCAAAGTGTTCGGAAACCATATCGTCCCTACAACATTAGAAGATTAAATAAGTTGAACAAGAATGTAACTCGAATCAGCTATGTCTTATCGTACTTACATCGATCGGAGGCTGCAAACAATGCAAGATATATAAGAGGGATAACAAATAAGCAACATGTTATTGTTACCAATGGAGTTGATCTAGCCTTTTTTTTCTCCATCTAATGGTTAAGTTGTCTAAAAAACATGTTGTAAATCTTAAATATTAATAGTGTAGATCAAGATATTGACCATACGAGAATTGCGGAGCATTAAAAACTAGGTGATTAGTTTTTGTTAATTGTGATGTGCTACCACTCAGTTAATATTTTATGGTCATTAGTCACTACCATTAGTTAATTAAATATACGCTGGTTTGCCATATTAACACTCAAAGGCCCATAACAGGCCCAAGGCAAATAAGATACATAAGAGTAGTTAGGAAAAACTATAGAGCCTTGTTAACAAAAGTTGTATCTAACCACAAGTTAATAAGACTGTACTATCTACAAGGACTGTCCCATCAATGGATGAACTTATAAGATCATTCTGAGTGATAATGCTCCACAATGTAGGTTGCGGGGTTGTGGGGAAAAATTGCTGACGTGGCAGTGAAAATGAGTATTGTGAGATTGTTGGGTGGTATGATAATGAGTGTTGTGGAATTATTTTATTATTTTTATTTTTTTTCTTAAAACATTAATATAAAAGATAAATAAATAATTAAAACAATATTACATTTTATTAAAATAAAAAAACCAAACTTCAATAATTAAAATAAAAATACAAATACATAAAAAAAAAATACAATACAATAATTAAAAAAAAATACATTTTTGTAAAGTTTAAAACAAATTATCATTTATGTAATACAAAATTAAAAACAAGTTAAAAATGTAAATAAACCAAACTTTGGGATAAATATGTTAATAAACCAAAAAATAAAACAATCCTCCTTCATCTTCTTCCTAAAAACTTGGAAAAACAAAAAAACAAATCAAAGAAAAAAAAAAATCAAAGACCAAGAAAAGAAACAAGAAAAGAAAGAAAAAAAAAATTTACAAAGGTGGCTCGACAAAGACCCCACAACGAAACAACCCGGAGTGATAACGGGCACAACGAGCCCACAACTCCCCACTCCGGATGCTCTAATCATCTATTTTCTTTTGGCTCAACATTCTCATGTTGTTCTTGCCATTATCGTCATAGTCTTATAAGGTCTCACCCATATAAGCTTTCACATTGTGAAACTATACCCCGTCATTATGTGTGGTGTAAGGGCATATATTAAGCTTTATTAAATACAAAAGTATTCTTCTTCTAAATTGTAATATGTTTTTATATTATTATTGAAATTATGTATCAAAATTATATTTCCAAGAGTAGTGTATAGAATATTTAAAATGTATTAAAAGAATATTACAATTTACAAAAAAATATTATAGTATTTATGAAGCTTAACATGTGTGCTAAGGACACATATAACCAAATATTTTATAATATAAATCATATACTATATTAATAATAATATATTATAATCTAACACACAGACCACGGATAAATTGAGTGAACCCTTAGACCAGATATGTAATTAAGAAAGAATTGAGATGATAAACCTTCGGTGATGATATATATTTGAGGGAACAAGTAATCTGACCAATGGCTACGTGATTCCTAACAATGTGTAAATAAAGTCCCACATGTTTGGTCCTATGATGCTTTACAGGGTTGGAAGCAAAGTATACGACATTGAGATTATTATAGATGACTAGGGCACGAGACAAACGACAATACAACTCAAGAAGGAGGTTACGAAGCAGCAATATATTCATTTTGTGATACTCGGATTCGATGTTGGAACGATACACGGCATGTTGGTACTTGGACAACCAACACACCAGATTTTATCCCCACGAAATAACATAATACCAATGTCGACTAACAAGGCTCCGCGCCCGTTAGCATCCGAATAGGAGACCAAACCATCAACCACTATATATGGACAGAAGTGGAAACCACGAGTAAGAGTGCCTAAATGTACCGAAGGATGCTTTTCATGGAATACATATGAGATTCACGGGGGTTGACCTAGGTTATTTCTCCATGTAACCCAAATGAAATACGCAAATGCATTGTTTGGACGAGTAAACATGAAATACGACAAGGCACGTAGGATCAGTGAGTGTCTTAACATTAGGGGACAATTTGATTTTTGTATCAACTCGAGTGCCACAAGGTTTGCACATTATCATCATTACATGCAAGAATATCGTTGGCGAATGCAGTATGAGAAAGAAATATACTAGAAGCAGAACGAGTGGCAGCAACACCGAGAAAGAAGAAAGACGAAAGACCAAGATCAACCATGACAAACTCATAAGACAATAAAGAAACAATATGAGTGATGACACTCCCAACATGTAATTTTTACTAATGGAGTTAACCTAGGTTATTTCTCCATGTAACCCAAGTTCTCTAATTATGTTGACAATATGAAATTGAGGTGTAGCAAAATATTAATATTTGTTATTTGTAACGTGCTACCATTCATAGTTGACATTTTAATTTTTTTGTGGTCACTACCATTTAATGATATTTTAAATTAGCTAGCAAATTTAAAAGTATATTTAAATTATAAGTTAGGGGTATATTATAAATCAGTTAGCAAATTTAAAAGTATATTTAAATTAGGGCAAAGTGCTTGGGAATGTAACAAACTATACACGTTTTGCTATTGTATGCATCCTACTCTTAAACTTACTATTATATGTAATTAACTCTTAATTTTTCATAATTAATGTAACGGGTAACCTTTTGCTTAGGTTGCCGGTTGAATTTTATTTTTTATTTTACTTAGTACGCAACGTGGATTTACTTTGAAACACATCAGTTGCCACATCACTTCCCCCAAATCAGAAATTAGGGTTTTCTGAATTTTCAAAATTGAATCCAAATGCCACGAAAATACCTTTCTTCGAAGAAATCAAATACACAAAATTCCTCTCAAACATGCTCAAACTCACCAGATCCTCCTAAAGGTAATGTAAATTTGAAAAAAATTTAGGGTTTTTTGAATTTTCAAAAATTTAGGGTTTTTAAAATTGTTGTTATTAACTTCATTATTGTTGCAATTTCATACAGATACGAAGAAATATGTTCCTTATCCTTTGCGTGGGTTTGAAATTGTTGTCCACTATGATGGGGCTTTTTTCTTCCAACCACTCCGATATGATGGTGGCGAAGTTTTATCTATCATAACCTCACCACTCAAGTATGACGAGCTTCATGATTACCTGGAGAAAGAAACAGGTCACCCTTTTACCGATATGTATTTGCTTTTGGAGGGTAATCCACTTGATGGTGGATTGGTTAGAATTCAGAATGACGTTGACACGGACACAATCTTTGAACTAGCTAACACATATGGTACTAAACAAGTTTTGTATTTAGATCATCTAAATTTGGACCTTGGTGATTACATTTTTAAAGTAGACACAAAAGAGGGTGATGTGACTGATAATGAGGGTGGTATTACTGATGCTGATAATGAGGAGGGTGATATGGCTATTGATGCTGATAATGAGGGTGATATGGCTAATGATGCTGATTATGAGGGTGATATGGATGACTCAGAAGATGATGATGCCAAGTCTGCTGCTTCTTTAGATCATTTAAGTGAAGGAGAGGATGAGGTAGAAGAAATTAGAAAAGGGAACCCCATTGCTAACATACCACATCCCAACCAACTTCCAAAATTAGGTGTGGAGAAAAAACCAGCAGGTGGTGAAGATGTGAAACCAGCATTCCAACATGAGCACGATGAATTCATGCAAGAATTGTTAAAAGCTATGAATGGTGGTGAAGATGTGAAAGAGGATCCTTTGAAAAATGTTGAAGTTGCTGAGAAATTTCCAATACATGACCCTCTAACACATTGGAAATTAAAGCAACCAAAGGTAAACATACACTGCTTATACTCATTATCCTTTGTATATACTTAATATAGTTGTATGTTTTGTTTGGCAGCTTGGAGAAAGATATGAAGGACCTGGACAGCTGAAAGAATGTTTAAGCTATTATGCTCTCCAGAATGGATTTTCATTATGGTATCAAAGGAGTGAAAAAAAGAGTATAATTGCAAGGTGTGGATCAAGACCACCAAGAATTGCCAAGCCAGAAAAAGGGAAGTTAAGGAAGTTTAAAAGATATCCTAGCAGAGTGAAAGGTGATGTGCCTTCTTGTACTTTTAGATGTTATGCTAGATGGATGTCTGCTGAAAAGTCATTTCAAATCATAACTTTGGTTGATAAGCACACCTGTTCTAGGAATTTTAAGTATGGTACACTTATTTCTGATCAACACAAGGGATTAATAGAGGCTGTGAGGGATGTGATGCCACACTCAGAGCACAGACAATGTGCTAGACATATATATGAGAACTTTAGGAAAGCATTTAGTGGTGTTGAATTCAGAAACATGTTTTGGAGAGCATCAAAGGCCACATATCCTGCTTGGTTCAATAGAGAGATGGAGGCAATTAAACATGCAAACCCAAATGCCCACAACTACTTGGTTGAGAGGAATCCAAAGTCCTGGTCCAGAGCTTTCTTTGAACTGCATAGGGGCTGTGATGCAGTAGAAAATGGGTTTAGTGAGTGTTTCAACTCTGTTTTGGTGAAGGTTAGACACAGGCCCATAATTACAATGTTAGAAGCTATTAGGGTCATCATAATGCAAAGGATGGAAACAATGAGGACCATAAGTGATGGATGGACTGATGAACTTTGTCCTTCAATAAGAAAGAAGCTTGAATGGTTAAAGGATCACATCAGGTATGCACTTATGTTTTAAATTTAATTTGAATGGTGTGAATTTTATTATGTTTTAACATGTCTGTTTTGTAGGAATTGGTCTGTCATACATGCAGGTGGAAATAAGTTTGAGGTAAGGCATGGTGATCATTCATTTACTGTGGATGAAGGGAGAAGGTCTTGCAGTTGTAGAGTGTGGGAGCTTACTGGCATTCCTTGCACACATGCAATAGCTGGAATTTTTTATATGCACAAGAGGCCTGAAGACTACATACCAGGATGGTTTAGAAGGGAGAATTATCAACAAGCATACACTCAGTTCATATCACCTGTTGATGGGATGGATACATGGGAAGTGGATGAAAGAAACAAGTCATTACCACCTATTCCAAGGAGGATGCCAGGGAGGCCTAAGCAGAAGAGACAAAGGGCTGCACATGAGCCTATGGTTAGGGGAAACAGAGTCACAAAACATGGTGTTGAAATGACATGCAGCAAGTGTAAACAGAAGGGCCACAACAAGTTAACATGTGAGTCTGATATTATGGGCAGTTGTGAACCAAAGAAGAAGTCAACTCCTAACAAGAAAAAGTCATCTCCTAACAAGAAAAAGTCAACTGTTGATAAAGGTAAGCAACCATCTTGTTCCAATGCTGCAACTGTTGATAAAGGTAAGCAGGTTACACCAAGGAAAACTGTGAAGAAAACTGTGAAGCAGGTTACACCAAGGAAAAGGCCCCCAAGTGAAAGAATATTGAAGCAAAAATTGGGAAAACGTGTTGGGGGTCATGGGAGCAGCTTGGATGATTGCATGGATGTAGATGATTAGGTTTGAAGTACTTGTATATTGTACTTCTCTTTTGGATGTAAAGCTTACTGCAAACACTTATTTTTTTGGTTGGTTTGTATAACTTAACAATATGCAGTATATATAGCTTACATGGTTGTGTAGAAGATTAGGGTTGAATTGCATGGTTTGTATAAGTTAACAATATGCATCTTAAATGGTTATGATTTTGGTTATTTGTTGAATGAAATGGTTATGATTTTGGTCATTTTTTGAAGGCTTTTTGGTATGCTTTTGGTGACTTTTGGTTATAATCATTTGTTGTATCTATTTCCAGGCTTTTGGTAACAATATGCATCTTATAAAACTGTTGATAAAGGTAATTTGTAAACGATTTCATTTCATTACCAAACAAAGACTATATTACAACACTTCATTTCATTTTATAAGAAGTACAGCAACAACAACACATAGGATTGAAACAACTACAACAAACAATTTAAACAGTTTATCATATAGATTCAGTTTGAATTTTGTCGTAATCAACTCTTCTCTCATCATCTTTTCTTGAGATTCTTCCATCTGGAACACATACCCATCATCTTTTCTTGAATTCTTTGATTCCATACGCATCTCATACATAAGATCTTTGTAGTGTTGATTTGGTAGCTTATCATCAATGAAAGTAAAACCCTGACAATTTTTGCTTTTACCCTAAACAAACCAAAAAAATAAATATTATTACATCTTACCAAATTAGGGTTTCTTTAAAATTGGGGAAACTTACAATCGGGCAATACACAAATCTTCTCCCTGGGTTTTTGTTTGTCCATGAGGTACGAATGTACATCCTTGCTCCACACTGACATAGCATAAAAGAATTTCTCTGATTTGATGAAATTAAAGAAGAAGAAGAAGAAGACATTGAAAATAAGCTGTGTAAAATTTCTTTGTAATTTGTTTGGGTTTTATATACTCAAAATAAATGACACATAAGCGTCCTACGTGGATTAAAGAATGACAACCGTTTACAAGTCAGCACAACCTAAGCAAAAGGTTACCCGTTACATTGATTATGGAAAATTAAGAGTTAATTACATATAATAGCAAGTTTAAGAGTAGGATGCATACAATGGTTAAGTTGTCTAAAAAACATGTTGTAAATCTTAAATATTAATAGTCTAGATCAAGATATTGACCATACGAGAATTGCGGAGCATTAAAAACTAGGTGATTAGTTTTTGTTAATTGTGATGTGCTACCACTCAGTTAATATTTTATGGTCATTAGTCACTACCATTAGTTAATTAAATATACGCTGGTTTGCCATATTAACACTCAAAGGCCCATAACAGGCCCAAGGCAAATAAGATACATAAGAGTAGTTAGGAAAAACTATAGAGCCTTGTTAACAAAAGTTGTATCTAACCACAAGTTAATAAGACTGTACTATCTACAAGGACTGTCCCATCAATGGATGAACTTATAAGATCATTCGGAGTGATAATGCTCCACAATGTAGGTTGCGGGGTTGTGGGGAAAAATTGCTGACGTGGCAGTGAAAATGAGTATTGTGAGATTGTTGGGTGGTATGATAATGAGTGTTGTGGAATTATTTTATTATTTTTATTTTTTTTCTTAAAACATTAATATAAAAGATAAATAAATAATTAAAACAATATTACATTTTATTAAAATAAAAAAACCAAACTTCAATAATTAAAATAAAAATACAAATACATAAAAAAAAATACAATACAATAATTAAAAAAAAATACATTTTTGTAAAGTTTAAAACAAATTATCATTTATGTAATACAAAATTAAAAACAAGTTAAAAATGTAAATAAACCAAATTTTGGGATAAATATGTTAATAAACCAAAAAATAAAACAATCCTCCTTCATCTTCTTCCTAAAAACTTGGAAAAACAAAAAAACAAATCAAAGAAAAAAAAAATCAAAGACCAAGAAAAGAAACAAGAAAAGAAAGAAAAAAAAAATTTACAACGGTGGCTCGACAAAGACCCCACAACGAAACAACCCGGAGTGATAACGGGCACAACGAGCCCACAACTCCCCACTCCGGATGCTCTAATCATCTATTTTCTTTTGGCTCAACATTCTCATGTTGTTCTTGCCATTATCGTCATAGTCTTATAAGGTCTCACCCATATAAGCTTTCACATTGTGAAACTATACCCCGTCACTATGTGTGGTGTAAGGGCATATATTAAGCTTTATTAAATACAAAAGTATTCTTCTTCTAAATTGTAATATGTTTTTATATTATTATTGAAATTATGTATCAAAATTATATTTCCAAGAGTAGTGTATAGAATATTTAAAATGTATTAAAAGAATATTACAATTTACAAAAAAATATTATAGTATTTATGAAGCTTAACATGTGTGCTAAGGACACATATAACCAAATATTTTATAATATAAATCATATACTATATTAATAATAATATATTATAATCTAACACACAGACCACGGATAAATTGAGTGAACCCTTAGACCAGATATGTAATTAAGAAAGAATTGAGATGATAAACCTTCGGTGATGATATATATTTGAGGGAACAAGTAATCTGACCAATGGCTACGTGATTCCTAACAATGTGTAAATAAAGTCCCACATGTTTGGTCCTATGATGCTTTACAGGGTTGGAAGCAAAGTATACGACATTGAGATTATTATAGATGACTAGGGCACGAGACAAACGACAATACAACTCAAGAAGGAGGTTACGAAGCAGCAATATATTCATTTTGTGATACTCGGATTCGATGTTGGAACGATACACGGCATGTTGGTACTTGGACAACCAACACACCAGATTTTATCCCCACGAAATAACATAATACCAATGTCGACTAACAAGGCTCCGCGCCCGTTAGCATCCGAATAGGAGACTAAACCATCAACCACTATATATGGACAGAAGTGGAAACCACGAGTAAGAGTGCCTAAATGTACCGAAGGATGCTTTTCATTGAATACATATGAGATTCACGGGGGTTGACCTAGGTTATTTCTCCATGTAACCCAAATGAAATACGCAAATGCATTGTTTGGACGAGTAAACATGAAATACGACAAGGCACGTAGGATCAGTGAGTGTCTTAACATTAGGGGACAATTTGATTTTTGTATCAACTCGAGTGCCACAAGGTTTGCACATTATCATCATTACATGCAAGAATATCGTTGGCGAATGCAGTATGAGAAAGAAATATACTAGAAGCAGAACGAGTGGCAGCAACACCGAGAAAGAAGAAAGACGAAAGACCAAGATCAACCATGACAAACTCATAAGACAATAAAGAAACAATATGAGTGATGACACTCCCAACATGTATTTTTTACTAATGGAGTTAACCTAGGTTATTTCTCCATGTAACCCAAGTTCTCTAATTATGTTGACAATATGAAATTGAGGTGTAGCAAAATATTAATATTTGTTATTTGTAACGTGCTACCATTCATAGTTGACATTTTAATTTTTTTGTGGTCACTACCATTTAATGATATTTTAAATTAGCTAGCAAATTTAAAAGTATATTTAAATTATAAGTTAGGGATATATTATAAATCAGTTAGCAAATTTAAAAGTATATTTAAATTATAAGTTAGGGGTATATTAGTAATTCTTTATTAAAATTCAACTTTAAAAAAATGAGTTTAAATATTTTATAGATAGTCAGATTAGATTAGATAAATAATAATTTTGTGATTGTGTCTTTTTCCAATAAAATGTGATAACGTGTCAATACAAATTGATAAGTGACCCTTTTTATTTTAGTTCACGGGATTCAATCAATAAATTTGTTTTGCTTGTATAAGCATGTGCAAACATCAAATGTGTGGTCCGAAAACTCAACTTGTGATATGGGCTTACGTACTTTACTATTGTCAACTTTATTGTTGGTTCCACCGATTAACATTACTTGTTCGTAACATTATCTTTAGATTTCGTTAAACGATCTCTTACGATTATAATTAATAACGTTTAGGGTTTGTCAGTAACCTTGTAACCTTTTCCCCCAAAAAGATACAAGATACAGATATCTAAGGAGTTAAACTGATGAAAATCGAACATGAGATCTCCTTTAAAGAAACACGATGCAAAAAGAAGATAAGATCAATGTCATAGTAACATACTTACTCGTGCTAAAATAATATCCGCCAATGGTTATATAACTTCTATAACTTTATGATTTCATCAATCAATCAAGATTATAAAATATGTATAAAAACATTTTTTAATAAAGTAGTTAAACTATAGTTTTCAAACATATAAATAAAGAAAAGATCATGAAAGAGATTGGATGTTTTTAAGCTTGGTCGTTAATAGTTGGGGCATAGTAATTCAATCGATCATTACGAAAAGTGACAAAAGTCCTAGTGACTAAAATGACACATTGCACATGGTCATTGGTCCACACTCGTGAGAGTTTTCAATAAATAAATAAAAAGTATATGGATATTGCTTAATGGTAGAAATATCAAACGTTACAATATAATACTAGCCACATGTATAGAGTGATAAGGTCATGTTTTATAACGTTAGAATGCATGTTATCATAAAATATAATTTTTGTTATTGTTGTAAGTTATTTTAATTGCATCATGAACGTAGCATGCAAGCAGTTATGGTCATAGAGTTTGGTAAAACTATATATAAATTGAAATTATTAGTAGTTAGAAGAGTTTTATGTTTTTTAATAATAAGTTTCTTTGAAAAACCTGTAATATTTATAGTTTAAAAACAACAATTGACAAGCTTTGTAACAAAAATGGAATTTAACATACATTATGAATATAGTATGTACCTAACAGATTCTTAACAAATATAAGATGATTGATAATTTACATATAACATGAAGTTAAGTTATATGGTCTTGGTTTTAAAAGAAATATAGAGATCATGTTTTATGAATTAAAATGTTTTATTGATCCCAATATTTTAGAATTTATACTGTCAAAATTTAGACATCAATGTTTATAAACCATGTCAAAATTTACTCGAGTATAAATCGAGTCGATTTTGAATAAGCTCCAGTCCTAACTATAAGCTCAAACTTCGGGTTCGGCTTAAATTTAAGTTTAAGCTTCAGGTCATGGTGCTTAGGTCAAACACACCTTTTAACCTCTAAACAAACTTCCGCCCAACACATGGTTGATCATCCTATTTGAACTTGCTTTTTTTCTACTCAAACCAAAATCAAGGAAAATTCTCAAGAGTTATATTTTCTTATTTTGTATTATCATTCGTTATTTTGTTGCTTATTTTGCGTCGATTGAAAGACGTCGTGTTTTGGTAATTTTTGAAGGATTGATAGGGTATATTCCAGGAAGTTTCGTTGTGACTATTTGGTTTGCTGAAATAAAGTATATCACATTTACGTCACGCCTGCTAACTTTTCTTTTTGGGTACATGATTATAACCCAATCAAAATCACTCTTAATCTCAACTACCTCTTCTAGAACCCAATAATCAAATATGGCGTCAATTAAGTATTTGTTTTTCTTCCAAAAATCTAATTATAAAACAACAAGATTCAAGTTACTCACACTCAAACACGTTTACCAATAATAATATAAATAATATTCCCTAAGGCTACTTTTATACTTTAATGAAAAGATTGTATAAAGATGTATGCATTTTTATATTGGACACATATTTTACAACAAAATAACAAAAGAAGTTATATGTCACATTTCATAACAATGTTTATGAAAATATATTTATTACGAAATCAAGTCTCATATATATAAACGAAATAATAAATATTTATATTCACAATTCGTATTATCACATATTGTTAATGATACATAATATTTTCTCGATTTCTATATAATATATTTGTATTTTTTTCGATAGAATTCTCCGTGTATATACGGAAAATAAATGATTATAATAAAATCATTTAAACAAATAGTTGTTGACAATTACAATCATAGTAAAACCAAAAAAGAATTCGAGTCCCGTTCGAAATCAAGCTTGACGTGATCACTTTAACCTGAACTAGGGCTCGATTAGCCATAAAAACGTATACTCAAAAAGATTCGATATATGTTCAAGTCCCGTGGAAATAGCCATATAAAAGTTAAGTTGTGTAGAAAAGAATCTGGAATCCGAATGGTCGATTCCACATTATTCCAACACAAAAAGACAACCGTTGGCTAATAAAAAATTTGACGGATCGAAGAACACAAATTTGATTTTGATTTTATTTTAAATTTATCCCACTTGCCTTTTGGAACATAAAGAAATCATTTATTGTGTTCGTGGACCCTTGTCGTACACTATATCCGCTTCCAAAAACTTAACCTTGAGATTTCAAGAGATTCGCATTTCATTTCTTTTTATTATTTTATGAAACCAATATATATATGTCTCTATCTATAACTTTTTTTTATTGTTAGTTTTATTGCAATGATTGTTGTTAGGGGTGCATTTGTATTCTTAATCCAGTATCTCGGAACAGGTACAATAGTAGCACCGAGTATATACTACTAGCAAAATCATGTTTTAATGTGTTTGGCGTAATTAACTGGAGTTTGAGTTGTTTAAAAAAATTAAAAACATATTTGGTAAATAGTTGAAACTTGAGTTTATAAATGTAAAACATAAAAAAAAACAAATAAAAATATATTTTTTTTTGGTAAAAATGTATATAATCTTATAATATATATATATATATATATATATATATATATATATATATATATATATATATATATATATATCATATATATATATATACACTGGTGAATATCATATGTATATACACTGGTGAATATTGGTTCCTAATGGTTCTCAAATATTTAGTGGTTCCTATTTGAACCCACCTCTATATATATATATATATATATATATATATATATATATATATATATATATATATATATATATATATATATATATATCAATAATATAAAGGATACTTAAATAATTAAGTTTATTATAAACTTAAGCTGAAACTCTTTAATAATTTACTTGAAGAAGCTTATTATTTTGTGATTTATGAAGATTGTATTTCTAATGATTATGTAGAAACAAACAAGACTTATGGAGTGACTTATTAAAAACGATAAACTGAAACTCTTATAAGACTATGCGGAGTGGTAAGTGGTAAGTGATGATGATGTGGAGTGATAGAGGTGATTTGTAAGAAATAGAGTGTGATTTTAGAAAAAAATGTGTGATGATGTGGAGTGATAGAAATGGGTGGAGTGGTTGTGTGTAAGTGATGATAATGTGGAGTGATAGAGATTATTTTGTAAAAGTTGTATTTTTATTATTTTTTTTATATAATTTTATTTAAAAAGTTGTATTTTTATTAAAAATAAAAACAAAACATAGTACAATTTATTTAAAAAAACATACTACAATTTATTAAAAAAAAACATACTACAATAAAAAAAAAATACTACATATCTTGAGGAAAAAAAAATTCGATAAGCCTTTTCTTTTCGTTCTCCGCTATTGTTCGATAAGGCTCCCCGAGATGACTAATGTCCTTCATGATCGTCTTTAACGCTTTTGCTCGCAATTTTTCTTGAGCAGAATCAGTAAATTCCCCGAACTTTTTCCCAATAAACTGGAGTGATTCTTCGGCCCCCGAAGAAGAAGCAGCGGCTTTGCCCTTTCCTTTGCGCGCTTTTGCCTTTGCTCGATCTCTACCAATCGGTCTTGGAAGCTCTTCCTCCAACTGAAAATCATCATCATCATCGCTGAGATCGATTCCAGCAAAAAGGCGATACCGGAGTGGCGGGAGTGGAGGGGTTACTAGACTCCGATGTTTTGCGCGCTTTTGAGGACCCTCCAAATGTTGGTACATGTTGACAAATCGGGCTTCTTCTCAATATTTCCCAAGACTTGTAATGTTGGAAACCCGCTTGCATTTTGGTGCGGTATATCTCCATAGCATGTTCGACCACTTGTTGATCATTTTGACCGCTTGTTCTAGTTTGTTGGGCTTGTCGCATAATCCCGTTGAATTTTCGTACTTTTCTTTGTAAGTCAGTCCACTTGCTCGAAATCATGTCGTTGGTACGAGCGTAATCGGGATCATCTTGACGCATCATGTGGAAGAATTTTTCGCGAACACTTGCCCAATAAAGTGGTGAATGTTGATCATTTCTCAAAATGGGGTCCTCGGATGTCGACGACCATGCTGAAGCAAGTGTCACCTCTTCCCGTTCGGTCCACCTCTTCTTTTCGGTTTTGCCTCTTTGCGATTCGGTTTCCTTCTTCTTATGTCGCCTCTTCCCACGGGTCGGCATTATTTCCGGTTGAGTTTCCGGAACAACGCCATCGTCTTCGGAATCGACCAATCCGCGGTTACGATCAACGTCAAATGGAGGCACTATTGGAAAATCGTTGAGGTTAAGCAATTGTTGGAACGACCCTCCTTGGTATACCGGGTCTTGCGATGGTCGTTGTGGTGGTGGAGTTTGTTGGTAAAATTGTGGATATTGGTTAGGGTTTGGAAGTTGGTTAAAGTTTTGAAATTGGTTTGGGTTTTGATATT
This sequence comes from Senecio squalidus, assembly GCA_910822075.1. NCBI lineage: Eukaryota > Viridiplantae > Streptophyta > Magnoliopsida > Asterales > Asteraceae > Senecio > Senecio squalidus. Next base: position 17,463,043 of record CAJVGC010000060.1, on the reverse strand, counting down.
GGTTGGGGTTTTGAAATTGTGGATATTGGTTTGGGTTTTGATATTGGTTGAGGTTAGGGTTGAACCATTGGTTGGGGTTGTTTTGATTGTTGTTGTTGGGATCCATTTGATGTAGAAGAAAGTTGTATAAAATTGAGAGAATGTTATAAAAATAGTAGGAGAAAGTTGGATTGTTTGTGGTTATTTTTATAAAAATTGTTTGGTTTTTATAGAGGTGTTTTGGGGTTTTGGGGTTTTGGTTTGTTTTAGCCGTTACCTCTCGACCGTTTGAATAAATCGACCGTTGCTTGCTTTTTCTCCCCTCACCACGGCGTGTTTCTGCTCACGCCGTGGCCCAAAATCAGCCTATAACGCCCCCACCGGAGTGGAGGTGGGGCGTTATTTGGCGTTATCCGTCTACGTGGCGGCGTTATTGGTGATTTTAACGCTCCACTCCGTTGAGTCTAAGCCTCTAAAATCTCCACGCCAAACACGCCTTTAATCATAATCAATCATTTCAAAAAGTTACTTCAACTTTTATATTTATAACATAAACAGTTAAAACGATTAAATTTTAATTAAAATATTTTTTTATCAAATAAAACTAACATAGTTGAAAAAAAAAAAAATTAATAATTAACTTAACTTACAAAATTTAAACAAAAAATCCTAAACAAAACTTAAACATTGAAAAAACAAGTTAACTTAAAAAAATTACTCAAGCACCAAACATAACATAGTCATACTCATACTCGTATATGATGAATTTTGGCGTTTATATTTTCGAGATATGCTCCTTGTATGATATCGTATTACAATTTTTGAGGTTTATGTCGAGCACTAGGTGGGACCCCACCATAGGGTTATTTCATTATTTTGTTTAAATTATAACGCACTCACAAGTGACTACTGAAACGCGATGTAGAAGACTCTCTGAGATATGTAATAGGTAACATGATAGGTGTACACTATCGATTTAAACTAGTTGGTGTAAACATCAATGTTTCTATAAGGGTGGAATTATCGTTTAAATGGGTAGTGGAAGGGTCGTTTCCCATTCGGTTTTTAAACCATATAAAGAGCATAAATCTCGAAAATCATTTTAAGCAAGTTCGGATATGTGTTATAACCGACAACGAACGCTTAAGTCTAGTATATTCTAGCTACACTTCACTCTCCTAGATAGGGGGGTTTGTTGGATGGGGCATGCTAAACTACCTTCGAAATCGATGAACATATATTAATTGCAAGAGTATCCATCGGAATGACCATTTTGACACCTAGAAACCAAATTAACTATACTAACATTTGAGGAGTAATGGGACTCTTCCTTAGAATTTGAGGAGTTAATGGGAGTGTTCCTTAGCCAGCCGAGGTGCGAGTATATGGGACTGTTCCTAGGCCAGTCGAGGTGCGGCTAGCCGACTTGGGCCGAGTTGCGGTTTGAATAAAAAAATATTTTTTTATCCTTTTCCTTTTTAGAAATGAGGTTTTGGGTAAACGTTTACATATTATTGTTAATGTTTAGCTTTATAAATTTATTTTTATTTTTAATTAATTAAATTTTATGATATGCTAACTCGGCTCTATTAAAATTTTCTTTTTCTTTTTTTTCGTTTAAACTATTAAAAGAAATAGCTATATCTTTATTTTGATTAATTTTTATTTTTTTGTTTAAGTTTTATTTATTTGGGTTACGGTTTTGTTTATTAATTTAAGATTTTACCTTTTTTCCTTTTTAATTAAAGTTTTACTTTTTTTTTCTTCCGATTTCGCTATTAAATAAAGTAGCTTTCTTATTTATTAAATTTCTTTTAACTTTTTGGATTACACTATTATATAAATTAGTTACTTATTTTTCGATTAATTTGTAATATAAATTTTAGCTTTTCTTTTAGATTTATGCTACTAAATAAGGTAGTTACAACTTCATTTATTTTTACACCAAATATATTTTTGTCCCGCCGCAACGGACGGACGGCAAAAGTTATAGTTAGTAACAAGGAAACTTCCTGGAATATACCCTATCAGTCCATCTCATTAAATGTTTAAAGGGCTCGAACATCAAATGCATACACATGCTAGGTCCGTTACATTGAATGTAGTCATTTCCTGTCCAAGAATATGAAGTTATGTCATAGAATGGAAGAACGAGAGAGACAAGATTACACAAAACAAATGTCGCATATTACACGATCTCGTCCAACAATGATCTTTATCTAGCATACCTACTACATAAGACTATCTTCTGATACCCAAAGAAGGGTATATGCATACCTAGTCGTGTCAAAAAAAACCGAAACCGAAACCGAAACCGAAAAAAACCCGAAACCGAAACCGGTCCAAACCGGGTTTGACCAAACCCGCCGGTTTGGAACCGGTTCGAGTCTCCATAAACAAATCGGGTTGAGACCGGGTTGAGATGAAACCGGGTTGAACCCGGTTCGAAAAACTACTAGTGTGTAGTCTTGTCTTTCTTTCTAAACAATTACAATCATGATGATAAGTTCTCAACCTAATTACGCCTCGACTCCTTCACAAGCTTCATTTGTTTGGAATTGGGAGAATTTCTACCCTCCTTCACCTCCTGATTCGGAATACTTTAATCAACGCCAACCCAATCACAAGTTTTATCTGTTTGGATAGGGACACCAGATCCGAGATGGAGAGCCGCTCTAATTTTGGGTCCTCGGTTCATAACGAATCGGTTGCTCCACCACCGTCTTATGCCGCCTTTTCGAAATCGGTCAAGTCTGAAGATGCTGAGTCATCTTCTACAAGCTGAAAAACAGGTGTAGATTAGTTTTGTTAATTGTGATTGTAGAAACTGTGTATCATTCAAGTGGTGTGTTGAGTAATTTGAGTTCGAGTTGGACATCAAAATCATCGTGACGGGAGTCCCAAACACGGGACGGCCGTCCCTCGCTAACCGGTTTCTAACCCGAACCGGTACGAACCGGTTTACATAAGGTCGGGTATTTTGGAGGTTCAATTCGACCGAACCCAAAACCGGTTTGGTATGTTTGACCAGAACCCGGTTCGGTTTCAAACCCGATTCGGGTTATGGTCAAACCCGATATTGACACGACTATGCATACCCTTCAAAACCACCTTAAGACTCATTCTATAGCCAATATTTTCTTTCATATCTTGCATTCGAAACAATCAATCATTATTTGACATAATAAGTTTTCTATCCTCAAATGTTTTCATATAGGCCGGAGCCGAATGACTTATTGTAAGATCAACATCAAAACCCTCTTAATCTCATCGTTAAACCCAAACCTTTTATTTTAACATATTAAATACAAGACATTATACATTGTCTTTGAGTCTCACTCACAACATTAAGATTATAACTATAATAGTAATAAACTGGGTTAAGTAAATAAAAATATAGCAAATTTTGTCTGTTTTGTTATTGTGCGTATCAAACTATTAGAATCTATATTTTATGCATTCAACTTTATATTTTACAAATGATATAACAAATAAGACTTTTGTTAACCTATAACCGATTTAATTATTTAAAATTTCTCAAACAAAATTTAGTTTGTAAATAATTTATGAAAAATAAAAGTTAAATACATATAATGAAATTTTTGAAAATCAGATATATATAATAACACAAGATAAAAAAAAACTTATTATATTGTTATATACTTAGCCCTGACGACAATTCCATACAAATAATAATAACCTATCACTTATACTTTATAAAACTAATCATCTGATTCGCGACGAATTTCTCGCAACATTTTTTTCGTCACGAAAGTACACATATTTTAATCGGACCAATAAAAATTCGACACGTTGTCGCGACACTATTCATTTCTCGCGTCAATATATTCATTTTCGCGACGACGTGTCTGATTTTTATTGGTCTGATTTTGTTTTATGTACTTCTCGCGACGATAAAGTGTCGTGATAAATTCGTCGCGAATCATGTGATTATTTTTGTAAAGTGTAAATGGTAGTTGATTATTCTGATGATTAATTTTTTATTCATTTTTTTTGTTAAGGTAGATATACGGTATATTCGGTTAAGAAAGACCCAAATTGTAATTGAGTCATGGATGAAGCACACCTTATCTCATCCACTGACCCCACTTAAGCTACCTACCAATATATAAATCCAACCACTCATTTCTATTCCATTCATTCATTTTCGTTCACAAAAAAAAAAAAACAAACAAATATACCTAACATTTTCTTTGAAATCAGTTAATCAGCGGCCGGCCAAAGAAGGAGAGGTTGAAAAAAGATTGAATTTTCCCGTTTACGAGAAAGAGTATTGTGTTGGGGTAATACCCTGGACCGACAAGTTGTAGACATCACGGCTATACACGGAGGAACACGGCGGGGAATCGCACATGTCCGATCAGTACGAGGAAAGGATGTTCGTTCAATAACTATTGACAGCAACCCTTCTACGCACGGCGGTCGTGGTGCTTTGCCTTCTGAAGGCGGTTCCCCTTCCGACCTTCTCTTTCTCGCCGGCGGTGGTTCATCTTTTTCGTTTCTCCTTCTCCTAGATTAGTTAGCTTTTATATTAGATATACAATCCTGTATCTATACATCTATTTATTACTATCCCTTCGCTCGCATATTAATTAATTATGTTGAGGATTAAGAGAGTTCCTACTATTCTGTCTAATTACCAAAAGGATGACGCTGAAGAAGCCGCCCCTGCTCGCGGATGCGGTCGAAATTGTCTTAGAAAATGTTGCCTTCCAGGTGTTTGATCAAATGCCTTACCCTATAAAGTTTTTTTTTATTATTAAATTCAGATGGTTAATTAGTTTGGTTTTTTTTGTTTTGAATACTATAGGGTCGAAGCTACCTATGTATACTTTTCGAAAAGCCGGTAAATTTGAATTGTGTGACAAAAATGAGATTCATGTTGCTTTCTTGGACTCCCTTCTCCTAGGAGAGGTAATATCGGATGCTAGTAATATATCTGTTTTCGGGTTTTAATAATTGGTTTAGGTTATATGGTTGTTATTGGTGAATTGTGCAGTGGGAGGATCGAATGGAGAGGGGGCTTTTTCGTTATGATGTTACTGCCTGCCCAACTAAGGTTGTTATCCGTTTATAGCTGTTTTGTGAATTTTTAAAGAAAATAAAATGGTATGCTAATTTTTTGCTGTTTGTGATATTTTATAGGTGATACCAGGTGAGCATGGTTTTGTAGCTCAACTGAACGAGGGTCGCCACCTGAAAAAACGACCAACTGAGTTTCAAGTTGATAAGGTGCTGCAGCCGTTTGACGAGAACAAGTTCAACTTTACCAAAGTTGGTCAGGAAGAGGTGCTCTTCCAGTTTGAAGCAAGTGAAAATGGTGAAGTCCAGTTTCATCCAAACGCTCCTATTGATGTTGACAATTCACCAAGCGTCGTTGCTATCAACGTATGGGGTCTTCATCTTTATATCATTTATGTTATATCTTAATCATATATATTTTTATTACATTAAACAGTTTTTTGTTTAATCTGAAATCAATAGGTTAGTCCCATTGAATATGGGCATGTACTTTTGATTCCTCGAATTCTTGAACGTTTACCTCAGAAGATCGACAACAAGAGCTTGTTGCTTGCACTTTACATGGCGCAAGAGGCTGAAAGTCCATATTTCCGTCTCGGCTACAATAGCTTGGGCGCCTTTGCTACTATCAATCACCTTCACTTTCAGGTTATTATCGTTCTGTTTTATATTATATCGAAATTAATTTGTATTAAATAAAGAGGTAGCACGATGTTTTAAATGTTTACTGATATGGGCTTTGTATAACATGACTGAATACTTATTATGACGTTTTCTTACTTCAGGCTTACTACTTGGCTGTGCCATTTCCAATTGAGAAAGCTGCTACTAAAAAAATTACGGATTTTAATGGCGGTGTTGAGATTTCTGAGTTACTCAACTATCCAGTTAGAGGTCTTGTTTTCGAGGGTGGAAATTCTCTTGAAGATTTATCCAATGCTGTGGCTGAGACCTGCATATGCCTTCAAAATAACAATATACCATACAACGTGCTCATTTCAGACTCTGGGAGACGTATTTTTGTCCTTCCGCAGGTAGACTTAACAACTAGATTTGCGTTTTGGAAGTAATTATCTGATTATTATAATTGAAATAATCAGTTATTAATGTTCGATAACCATATTCTGCTTCTGCTGCTTATCAGTTTAATTCCAGGCGTAACAATGTTGGCTATCTGGAGGTGATAAAAAAAACCTATACCTCTCGTCTCTTTTTTTTAACCAATTGTGGAGACTTTTACTCCCATTTCACAAAATGATATTTTTTTTTCACAAAAAACGTCCTTATTGGATTTTATCTTACTAATTTCAAAAAAGTCCTTTTTGGTTATATTACAACTGATTATATCTAATCCTGCTTAGTATCCAAACACACAACCAAACATGCCCTAGTTGGTTATCATTCTAATTTGAATATTTTTAATGCTAACATATAAATTGAATGGAATAAACAGTGCTATGCGGAGAAGCAGGCTCTAGGAGAAGTTAGCAGCGAGCTTCTAGATACTCAAGTGAACCCGGCAGTGTGGGAAATCAGTGGGCACATGGTGTTAAAAAGGAAAGAGGACTACGAAGGCGCATCTGAGGAAAAAGCTTGGAGACTTCTTGCAGAGGTTTCGTTATCTGAAGAACGATTTCAGGAAGTTACAGTCATCATTTTCGAAGCCATTTCTTGTGCTGTTATGGAGAAGAAGTTGCGAGAGGATAAGCATGATATTGATGAAGTTGGTGGTCTTAACAATGGGCCCTGTGCAGCTATGGTGCCCGAGAAGCATGAATGCCTAGTTCAGTACTAGGTGGGTTATCGACTTATCATATGATAATTCAAAACATACTATTATTATTGTTTATATTTGGGAAGTTTCCGTGGGTTTACTGTACTAAACGAGACTGACCATCTCTTAAATAAAGCAACATGAGATTGGGTTTGTTTGATGTGCTATGTTGCATGTAAACATTTCAGTGTGTTCTGTTATGTAAATTAATGGCTCTTTGCCAAGTAATGCTATTATTATTGTGTGCTATTAAATTAATGTAAATTAATGGCTCTTTACGGTGCAATTTCATTTTGGCTTCAAGGTTACACCTTCAAAAGTCTCGGAATCTTCTATTTACATAATAGGGGTTCGGGTCGTACTATACACCCTGTTTGAAAGGCCTCTTACGTACTTTCTTTATAGAAAGAGAGCGGCGAGGCACAGTCAAGTCGTTTTTCTTGTTGAATCATAATCAATCCAAGCAATACAAAATACAAAACCACTACTCCAATCAAAATCATCACTAATTTATTCTCCAAATCTTTTGAGCTCTAAATGGGCCTTTATGCAAAAGCCCAAGCCCAAGCCCATCAGTTAGGGTTACTGATATAGCGCGTTATGTTTTTCCGCCAAAACCTAGATAAATTAAATTCATCAATCAATAAAATAAATTAAATAAAATTAATTATTACATCATCATCATCTCTTCCCGGAGCTCTACAGTTCTTCTGAGGTGGTTTTTTATTTTATTTTTTTTAGTTACTTTTAGGTGGTGTTTGTTTGGTCTTATATAAGGGCTGTCAAATTTTCTGGATTATGTAACCGGTTTATTACTGTTTGTTATGACATAATAAACAGTAATACGCCCATAAACAGTTACATAAGCCATAAGCTCCTTGTATAAGCTCAAACAAACACCCCTTAATTGAGTTTTGTTAAATATGAGGATGGTTATTTAAATTGTATTAATGTATAACTTTTTTGTAACATTTTAAACCGGACTATGACTTTTTAATTTTGTCAATTTGAAATTTTTTATATATGTTATGCAAGCCTTAGTACTTTTTAGGCTATAGATTAGCCTTAAAATGATATACTAGTTAATAACTTTTACTAGTTTTGTGACATATTTTAAATCAGGTTATATATATAGTTAAGGCGATGTCTTCCTCTATGTTCACTACTCATGCGTCGTTTGCTCTTGACCAAAACAAGATTTTTGGTGATTCTAATAAGACGGATTTCAATAGGAACTTTATATCAGCTAACCTACAGAACGAGAACAAGAACTCGTTGAGCTGGTTAAATAGTGGGAAACTGTTGTCGAAGGATAGAATCCAATGTAAGGCGGTAGTGATGGAAAGTAAACTTACTTTTTTAAAAGGGGAAAAGTTTCAACTTCAACATGTGATTGAAGCGCAACAGTTTGATCGAGATATTCTCAGTGCGATATTTGAAGTGGCACGAGAAATGGAAAGGATTGAGAAGAATTCACGGGGTAGTCAGCTTTTGAATGGTTATTTAATGTCTACTTTATTTTATGAGCCTTCAACTAGAACTAGGCTTTCGTTTGAGTCAGCAATGAAGCGCTTGGGTGGGGAAGTTTTGACCACTGAAAATGCACGAGAGTTTTCTTCTGCTGCAAAAGGAGAGACACTTGAAGGTAGTTATTAAGCTTGCGATTTTTGAGGTTATTTTTTTCTTCTGTTATTCCATTTAATATGACATTGTTTTTTAGATACGATTAGAACTGTGGAAGGGTATTCGGACATAATTGTGATGAGGCACTTTGAAGGTGGTGCTGCTAGAAGGGCGGCCATGACATCTAACATTCCTGTTATTAATGCCGGGGATGGTCCTGGTCAGCATCCTACCCAGGTAATACCCAAATTATATACTTTTCCGCAACATTACTCCGTTTTAGAGATTATAATTTTGATTCATTCACTTCTGAATTGGTCGATTAGGATTGTATATTTATCTAATTAAATAAACTTAACAAAAATGTGCTTGTGGGTCAACCCAACCAGTTTTGACCCGTAGAAAAAAAATGGCTTGTTTTATTACCTATATGACGTGTTACCAAACCCCACCCGCCCAACACACTCATTTTCAACTTTGTACTTTGGTCTACCCAAAATTTCATCGTCTGGACTCGTACATTGGTTATTTATACATGTTTCATAATCTATTGATTAATTCCCAGGGATGGTTCAAGATCAGTATCTTAGTAGTATTTATTTCTGGAATTACTCTGTTCAGTTGTGTTCCGTTGTAAATACAACAGGCTCTTCTGGACATGTACACTATTGAAAAAGAGATAGGAAAGCTAGATGGAATCAAAGTAGCACTTGTCGGGGATCTTGCTAATGGCCGAACAGTCCGCTCTCTTGCTTATCTTCTAGCCAAATATAATAATGTCAAGATCTACCTTGTCTCGCCAGAAGTTGTAAAGATGAAGGTACGTATTTGATTAAACTAAGTTAAAGATTTTCATGTTCTCACTTTTGTTATCTTTCATGAATTAGGAGGATATTAAAGAATACTTGACGTTAAAGGGAGTTGACTGGGAAGAAACTCCAGATCTAAAGAAAGTGGCATCGAAATGTGACGGGGTGTACCAAACTCGCATCCAAAGAGAGCGTTTTGGTGAGAGAACTGATCTATATGATGCAGCTCGTGGCAAGTACATTATTGATCGAGATGTATTGGCTGTCATGAAGAGGCATGCTATTGTCATGCATCCTCTTCCAAGGCTTGATGAGGTGTGTGATCACTTTCTTACTGTTTACTTCTTTTTACTTTCGAGTTTATAAGTAATTACAAACTTTTTTTTTTTGTTGAGATGCAGATAACGGTTGATGTGGATGATGATCCGAGGGCTGCTTACTTTAGGCAAGCGAAAAATGGACTCTACATTAGGATGGCTTTGTTGAAGCTCTTACTTCTTGGTTGGTGATGCCACAAACTGCGAAGACGTATTTGTGTGAAAGAGAAGATGAATGGGGACTTGTTTTTAGATACTCGATCTAAGACAACATGCTTCTAAAAGGATTGCATGTTAGAGTTATGAATTTTGGCAGAGTTTTTTAATTGACATTGGTTAGCGTCTGACTTTTGTTTTGTTAAAATAAAGTTTGATGTTACAACTTTGGAAACAAGCTGTAATTCCATCTTAGATGGTGAAGCTGAAAAAAACTCCCGCTGTCGGGCATCTTCAGTTTGGATTTTGCAGGTCAAAATGTGTTTAAGGTTAGGTTCAGGTTTCTCAAAATAGTGAAATTAACTGAATAACAAATCGTTGTGATGTACAAAATTTAATTTGCAGCACCCTACCGACTTCTCAGACTTAAAGTGACGATGTTTATTAGAAAATATATGATTGTCCTTAGTTGATTGCTAACTTGTTTTTCGAACCATTACCCAAAACCCTGATCATTGTTTTTGTATAATTAAGGTTATGTAGAATAAAAACACATAGTGCAAAGCTGGTAATCACAACACGACGATCAGTGAACAGCAAAATCATACATAGATACACATTTATAATAACATTAACTCCATTACTAGATGATTTGCAACTTCAACAAACTTGCTGCTATTCCCTACAATCCCCTCATCTTGTAGACCTCAGCATCCCAATTCTCCATTTCCAGCTGCATTATCACCTCCATACGGCAAATGTATATAACCAAAGGTCCAAAACAACGAAACATGTGTCTGACCTTAACATACATCATATTTAGTGCAAAGGTCACTTACATAGCTTGTCAATTAAGATAGCCTACACGGAACATCAAGTGTGTACAATGGCGAAAACAAGGGGGACTAGAGGGTGCTCAACCCCCCTTAACGAGCCTATTTTCATAAAATCGATGGTGAGAGCTCTCAAATCTTTTATTGTATTTTGTTACATAGAGAAGGTTGCTAAATAAAGGTCCAATATAGAAGGAATGATTAGGAGAGAAATATGCTGTGAATATCTCAATTCCAATATTCCCCCTCAAGTTGGAGCGTGTAAGTCTTTAAAGCCCAACTTGTCAAGTAGATGCCTCAGTTGTTGTGTTCCTAATCCTTTTGTGAGAAGATCTGCGATTTGCATTTTGGTATCGATAGCCATCGGTTGGATTTCCTTTGACTCCACTCTTTCTCGAACAAAGTAACAATCCATTTCTACATGTTTGGTTCTTTCGTGGAAGACTGTTGTTAGCAATATGCCTAGCCGCTTGGTTGTCACAAAATAGAGGTGTTGGTCCGTTTGAGAAAATGTCCAATTCCCGTAAGAGCCATCGTAACCATAAGACCTCACTAACCGTGGTGGCCATAGAACGGTACTCTGCTTCTGCGGAAGATCGTGAAACTACAGACTGCTTCTTGGTTTTCCATGAGACCGGCGCACCACCAAGAACGACTAAGTATCATGTTCGCGATTTTCTAGTAAAAGGACATCCAAGCCAGTCAGAGTCGCTGTAGGCTGTAAGGACATATCCACCTTCTCGAGAGAGGAGTATACCCTGACCAGGTGTCCCCTTTAAGTATCTTAATACTCTATGTACTGCGTTGAGATGGTCTTGTCAAATTGACTCGAGACATTTACAGAGTACGCAATGTCGGGTCTCGTGGCCTGTAAGTATAGCAATCTTCCCACTATGCGACGGTATCGACTGGCATCAACTTTAGGTTATGCACTGTCCTTGCCCAACTTTAGGTTCTGTTCCATTGGAAAAGCACTCGGTTTTCATCCTTGTAAACCACAGTCTTCCAAAATATCTAAGGTATATTTTCGTTGGCTTAGAACAACACCCTCAGAAGTGCGAGCAACTTCAATACCAAGGAAGTATTTCAAACTTCCTAGATCTTTGATGCTGAACTCCTTGTTAAGTTTCTCTTTTGTATCACAAATCTTTGGAAGATCATTGCCTACTATTATCACATCGTCCACATATATCAAGGCTGCTATAAAGCTGTTGTTATGTTTAAAAATAAAAAGAGAATGATCTGCCTTTGATTGTTTGAAACCGAGAGTAAGAAGGAACGTAGTGAACTTTTGATACCAATTGCGGGATGCTTGTTTCAAGCCGTATAGGGACTTTCTTAATCTGCAGACCTTTGTCTCACCCTCCCTTGAAAACCCTTGTGGTATTTTCATGTAGATTTCTTCATGTAGATCACCATGTAAAAAAGCGTTATTAACATCGAGTTGGTGGATCGCCCAATTCCTTTTTACTGCAACGACAATGAGTGTTCTTACCGTGACAATCTTGGCAACTGGGGCGAAAGTGTCATGGTAGTCCACTCCCTCCATTTGGGTATAACCCTTAGCAACGAGGCGTGCCTTGTATCGTTCCACTTCTCCACTTGGTTTATATTTTATCTTATAAACCCACTTCGAATCAATGGCCTGTTTTCCTTTGGGTAAGTTTTCGAGGGTCCAAGTACCATTCTCTTCAAGTGCTCAAATTTCTCTAATCATTGCCTCTTTCCATCTTTTATACTGTACAACTTGTCTAAAGTTTCTTGGTTCAACATTGGAGTTGATGGACGCTAATAAAGCTTTGTGAGATTTAGAAAATTTATTATATGAAACGAAATTAGACAAGGGGTGTACCGTTGAGAACTCTTGAGTTGATGTGGGATCAGCATGGTCTACAACATGATCTACAACATGGTCTACTGATGGGGGGAGGTTGATATGATAGTCCCCAAGATGAACTGGGTCTAGACGGTTCAGAAGGTGGAGCTTGGGTTTCATCATTATTCTGCTCACCTGGTCAGCACGTGACACAATACCCGGTTCCTCATGCTGCAAAGGCACGTTCACATTTAAAATTTCACCTTCAATATTATCTTGTTGGGCTGTTCTATCTTCGTTAGGCCCAATGTCTCCTTCATTTTCATTTTCGGTTCCTTCAGTCCACTTCTTTTTATTTTGGCCTTCATCACAGTAAGTATTGTTTAGCCATTCAAAAACATCTAGTTCATCTTTTTCTTGCTCGAGATCATTAAAAGGGAATTTTTCTTCATGGCACTTTATGTCTCTAGAGACAATAATTTTCCCTGTTTCAATGTCCAGAACTTTGTACCCTTTTGTTCCTTGTGGATAGCCTAAAAGAACACCTGGCTTCCCCCTCATTTCAAGCTTGTCTCCTTTCGTATCGGTGTTCCAATAATATGTTAGACAACCAAAAACCCTCATAAGATCGTAGTCGGGTTTTCGATTGAATAAAAGTTCGTAGGGTGTCTTGTTATCAGTTACTTTTGAGGGAAGTCGATTAATGATATAGGCTGTTGTCAACACACACTCTCCCCAAAATCTTTTGGGTAAGTTGGCTTCGAACCGCAGTGTTCGAGCAATTTCAAGTAAATGTCCGTTCTTTCGCTCGACAACTCCATTTTGTTGGGGGGTGTGAGGGAAAGTTGTTTCAAGCAATATCCCTTGCTCTTTGTAAAAATGAGCCATGGCATTCGATGTGAATTCACCTCCGTTGTCACACCTTATTCGTTTGATATCCTTTCCAAATTGTGTTTTGACCATTTTATGAAAGAATTTTAAACTATCACTTGTCTGGTATTTGTGTTTTAAAAGAAACAACCAGACACTTCTACTATAAATCATCGACAATAATTAGAAAATAACTTTCTCCCATAAAGGAAGGTGTACAGTATCTTCCCCAAATATCGCAATGTAATAATTCAAAACATTCATTAGTCTTAGAAACACTACTGGAAAAGGATTTCTAGTATGTTTTCCTTTAGAACAAGAGTCACAAAATTTATTAAAAGAAATACTGTAGAAAATCAATCGCATTGAGTTTTTCGTTTGAGGCATGACCCAACCTTTTATGCCACATGTCTCCGGTTGTCATCATGACCCGTCTCTCACTGTTAATCATCCCCATTCGGTACAGACCACCATTACGCTTACCCACACCAATCAAGTTCCTCGTTTTGAGCTTCTGCATAATACAAAAGTTAGGGATAAAGGTTACGGAGCACTGAAGGTTATCGGTTAATCGTACAACCGAGATAAGATTACAATTAAAATTTGGAACATAAATAACATCTTTTATTCCTAGACCCCCTTTTAGAGTGCAATCGCCTATGGCATCCCCATTGGGAATAATGACAGGTTCTTCGGTTTTACTTACTGTTCTATTTTCAAGGATTTCAATATCATGAGTAATATGTTCGGTCGCTCCCGAGTCTATTATCCACTCATCGTTTCGATAAGACTTACCTACCATATTGGCCATGTGGGATGTGTCATTCTTGTGGCCACTTCCATCATCAGCAAAGTGGTCTAAAATGGTCTAAAAGGGCTTGATATTGAGTATTTGTCAAACCTGGTATAGGGCTTGAGTTGGCGAAGACACATAATGCCTTCAGCTTGCTGTCTTCACGTTTCCCTTTGTTACCCGACCACCAATCCGGATATCCAATCTTCTTGAAGCAACTATTCTCGTTGTGTCCATCTTTCTTGCAAATATTGCAAGGACCAACCGCTTCTTTATGCTTCAGTTGCCTGAAAACATTTTTGTCTCGCCGATTTGTGTCATGCCGGTTAGGCGCATAAGCCTTAAGAGCAATGGTTTCATGTCCCGATCTTCTTTCAACGGATATTAGCCTTTGACGTTCGTCTTCGGCCACAAGATGGTAGGCACTGCCCAGGTTTGGTGTTGGTTTTAATGCAAGGATTTGAGTTTTAATAACAGAAAACTCAATGTCTAAGCCCATCAGAAATTGATACAACTTCTCCTCGTCAAGGTGCCCACCCAGCTTCTTCCCCATTTCACAAGTACATCCATCGCAAGATCATCCAGGAGTTGGCTGTACCGTGTGAATCTCGTCCCACATTCCGCGTAGTCGTGTGTAATAGGAGGAGACAGAAGCACCGTCTTGTTTAACGGTCGTGAGGGCTTGTTTTAATTCGTACGCCCTAGGCGCGCTCTCTTTTCCAAACCTCTCAATGAGGTGGTTCCAGATTTCAAGGCTCGTGATCGCATACTTTACACTAGCCCTGATGTCCTTCTCCATAGCCGTGGTCAACCACCCTTTCACCATAGCATCAACACACATCCATGCCATGTAATCAGGGGCTGTTTTGTCGGGCTTCTTAAGAGTGCCGTCAATGAGTCCGACCTTGTTCTTAGCAAACAGAAAATTAAGCATTTCTTGCTACCAATCGGCATAGTTGCTGTCGGTAAGACTGTCATTGACGTGTAGTTGTTTCGGATAGTCGGACGGGTGGACATAGAGTGGTGAGCTCGTATTCAGAACGCTTTCGTTCTTCGGGTTGGTTTTATTTTTCTCGCCATCCATTCTTGATGAAGGTGAGGCCACAATAGAGTTTGTATTTGATTTTAAAACCGCTTTCATACCATCATAAAATCGATGGTGAGAGCTCTCAAATCTTTTATTGTATTTTGTTACATAGAGATGCTAAATAAAGGTCCAATATAGAAGGTGATTAGGAGAGAAATATGGCGTGAATATCTCAATTCCAATATATTAAGTCGAGAGAATGTCACAAATCGTCCTTGTGGTTAGGCTGTTTTTCACATATCGTCCTTTTGCAGAAAAGTTAGCACATATCATCCTTTTGTTTTTTAAAATTATCGTATGTGATCCTTCCGTCCAAATCCGTTTAGTTTGTGCCGTTAAACACCCTCACGTGATAAACATGTGAGGGTAAATAAGTAATTACCCAAAAAAAATTCTCACTTTCACATATTAAACATAAAATTCAGCAAATTCAACCTCAATTTCATCATATTATCCCTAATTTCACTTCAGTATCATCAAATCTAACCCTCAATTTCACTTCAATATCATCAAATCAAACCTCAATTTTGCCCAAAAATTCACTCACATTACACAATCAATTTCAACAAATTTACCCAAAAAATCCTCACAAATTGATCCCCAATTTGTACAAAACCATGCCTGATTCACCAGCATTCTCTCAACTTGTTCTTCTTCTTCGAGTTCCAGATCGGGTTCCGCCACCGCCAACTGGGTTCCGCCACCGCCACCTGGGTTCCGCCGCCGCCACAACCACGCCACAGCTGCCGCCGCCACAACCACGCCACAGTTGCCGCCGCCACAACCACCGCCACAGTCGCCGCCGCCGGGCCAACTCACGTTCAAATCAGATATTTATAGCTTCGGGGTTGTATTATTGGAGCTTATTACGGGTAGAAAAGCAATTGATAATACAAGATCTGCAGCAGAGCAAAATCTTGTTGCGTGGGTAAGTTCTCGGTATTTTGATTCTTTTATTCGTATTGGCGTGATGAGATTAGGGATTCGAGGAGGAAATTGAAGGAAGAAAGATATGGGAAAATAGAATTTGATTTGATTAGGGTTTTGATTTGATTAGGGTTTTGATTAGATTATTGGATGTTTTGATTGAATCTTTGTAAAATCATCATTATCATTATTGTTGTTGTTGTTAATGGAAAAGAATGATTTAGGGTTTGATATTGAACAACAACAAGAAAGGAAGTTTGAATTCAGGTTGGGAGGGTAATTACTTATTTACCCTCATGTGCCAGGCACATGGGGCCACTTAACGGATTAAATTAACAGGATTTGGACGGAAGGATCACATACGATAATTTTAAAAAACAAAAGGATGATATGTGCTAACTTTTCTGCAAAAGGACGATATGTGAAAAACAGCCTAACCACAAGGACGATTTGTGACATTCTCTCTATTAAGTCCAACCCAAGTCTAGTGTAAAAATACATAACAAGCCCCGTTAACCATCAAGTGTTTTATGTAGTGTTTATATAATACATAGCGGAACCCTCTAATATAAAAATTCTGGTTCCGTTTCTGGTTGTGCAATGACATTCGATTAACTTATCGGCATGTTTTGTCCACTATTTTACACAGTTAACATAATATATGAGCATAGTATGAGTAAATAGAGACCTCATTAGCTGAATGCTCAGGTCGAATTCGTCGTCTGTTAAACAAGAAGTCAACATAGTTGAGTTCTGCATGTCGTCGATTACAAAATGCATTCGTCAACCTTTTCAACATTTCATTTCCATCCTAGAAAGTAGAAACACACAGTGATAAAATGAAACCGAACCAAAACAAAAACCAACAACAATGTTAAATACTAACTACCCTGGCTTTTAACCTTTAAATAGATGGGAGGCAGTTGATCTCCGGCATGTTTTTCTTCCGACACACACGTGTGTTTCTATTACTTATTTTGTACTTTACTCTTTCGATACTATTCTTACAGAAATTCAATGGTTTGGATTTATTTTCTAAATAAGGAAATACGAAATTACTTTTTATAAATTTTGTTAATATGTCCCCCTAAACATCTTTTAGTTGCCTTAAACAACCTTCTAATATTGGAAAACTACAATAATATATAATTCAGAACATAGCTATAGAATTTCTCGAGTAGGTTTATAACTAAATTTAATATTTTTGAATGTAATCACGAGACATGTACCAAATATTGCCAAAGCTATATTAAAGATATACTTATATTATAGTTTTTTCCGGTTAACTGGTTTGTTAGCTAGTTCGTTAAATTTTTCTATGCCAATGACCGAAGTTTGTGGTTTCATGAATGTCGAAGCAACTTGGCTATGTTTCATTCTATACTTTTCGGTATAGATATACATGTCTACGTCCATCTTCCCATACCTCTCCCTAGTGGGATTTAGTATCATTGTCGTTGTCGTTATATAGTTTATTATTGCCCTTGTCGATATATAGTTACATATCAAAGAGTGAATTTTCTTTTTTAATAATCAAGAAAAAATATCCGATTTAGATATCAAAAAATAATATATATGTGTACAAGGTTTTTCAATTCGCATAGATATATAGCCCGATAGATAATTTAAATATTGGGCTGGTTAGAAGGCCCGATTTAAAATATCCCAATAGTTATGGTTTTAATTACTTTCTAAATAGAGTTTAATCTATACTATATTATAATGAATCTCCCTAGAGTCTTAATCCCTTAATTTTAAGTAATTGAAATTACCTTAATACCCTTAATCTATATTTATTATTATTTAACTCAAACAACATTCTCTCTCCTAATTAATTTAAAAAAAATTAACATCTAACAAAGTAACTTATAATTCCTATGTAATTAAAAAAAAATTAAAATACTTTCTATTTAATTTAAAAACTTTCAAAATTATAAATTTTATTTTATAATCCCATAAACTTAAAATAATTATCTATACTATATTATAATGAATCTCCCTAGAGTCTTAATCCCTTAATTTTAAGTAATTGAAATTACCTTAATACCCTTAATCTATATTTATTATTATTTAACTCAAACAACATTCTCTCTCCTAATTAATTTAAAAAAAATTAACATCTAACAAAGTAACTTATAATTCCTATGTAATTAAAAAAAAATTAAAATACTTTCTATTTAATTTAAAAACTTTCAAAATTATAAATTTTATTTTATAATCCCATAAACTTAAAATAATTAAAATATTATGCATTTTTTCTACTAAAATACGTATACTAAATCTACCCTATAATATAATCTATTTCTACTATATTATAAAACATTTCCCACATAGTCTTAATTCTCTAAAACCTTAGTAATTGAAATTACTTAACTACGGTTTTTATATCTCTCACCACATATCATTATTCAAAATAACTTATAATTAAATAATGTTGGTTAATAAAGTTTTAGCCTTGTAGAGTAAATGAACGGAAAGATACTTTAAACATGTAGACTTAGAAGTGTTTATTTACCATAATAGCAATAACCAATTTCATTTATATTGATTAAAGAATTTATGATTGGAAACCAAAACCGACATGTAAGTCCATGCCGTAATTAACGGTATTTATTTGTTAACAAATGGGTCAAATTCATAAAAAAGTTCGATTACAAACCATGCAAAAATTGATGGAGAATGGGAAGCCGAAAGAGGTTCATCCGAAAAATGATTCCTAAGTTTGTTTTGTAATTTGTTTGATGTAGAATGGGAAGTCGGGTCAACACATACACACTTATGTCACACATGTTGGTCCTAATTGTACTTGATGAGGTTTCATATGCTAAAAATGTTTATTTATTTATGTTTAAGTGTAGGGCTGAAAAAAATAACTGAACTATCTGAGATCAGACCTTAAGAAAGGTTGGGTATTCTCTTAAGAAGAAACTATCATTATGGATATACATGCTCAAATAGGTTTTTACTCATTTTCTTTAAAAAAATATGAGACCATTTTATACTATCTTTATCTTTTAAAAGCTCTTACTTCTAGGTAGGTTTATTTGTCATTACAATGTTATGTTTTAGATGGTCAACAATTGCAAGAAGCTTACCAAGAAGAACCGATAACGAGATATAAAACTATTAGAGAACTCGATTCAAGAAAAAAAGAGTGTAAAGTGAGTTTGAAACAAACAAGAAATAGAAAAAAACGACTATTGTTGGGCAAATGTTTTAACAAGTACAAGGACAACAAAAATTGTAACAAACTATATTTTCTATCTTTTAAAAGTTCGTATCTATACGTATCTTCACGTTTTACATTATGATTGGAGTTTAAATACATTTTATGTTTTTATCTTTTTGCGTATTTAATTTCCGTTGTTAAATATTTGTAATATAATTATATCAAATAGTTTCTTATCCCCGCTGCACCGTGCGGGTACTATACTAGTTACATATCATGTCGTTGAACCTAATCAAATCCCTTTGCACACTTATGAAGTACAACTTATTATTTAATTTCCTTGTTTTATAGTTTTGAAAAATGACTTTTTAATTAAATCACTTTGGTTGTTAAATTGTTTGAATTTGTTTTTAAACCGAATTGACTACTCAAATTTGTATATCTAACCATCCCTTAAAGAAAATACTAAGATTCAAAATTAATACTGCTAGAAGTTTTATAATATAAATAAAATATACTTACAATTTAGGCCAAATTACGAAAATAGCAAAAAAATTGGTGGGTATTTTACAAAATGTCACTTTTTTCACAAAATTTTACAAAATGTCACACAGTTCGCATATGCAAGCTCGTGTTCGCATATGCGTTATGCGAGATGGTCCGATTTTTTTTTAAAAAAAAAAAAAAAAAAAAAAATGCGAAAGTATAAATAAGAGTCAAAATCAGTCAAACCCCCAATTCCTATTTTCGCATAAACCAAAACCCCACATTACCTAATACACGAAACATCAATTTGAAGCCAATCAATCAACAGAAATGGATCAAGGACACCCTAGACGTGATAATCAGGTATTAATTTACATGTTTTGATTGTTTTTTTTGCTTAATTCGATCGGCGGCGATTTGTGTTTTTTTAGGCTTAAATCGTTTAATTAGGTTGTTATTAGTGATGTTTTGTTGATTATAATTGCTATTTAGGACATACGAAATGCATTAGGGTTAGTTAATTGTGAGGTTTAGTTGATTTTAGGTTTGAAAAAACCCTCAATTTTGAAATCTACGAGCTTGCATAATAAGAATATCTAATTATGCGAACTTGCCTTTTTTTTTGAAAATATGCGAACTTGCCTTTTTTTTTCTTTCTTTTCTTTTACATTATTTAAGAGATATTTTGATGTTTAATTATTAGAAAAGTAATATACCTCGAATATTTTGACTAAATAACATATTAATTGATACTTTATGTTAGAAAATAAAGACTTTTGAAAATAAACGTATATCCTTTTTTATAGTATCGCCTGATTTAATTAAGTTTCAAAAAGTTATATGTAACTATGGAATTAAGTTTCAAAAAGTCATATGTAACTATGGAATTTTAATGGCTTAAAATAGGAAAAGCACTAATGTCGTGTGAATTAAGTTTACTAATAATAGAGATAGGTTGCAGTTTCAAAAAGTCAAAAAGTCATATGAATTCCAAGATATAACGTCGTGATTAGACATTCAAAAGGAATTAAATAAACTTTTTAGTCATTCCTTATAAAAGGTATTGCAATATGTGGTCATCGTTATTAAATAAAAATTAAAACTTATGAATATATCTATTTAATTTACAATTATGATTTGAAACATGGCAGTATTGCAATATGTGGTTTACAATTATGATTTGAAACATGACAACTTTGGATATATGTCTACAAATAGGGACCCTACAAATATATGTTAGAGATACTAATTAAATATAAAATTTTATTTCAATTTTTCCTTATATAAATTACATTTAATAAATAAACATTAAAACAATATATTATACCTTAAATATATTAGAATTGTGGGTAATTCCCTATATACAAACTTTAACAATTACTATCTTTTTTTTTTGTTGGTTTTGCAGTATGTTCCTGCGACAGTTACTATACGTGGTAAGTTCAATATAGGTGTAGATATTAGAGATAGATTGAAGTTGGTAGATTCGCAATTACAGCTTTTTAGGAGTACTTGTTTTGGTCCTTGGCTTGATTTTGTAGATAGGAACAACTACAAGGACCCTTTATTAGTTCATCTGTTTCTTCAGACCTTAGAGACCCCGGAGGTCCCGTCTGATGAGGAGTTGGTATTTAGTGTGGGGGGTGTGCATGTGGTTAGGTTTACCCGGGAGGATTTTTGTATCATCACCGGGATGCGTTTTGGAGTTGGCACGTTCCCTTCGACCGGTGACGTTACATTTCAGAGACGCGTTTTTCCGACCTTAGATGCACGTACTTAGCACGTGAAGGGCTCTCATGTCAGTGAGTTGTTTGCGGATACGACTAGGTTTGGTCGGTTGTCTGATGCGGATGCAGTGAGGGTTTGTTTACTGATGATGGTGCATCAGGGGTTTATGGGACTGCAGGATGACATCGCCATACACACTGGCATCTTATGTTTGGTTGAGGATTTCGAGTCGTGGAACTCGTATCCGTGGGGATCGTTTCTCTGGTCACAGGCACATCGGTGCCTTTCGACGGCGTTGAAAAAACGCAATATTATTTTGGAGGATAAGAAAGACATCTGGAAATACAACATTGCAGGATTTATATTTGCGTTTAGGGTATGTTATTTAAACTATAATTTTACTTACTAATTTAATATTTTTAGAAACAACATAACTTGATTTTTTGTTTGATTTTGTAGATATGGATATTCGAGACGTTCCCGAGGGCCAGGGTGCAGGGGAATTGTGTTTACAATGAGACTATACCACGAGCACTTGGATGGCGCAGGCGCGTTGCTTTTACGTGGGATTCGTGTTTGAGATTCCTTGATTTTGAGACTGTAAGTTATTTTACTATAAACATTTTTTTTGTATTTAAAAGTAATTAGTTTGAATATTTATATTTTGATTTAAATATATAGGAGGTTGTTCATCCGCTTCAGATTATACCGACCGAGAAGGAGGTCGCGACCGATTGGTATCAGGCCAGTCGACGATTTTTTGATGGGGTCCCGGAGGTTGTGGTGGAGCCGGAGGTTGTGGTGGATGCGACTACCACATCTAGCCCACGTAGGGGTGTACACCCACGAGCAGGTGTTGATGATGATATTGGTGAGCCTTCTTCGAAGAAGGCTCGAGGTCCGGAGACGGCCGATGAGACGGGACCTCCAGATGTTGACCCGTGGAGGACATCGATGGAGCGTCGTCAGACGGCTCATGAGGCTCGTACTACTGAATACCAATCCTCAAAAAACTATGAATACCAATCCTCAAAAAACTAAGATATATGTTTGTATGGGAGGGGCGTGGGAGCTGGTAGACGAAGAGGCTCGTTATCTTCCCAAAGGGTTATTCAAACGTAGCCTCCATAACATATTGATTCTACGTTTTCGTCGTTGAAAGCTAGTGTAGCAGCAAAGCTGTCTTTGAATGCTAACTCGGGTTTCAGGTTAACGTACAAATCCGGTGATGATCTATTAGAGGTTGGCGATGATGACGATGCAACATAATTCATTATCTATGTTTTCAATAACCCTAATGTAAAAGTTACACTTTTTGTCGTGAATCCGACTACGAGTGACGGAGACCAAGCTGAAACCGAAGTTCAACCCATCCACATTGTGCATGGTATCGAATCGTCCTCAGGTGACCGGTTCCAAAACTCTCAATCTCATTATGGTCATGACACATATGACTATCAACACTCACAATATCATTGTGGTCATGACCCAAATGATTTTCATAACTCTCAACATCAGTATGGGAATAACCAACATGGTTTTCAAAACTCCCAAGATGTTGGATATGTGTTTCCAGAGTACGATTATTCTGTTGATCAACATGCTGAGTATGTTTATGATCAACAAACTGATTTTCAAAACCAACAAAATCATTTTCAAAACCAAGAAAACAATTTTGAAAACTCCCAAAACTACGTTTTTCCGGAATATGATTACTCCCAAAATGTTGAATATGAATATGATCAAGGTATTTCTGACGAGGAAAATTCTTCATCATCGTCCGAAAGTAGCGATGATGAAGATAACCCTCTTCTTCAAGTTCCCGAAAATGTGTTCTGGGACATGCCTCAAATTCTTTGAAACACCTGTCCCATTTAAGCCTCCATCAAAACCTCTTAGATATAACCCTTCTGAACATGTCACATTACGTGATGTTTTTGATAACAAAGAAAAATTAAAAATGGCTTTAGGGTTAAAATGTATAAATGAAGGTTTTGAAATAAAAGTTAAAAGATCAAATAAAACAAGGTATGAGGCAGTATGTAAATTTGAAAAATGCGAGTGGTTCTTGTTAGCCACACAGATAAAAAATCTCGTGTCTTTTGTAGTTAAAAAATTAACCGATAGACATACATGTTCAATAACTCAAATTCATCCAAATCATCGTCAAGCAAACAAAAAAGTCTTGGCATGTTTAATAAAAAAGGCCCTAGAAGATCCAAGCCGGAAATACACTGGGAGAGACATTATCACGGACATGCGTGTTAATCATAACATTAACATTTCATACCAACAAGCATGGAGTGCAAGAGAATATGTTATAACAATGAGTAGAGGGACCCCGGAAGAATCATTTGCTCAACTACCAATTTATCTACATAATTTGGTCCAGCAAAATCCGGGAACCATAACACATATCACGAGGGACTGTGAAAAACGTTTTGAGATGCTATTTGTTGCAATCGGTGAATCGGTAAGAGTTTTTAAGTTATTTTTGTTAACTATTATTATTACTAACACTCATAAATCTATTTCTTTACAGCTTCGCAGTTTTGTCGAAACATGTCGTCCGATAATTGTTATAGACGGTGCTCACCTTAAAGGAAGATATCAAGGTACAATGTTTGTTGCAGTGGGTATGGATGGGAACAACAATATTCTTCCTATCGCATATGGAGTGGGGGCGACAGAGAGTGGACAAGGTTGGACCTGGTTTTTGTCGAAGCTTAGAGAATGCTTGGGTCATCTTGATAACTTGGTATTTATCTCCGATAGAGCAAGTTCAATTGACCTTGCAATACGCACAGTGTACCCAGATGCTCTTCACGGCCTTTGTTGTCGAAATTTGTGCATGAACTTAAGAATTAAGTCACAAGCAAACGAAGACAACGAATATCATTTCTGGAAGACATGTAAGTCGTATAGGAAATCGGACTTTCTGGAAGCATTTAGGCAACTTCGACTAATTCTTCATGTCAAATCAAGGAAAATTATTGATAACTTAGATAAGGAAAAATGGTCAAGGGCTTTCTTCCCCGGAGATCGTTATAACCTTTTGACGTCTAACAGTGCCGAATCTCTAAACTCGATGACCCGTCATGCACGCAAGCTTCCGATTTGTATGCTTCTAGAGTTTATGCGGGCAACTACTCAAAGATGGTACCATGAACGTCGCAAGATTGCAGGTAATTCTTTGTCCTCTCATAATAAGTATGATTTCCTATTTTAATAGCTTACTATATTTTTATTATTTTTAAACAGATGATTTGGATCAACCATTAACACCGTGGGCTACAGAAAAATTAGATGGTAGGATAAAAAGAGGCTCCGGATGGAAAGCCATACCGATTAATGACTACATGTTTGAGGTGAAAGACAACAAGAAAGATGCAGTGGTCAGTATTCGTGACAAGAAATGCTCCTGTCAAGTTTGGCAAAAGTCTGGTATACCTTGTTCACACCTTGTAGCAGCTTTATATTCTTTGAAAAGGGAACATGATGTCGCGGCTTGGGCACAACATTGGTTCAAGGCAGAAAATTATAAACGGACATATACGGGATCCATATTCCCAGTTGGACATCCGTCTGAATGGTTGCGCCAAGATAAGATCCCAACCATCAAGCCACCATCCATGGAAAGGAGACAGGCGGGTCGTCCAAAAAACAAAGACCGTATACTTTCGCAAGGGGAAAGAAAACAAGTGACATGTGACCGTTGTAAGAAAAAAGGTCACACTAGAAAAATATGTAGTGCAAAGATCCCAGAATACCAATGTTCAAGCCAACCTTCATCCTCCCGTTCAACAAAAACTGCTTCAACGTCTCGACGCAAAAAAAAACCCTACTAACTCGTCTCAAGCATCGGTCGATAATTTGTATGATGATTAGTTATTTGTAATATGATGTATTTATATGTTCTAAAATGTAGTATTTTAATGTATTAAGTGGTTAAATTAACAAACATTGTGTGAAAATACAAAAAAACGCAAAAAAAAAAAAAAACGTCAAGTTCGCATAAAAATCACCAGTTCGCATAATGGGAGGCGGTTCGCATATGCGAGCTCGCATATGCGAACTATGTGACATTTTGTAAAAATTTTAGAAAAAAGTGACATTTTGTAAAATACCCCCCATTTTTTTGCTATTTTCGTAATTTGGCCTACAATTTACTCATGTATAATATCAATTAGTAAAAACCCAACAAAAATACAAGTTTTAAACTTTCCTGAAACCCAATCGCATTACAAATAATCCAAATCGTAGTGTCATCGTCATATCAACAAAAATAATATCTAATTTACATAAATCATTATTTTAAACCAATACACAATAATCCTGTTTCATTTTGACAACAAACAATGAAAATGATAAGATTAAGAAATCAAATTTACCTTTTAGAGAATGTTAAGATTTTTTTCTTTCTTTCTTAAGCCGTTTTTTTTTTTTTACCGAAGCAATTAAACTAAGAAAAACATGAAGTTAAACCCGAAAAATCACAAAAGAAAAAGCAAACGGTTTAGTCATTGTCCGATTATACTAAAATACAACCTCAAGTTAAACGAGTCGACTGGCCGGTTTTTAAACCATGATATGGATTGTCTTGATGATTCTAGTTAGCAAGATTATCTTTTAAGAGTTTTGTTCATAAAAGTCCGTTGATAACCTTAAACATGCATTACTCGATTATAGTTTATCAATAACACTCGGTATATTGAGTATCATTCTTGAAATTAAAAAAAATTGGTTTACTTATTAACTTTCGATACATGACTAAACCCATAAATTACATCTCTAAATGTCGTGATTACAACACTTTTCATTTAAAGATAATAATAATGACAACCTTATAGGTTGCTATAGAAGCCTAATACTCTCTTTGATATCATTTATTTTAATAAAATCGACCCCTTTATTTTAGAATTACCAATTCATTAGGAGCGGTGGAAAATTTAAAAATGGACCCCCTCATAAATAACTTTTTTTATATAAACAACATTTTTTTAATAAAATCGTCGTCTAAGTATGAATTTTTGTGTTTTTTTGTTAAGTTGTTATACCAATATATACATGTATTAAAAAAATTAGGGCCGTTTCGACCTAGAAATTATGAGTTATGTACGATCACACACCTTACACATTCTTTCAAACAGTCATCTATACTATTATATAAATAGTTTCACCAAAAATCTTGATCCCTTATTTTTTAGAAATTGAAATTACTTTTCTATCCTTTGTGACAACTTGTAAAAATTCAAATTAATTAATATATTTGAAATATTATGAAAGATTTTAACTTATATATTTTTAATAATTTATATATTTACAATCTTTCTACTTTTACAAATAGTAAGTATTTATATATAAAAAATGTCAATTATGTTTATTATCTTCCATTAAACATTTAAACATTCAAACATTCAAAATCATGTCTAAATATTGATACGATGTTTATATGCGTTTAAAAGGTTTAACGAGACATAATTTTTTTATATAGGTTTTATAGTATGACCATAAATCTTTATCGTAAAAGTCTTTTTATGACACGAAAAAGTGAACCTAAAATATTACGTTCAAAACAATATTTTCGTCGCCACTGTCTCGCGCGGATACTATTCCGGTGTTAATAAATATACAACCAATTTTTATGCAAACATTTTCTAAAAACAAACAGTCATATAGAATATTATAAACATAACCCTTTAGACATGAAAATTAAGGTATATATAGGTATCGTATATGTTTGTAGTAAGCATATAATGTTAGTCCAAATTGTTGAATCATAAAATTTAAAGAATGGCAACCCATTCGCTAAATACTCAACTATGACGAGGGACACGTTTTTGTTCCGTAATAAGATGGTCAATAAAACAAAGACGGTAAGCGAGTGACACCTCGAGCTCCGAAAAGCCCAAGAAATAACCGGTAACCAGCAAGGAGATGAAAACAAAGTTACTGACAGGTGTCTGACCAACAAGTGGGTCCTATCATGAATAGGGGTTGGTTGGGTGGTAGTAGCTGACCAGACCAGACCAGACCAGACCAGACCACTCCTTTATTCATATTCATATATCTTTTGTGCCTAGACTAGACTAGGACATGGCCCTGGATAGTCTTCCACGTGGGGTGGTCCTTTTCTCATGGGTCAGGGTCAACCAACACTCAATTTATTTATTATTTTCTTAACAATATTTACTACTTGAACCTCATCTATATCTGAATGTACCGAAATAGGCAATTTTAATCTCTTTTTAAAATAAGGAAATGGATAATAACCTGTTTTAATTACTTATACATTTAAATAACATTTTTTATATTTTTGAAACATCAATTTGTAATTAATGTACTATCCGGTCAAACCCGGTTCGACGAGAACCTTTAATACACATAATAACTTATATTTTTTTTTTCAAAGTGTTATAACTTATTAACTATAGTTTATAACACTGCTTTTATCAACACTTTTAAAATAAAACTTAGTTACCGTTTTATATTCTGATATTTAAAATTTATATTTATACATATACATAATTTTAATTATAGTAATAGATACGTGAGATTGCTACCCACCATGGAATCGGCGAGCGTTGGTTTCACCTCTATATCGACGCCATTAACATCGAGCTCGTAGCTTATTTTTCTTTGAAGGCGAGAGTATGCGCTCTACATTAATTAAAAGGTCTTTTTCTAGAAAAATCATACCATATGAAAGAAAAGAATTTAAAATCATCCAACAGGAAGACAATGACAATGAAAGACGAATATGATTACAAAGACGAAGACGAAGACAAAGACGTGAACGAAGATGGTGATGAAGATGAAGAATAGAGGTTAGTTTTTAAAAAAGTAATTATAATATGATTTCTTTAATGTAATGTGTTTTTAGGCCGAAATGCATTTTTCTACCTTTAGAACATCTCCAACGGTTCCTCTCTCTCTCTCTCTAATTATATAGATAGAGCAGAAAAACTGTATTCTGACAACTCCTCTAAATATAGAGAAACTTTTGTGATAAATTGAATTTCCTCTATATATATATAGGACTTCTTTATAATTTAATTTATCCTTTTAACTTTTCAATATATTTCATTCATATTTTTTTATATATTCAATGATTATAATAATAGAATTACTTAATATTAAAGTTAAAAAAATAAAAAAAATCAAATGTTTACGAGTTATGGGGCTCGATTCTAAGAGTTTCCAACTCGTGTCCCGAGTCGACTAATCCCCTAGTACAACCAGTTGCAAAAAACTACCTCAGAGTCATCGTGGTATGACCTAAACTTCATTGAGTGATATTTTTAATACAATGAACTATTAAAGATCCAGAATAGTACCCCTAAACTTGGCTAAATATATATATCTTAGTACCCAACTCAATAAAAGTTTTAGTACCTTAGACCTAGGGCTAGTTATCGAGTATAAACCAAATCGCTCCAAGAAAAACCAAATTGACTCGAGCCCTGCATAATCATAGAGTATAGGACAGAGGACCATGTATTCGGTCCGATTTGGTCAAGTCGGTGCGATTCGTCCCGCTCAAACAATGCAATATGGCAAGTTGAGTGTCAGACTAGACCGCAGTAAACCAAGGATCAAAGATGATGACTAACAAGTCAAGTTGTTTTACAATTATACTCAATATTAAAAGATAAATACGTATGATATAATCATAAAAAGTTGAATTTAAACTTCAAACACAAATACAAGAACTTTCACTTAACAGAGTTTAATGTAACACCCCGGCTAAAGCGGAATACACCTGAGGCATTACAATTGTTCTTAACTCGTGTTCCTCTATTAGGTTATAATAGACACATTTAATGGTTTAAATGAATGCATTAAAGATAAATAAATGTTTTACAGAAAAGTAACCGAAAAACGACAAAAGACTTAAATTATTCATTAATGTCATTAACTAGGTCCAAGCTCTTATGTTTTCTTCAAGCAAACCTATCCATTTCCTGTATCATGTAAAAAGTAAACGTCAATACAAAAGTATTGGTGAATAAACAAGTTTAAGACACAAGTATAAAGTATTAAAAAGATTACGTAATAAAGAGTATAAAAGTAATATAAATGAATATGTAAAATGTAGTATAAAAGAATGTATAATAAAAGAATATATAAAGTATAATATTGAAAACAAGTATAATATGTGTATAATGGCATAACACGCGTTTGTATCAAGTCTGATGTATATCATATGTGATCAAAGTCACATAGGGTCCGGTCGAGGGCCTCGACATTCACAGTAACACGTCGGAATGTCTAATAACGGCCAATAGATCTATCACGTTTCCCGTTTAGTATATACATATAATGAATGATTGATTGTTTGAATGTTTGATTTATCGTGTGTGCATCCCATAATGATTGTGTCACTTGATTCATGCCAATGTTTGCCATAATACGAAAATATAGTATCAGATATGAATATAAGTACATATAAACATAAATGACTTTACGAATGAATATAATAAGAATGACTTTTATGAATGAATACCAATATGAATGAATTACGATGAATATAATACAAAAAGTATACATATAAACATGATTATAAGTGAGTATATAAACATGAATATAAGTTTTAATATGAATATAAGTATGAATCTCAATATGAATATAAGTCTGAATATACACATAAATATAAGTATGAATATAAACATAAATATGAATATGAATCACCATATTACTATAAGTATGAATATAGACATAAAATATAAATGTGAACATAAGTATGAATTAAACATAAAAATATGAATATAAGTATGAATATGAATGTCATGATACAGCCCAAAGATTTATATAATAAAAAGGGCATCGAGTTTACTCACATGATTAAGTACGGAGGTAGATACGGATACTAGATTATGAATACGAAATACGTTGAAGGGAACACCAAACTTGCCTTTATAAATCTAGAAATAAGAATAAATATGAATAAGAATATATCATGAATTTGGAGTTTTCTAGATTAGAGTTTGAATAAACAAGATTAATAAGATGATGATGGTAAGCTTGAGTAACATAAAAGATAAACATGATTATGATGAAAAATAATAGAATTGGGAACCTTTACAATCGATTATGGGAGGCTTGAAGTTTTGATTATGGAGCTTTGTGTTGGTTTGATTTTTGACAAGAAGACACCAATTTATAGAGTTTGATATGTGAAAAAGAAAGGTCAAAATGTAACTCCCCTAATAATTAACTCCAAATTTAATTATTGTAGGTTACAAAAAGAAATGGTTAAAGAGGTGTTTAAAGCCATAAATAAGAAATGTGTAACTCATTTGACCAAACTTGAAGGCTAAGAACAAGGAAACATACATACATACATACATACATAGTTCCTTGCATGCATGTATTAATTAAACTACTTGTCTTTAACACATTACTAGAATTACTTGCATTTATATAAGTCCATGTGTATTAAACACATTTTAGTGTACATTAATGTACACATGCAAGATAACACATTAATAATGTTACAAGGTTTAAATAGAATTAAGATAACCCAAATATACATAACTCAAATCGAACTTTTATAAATCGTCAAATGTATACAATTACAAAGTCCGAATTAAAGTTACAAGTCAAGTATCGGGTCGGATTCGGGCACGGTGTTACAGTCTCCACAACTTTAAAGATTTTCGTCCTCGAAAATTATGGTTGACTAGTACCTGGTTGATTTATGAATAAGTGCGGATATTTGGATTTCATGTGATCTTCTTGTTCCCATGTAAACTCTGGTCCACGTTTAGATTCCCAACGTACTTTCACTATTGGAATTGAACTTCTCCTTAGTTTCTTGATTTCACGGTCTAAGATTTCAACAGGTCGCTCTACGAAGTGCATAGTCGAATCGATTTGGATTTCATCCAATGGTACATGTAGATTTTCATCAGCTAGACATTTTCGCAAATTAGATACATGAAAGACTGGATGAACATTCTCTAGTTCAGTCGGTAACTCAAGTCTATACGCAACCTTACCCACACGCTCGATAATTCTGAAGGGTCCAACGTATCTCGGGGCAAGCTTCCCTTTCTTTCCGAATCGTACCACGCCTTTCCAAGGTGAAACCTTGAGAAGAACGCGATCATCAACGACAAATTCAAGAGGCTTTCTACGCTTATCGGCGTAACTTTTCTGACGACTACGAGCGGTGGTGAGGTTTTCGCGTATTTTTACGATTTTATCCGTTGTCTCTTGTATCAATTCGGGTCCAGTTATTTGCGTTTCCCCAATGTCTTGCCAACATACCGGCGATCTACATTTACGACCATATAAAGCTTCATAAGGGGCCATGTTTGCACTCGTATGATGACTGTTGTTGTAGGAGAATTCGATAAGTCCGAGGTGTGAGTCCCAACTACCACCGAAATCGATGATACAAGTTCTCAACAAATCCTCTAGTGTTTGAATAGTACGCTCCGATTGACCATCAGTTTGAGGATGGTAAGCGGTGCTGAGATTCAAGCGAGTTCCAAGTGCGGATTGAAGAGATCTCCAAAATCGAGATATGAATCGACCATCACGGTCAGAAATGATGTCAAGTGGTACTCCATGAAGTCTTACGATTTCTTGAATGTAGATTTGAGCTAAGCGTTCGACACGATAAGTTTCACAAATAGGAATGAAGTGAGCGACTTTAGTCAAACGATCAATGATTACCCAAATACTATCGTAACCTTTTGATGAACGTGGAAGTTTGGTTATAAAGTCCATCGCAATGCCTTCCCATTTCCACAACGGGATTTCGGGTTGAGTTAACAAACCTGAGGGCTTTTGATGTTCGGCTTTAACCTTCAAACAAGTTAGACATTTTTGAACGAATAAGAATATATCCTTTTTCATGCCTGACCACCAATAGGAATGCTTCAAATTATGATACATTTTATCGGCACCAGGATGAATCGAGTATCGAGTATTATGAGCTTCTTTCATCACAAGATTACGAAGATCATCGATTGAAGCCAAAGACGATCGTTGAAATAATGAAGACCGTTTGGTTTAATGATTAATTGCTTTTCAATGCCACAACCCAATTCACTAGCCAAGTTTCCACCATTGATTATCTTCTGTTGCGCAATACCGATTAACGAATGAAGATTCGAAAGAACACGAATACTGTAGACTTTTGAATAAGGTTTACGACTCAAGGCGTCGGCAAAAACGTTAGCCTTGCCAGGATGATATTTAATCTCACAGTCGTAATCATTAAGCAATTCAATCCATCTACGTTGCCTCATGTTTAGATCTTTTTGATTGAATAGATGCTGAAGACTATGGTGATCCGTGTAAACAATACACTTCGTACCAAAGAGATAATGTCTCCACAACTTTAGAGCGAAGATAACCGCTCCAAGTTCGAGATCATGAACGGTATAATTGAATTCGTGCTTCTTCAATTGTCTCGATGCATAAGCTATGACTTTTCCTCGTTGCATTAACACACAACCAAGACCATTTCCCGATGCATCACAATATACCACGAAATCTTCGGTTCCATCAGGAAGACTAAGAACAGGAGCTTTACAAAGTTTGTCTTTAAGAATGTGAAATGCTGATTCTTGATCATCTTCCCAAACAAACTTCTCAGTTTTATGAGTAAGCTTCGTCAAAGGAATAGCGATCTTTGAGAAGTTTTCGATGAAACGACGATAATAGCCTGCCAGCCCAAGAAAAGATCGAATCTCAGAAGGATTAGTTGGAATAGGCCAGTTACGAACGGCCTCGATCTTAGTGGGATCAACGTGTATTCCCTTTGCATCAACTACATGACCCAAAAATTTAACTTCCTTGAGCCAAAATTCGCACTTCGAGAATTTAGCATAAAGCTTTTCTTTCTTGAGGAGTTCTAGAGCAAGTCGCAAATGAGTTTCATGCTCGGCTTTGGATTTTGAATAAATGAGAATATCATCGATAAAGACTATGACGAATTTGTCGAGGTATGGTTTACAAACGCGATTCATTGATCCATGAAAACAGCAGGTGCGTTTGTGAGTCCAAATGGCATAACCATAAACTCGAAATGACCATAGCGAGTTCGGAAGGCAGTTTTAGGAATGTCTTCTTCGGCTACTCTAAGTTGATGATAGCCCGAACGAAGGTCTATCTTAGAGAAACAAGTAGCACCTTGCAATTGATCAAACAAGTCGTCGATTCGAGGTAAAGGATAACGATTCTTGATGGTAAGTTTGTTAAGTTCACGGTAATCGATGCACATCCGAAACGAACCATCTTTCTTCTTTACAAATAAAATAGGAGCACCCCAAGGAGAAGAACTAGGGCGAATAAAACCCTTGTCGGTTAGTTCTTGCAATTGGCTTGAAAGCTCTTGCATTTCCGAAGGAGCGAGACGATAAGGAGCTTTGGCAATAGGAGTTGCATTAGGAATGAGATCAATACGGAATTCCACTTGTCGTACAGGAGGTAATCCAGATACGTCTTCGGGAAAGACTTCGGGGAAATCCCGAATGATGGGAATATCTTCAAGTTTGAGCGCTTCTTTCCTTGTATCAATGATGTGAGCTAGAAACGCAGGATAACATGGAAGATCCTTCTTATGCTTACGCAAGTAGCTATAAGCTTGCGTACACGACATGAGTTTAAGTCCCTTTGATTTTGTTTCACCACAAACCGTAAGAATACTACCATCAGCACACGGAATACGAATAGATTTATCAAAGCAAATGATCTCGGCATGATGTTGGGATAACCAATCCATCCCTACGATAACGTCAAAACTACCCAAATTCATAGGCACTAAATCTATAGCGAAATCACGATTCCCTAGACTTAAGGTACAATCATTCAAAATAGAACTTAGTTTAAGAACCTTGCCATTGGCTACTTCGACACTAAGGGGATCATGCAACTTATTTCTTTTCAAAGCAAGCAAAGGTTCAAACTGGGTAGAGATAAAGCTACGATCGGCACCCGAATCAAATAAAATGGAAGCATAAATACCATTGATGAGAAACGTACCATTAACAACTTCGTTGTTGGCTTGAGCTTGTTGAGCATTAACGACAAAAGCTCGTCCACGACCAGCGGATTGTTGTTGAATTGGTTGAACAAGTGGTGGCTGATTTTGCTGAGCGGGTGGAGGGTTTCCTTGACGATAAGGGCAATCACGAATAAAATGATTAGGATCGCCGCAACCAAAACACCCAAATCTCGGCATATGAGCTTGGATAGGAACAGGAGGAGGAGCAAAGGTATTGATTGTCATGGGCACAGCTACATTTTGCCCAACCCTACAATACTGAGCAAAGTGACCAAACTTGTTGCACTTGGTGCACACTCTACAAGGTTTGCCTGCAGGATGATGATAGTTGCAACGGTTGCAAAGAGGGAAATTTCCGGTATAGGGTTTAGTATTTCCAGGAGCTTGATGAGTAGGGGCAGTGATTACAGTTTGTTTGGTGGGTTCAACAACAGCGAAGGCTTTAGATTTATCCCCCTTCTTCTTCTTTCTAGATGACTTATCAGATTTCTTCGGTTCACTATCCTCCTTTCTCTTACCTTTACTAGAACGAACCAAAGTACCATCCTTAACATGATCATCATTAATAGTAGCGGCTAGACGCACAGCTTCCTCTACCGTTGTCGGTCTACTACTACGAACACTGTCTCGAATAGTTGCTGGAAGACCACTTACATACTTATCGATTGCCATGGATATGGGAGTCACAAGACGAGGTACCAATAAGCTTAGTTCATGGAAACGCGTAGTGTACTCCGCGTTGTTTCCTCCAATTTGTTTCAAGTTCCAGAATTCCTCATCCAACTTCTTAAGTTCGCTTTGCGGACAAAATTCTTCGGTCATAATCTGTCTGAATAAGGTCCAATCCATTTCATGAGCTACCTCCATGCCACGAGTCATTTTCTCTTGGTTCCACCAAGTAAGAGCACGACCACTAAAGACACTGGCAGCGTATTTCACATGGAGATGAACAGGGGTTTCAGCTATTGAGAAAATGCTTTCAATCTTTTCAAACCATTGCAGCAAAGCAGTTGCACCATCGTTACCTGCAAACTTAGGAGGATTGCAAGTAGTGAAGTTCTTAAGCGATGCTCCACCATGATTGCCAATGGGAGCTTGTGCAGGAGTTTGAGTAGCTTGAAACTGTTGGATGGCTAGCGGAATCGCATTAGCCATTTGGCGAGAAACCATGGCTGCGAGACGGCGTTGGTTGTTGCGTTGACGGTTGACAGCGTTGTTCAACATGGTGAAAATAAGAATGAATAAAGATTAGACTTTAACGAGTAACGATAATTGATTGGGCGTACGCTTAACAATGACCAACGAATGATTTAACGAATGATTAACAGGCAATTAACGAATGAGTAATGAATAATTAACGGATGATTAACGAATGATTAACGAATGATTATTGATTCACGTATGATTAACGTATCCGTATCACTCACGTATAATGTTTAAAGAAATCATAAAATAATGAATATATTGATTTTTGAGGGTTACGGTTAAATCCGTAGAAATTCTCGACATATCAAGAATACCAACTCCAAAGAATCATATCGTGACCTAGGAGAGGATGACTCTCGTTCAAATTTCCCAGTTTGGTATACGTAATTGTAACGAGATACCGCTCTAGACAGAAATTGAACTACCGATCTTCCAAACCTTACAGCCTTATAACATGAACTTTTAGAATTTTAATTCAAGACGAGAAGGGTAAAACATTTCATTATTAAAGATTCGGTTTAAGTGTCGCGCTTTGGCCTAGGAGAGGAGTGTTCGTCGAGAGTTTACGAACCAGTATCGTTAACGCTCTCTCGATTAGTCACATCCAAACCTTACAGTTACAACGCAAACAAGTACTAAATCTTCAATAAGGTTTAGAAATATATATATAGTATTTATAAATTTTTTTGAAAACGACGAATGAAGAATCTCTCAAAAGAATTTAGTAAGAGGAACACAAAAATTAGTTAAAAACAATTTTTCTAACCACCTAATTCCCTATAAACACGAGCTCTGATACCAACTGTAACACCCCGGCTAAAGCGGAATACACCTGAGGCATTACAATTGTTCTTAACTCGTGTTCCTCTATTAGGTTATAATAGACACATTTAATGGTTTAAATGAATGCATTAAAGATAAATAAATGTTTTACAGAAAAGTAACCGAAAAACGACAAAATACTTAAATTATTCATTAATGTCATTAACTAGGTCCAAACTCTTATGTTTTCTTCAAGCAAACCTATCCATTTCTTGTATCATGTAAAAAGTAAACGTCAATACAAAAGTATTGGTGAATAAACAAGTTTAAGACACAAGTATAAAGTATTAAAAAGATTACGTAATAAAGAGTATAAAAGTAATATAAATGAATATGTAAAATGTAGTATAAAAGAATGTATAATAAAAGAATATATAAAGTATAATATTGAAAACAAGTATAATATGTGTATAATGGCATAACACGCGTTTGTATCAAGTCTGATGTATATCATATGTGATCAAAGTCACATAGGGTCCGGTCGAGGGCCTCGACATTCACAGTAACACGTCGGAATGTCTAATAACGGCCAATAGATCTATCACGTTTCCCGTTTAGTATATACATATAATGAATGATTGATTGTTTGAATGTTTGATTTATCGTGTGTGCATCCCATAATGATTGTGTCACTTGATTCATGCCAATGTTTGCCATAATACGAAAATATAGTATCAGATATGAATATAAGTACATATAAACATAAATGACTTTACGAATGAATATAATAAGAATGACTTTTATGAATGAATACCAATATGAATGAATTACGATGAATATAATACAAAAAGTATACATATAAACATGATTATAAGTGAGTATATAAACATGAATATAAGTTTTAATATGAATATAAGTATGAATCTCAATATGAATATAAGTCTGAATATACACATAAATATAAGTATGAATATAAACATAAATATGAATATGAATCACCATATTACTATAAGTATGAATATAGACATAAAATATAAATGTGAACATAAGTATGAATTAAACATAAAAATATGAATATAAGTATGAATATGAATGTCATGATACAGCCCAAAGATTTATATAATAAAAAGGGCATCGAGTTTACTCACATGATTAAGTACGGAGGTAGATACGGATACTAGATTATGAATACGAAATACGTTGAAGGGAACACCAAACTTGCCTTTACAAATCTAGAAATAAGAATAAATATGAATAAGAATATATCATGAATTTGGAGTTTTCTAGATTAGAGTTTGAATAAACAAAATTAATAAGATGATGATGGTAAGCTTGAGTAACATAAAAGATAAACATGATTATGATGAAAAATAATAGAATTGGGAACCTTTACAATCGATTATGGGAGGCTTGAAGTTTTGATTATGGAGCTTTGTGTTGGTTTGATTTTTGACAAGAAGACACCAATTTATAGAGTTTGATATGTGAAAAAGAAAGGTCAAAATGTAACTCCCCTAATAATTAACTCCAAATTTAATTATTGTAGGTTACAAAAAGAAATGGTTAAAGAGGTGTTTAAAGCCATAAATAAGAAATGTGTAACTCATTTGACCAAACTTGAAGGCTAAGAACAAGGCTAAGAACAAGGAAACATACATACATACATACATACATAGTTCCTTGCATGCATGTATTAATTAAACTACTTGTCTTTAACACATTACTAGAATTACTTGCATTTATACAAGTCCATGTGTATTAAACACATTTTAGTGTACATTAATGTACACATGCAAGATAACACATTAATAATGTTACAAGGTTTAAATAGAATTAAGATAACCCAAATATACATAACTCAAATCGAACTTTTATAAATCGTCAAATGTATACAATTACAAAGTCCGAATTAAAGTTACAAGTCAAGTATCGGGTCAGATTCGGGCACGGTGTTACATTTAAAGTACCATTATCTACCTTTAATAGTTTTTTTTTTCTTCTTTATAATAGATGTAATGTTAGTTTATATATATATATATATATATATATATATATATATATATATATATATATATATATATATATATATATATATATATATATATATATATATATATATAATGTAATGTTTTTATATATAAGTGTTCGAGCAAGAATCGACAGGCTCAGTAACTTGGGTTAGATTGATCACTCTCTTGGTCTCCTGCGCAAACAGTGCAAACCTAACAGACTCTTGGCGAGTCTAAGGTGGACAAGGATTGATCGGAAAGGCTTGACGAAATATGGTTAAGTATTCCGGTCAGTGAGTATGTGAGGAAGATGATGAAGCTGCCTCTAAAACCTGAAGTGTTGGGTATTTATACCCAACATTGCCAGGTACCAACAACAGTCATGATGATCATTTATTGTTCATCAATAGGATTCCAACGGGTATAAGTGAAAAGGTAACGCTCCTGCAATGATATCAATGCCTTTGACGGTTACATCCAAGCATTAGGCTTGGATGTCCGACTGGCAGAATGTCGAGAGCATGATACCTTGAGATGAACTCCAAAGCATCAGTGTTGGTCTAGAGTAATGCAGACATATGTACACAAGTTCTTAGACATGTCAGAGCATGAGTGTCGGACTGACCACGAGCGTCGGATGCCGGGGAAGATCTCCGGGCACAGGGCCAGGTAGGTGCCGGGGCACAAATTCCGGACACGGGGAGGCTTGCGACGTCCGGTTCCTGTCCGGTGGCTAGGCAAGTAGCCGGCATACAGCCGGCCTTTTTTGTCGGCGACGTGGTGTCATTAGCCGGCATATAGTCGGCCTTATGTGCCGGCGACTTGGATTTCACAGCCGGCATACAGCCGGCCTTTTGTGCCGGCGAAAAATATATATATATATATATATATATATATATATATATATATATATATATATATATATATATATATATATATATATATATATATATATTATATATATATATATATATATATTTTTTTTTTTTTGTAACTGAGGCCCTTTCTTCTTTTTGTTTTTTGGGAACAGGTGAGTTTACTCGTTCCAATCAGAAGCTTCGTCTTTTGCGGGTAAGTTATTGTTGTTTTCTCCATCCTTGCAGCTTGAGTCTTATATTTATCTTATCAGTATTCTTGAATCGTAGCAGTTTGTTATAATAGTTTCAAAAGCTGAAATGGTTTCCCGAAAAGAGAAAGAGAATGATAAACCCCTTTTAGAGAAAAAGGTTAGGAGATGCAGTAGTGGCATTAATGATGTTAAGCTAGCGGATTTAATGCTAGGTTTCCATGCCTTAGTTCCTTCAATCCTGTAGCACCTACCATAGACCAACGTGCCACTGAGCCTCCTTCAGGAAAATTACTTTATACACCAGCCTTCTTACCCATTCATACCTTAGACTCCCATGTAGCTCCTTTTATATAAAAGTGCTAACTCATTACAAAATTGGATTTTCCCAAATGCATCCTGTAGGTGCTGCTAAGGTGATAATGTTTGAGATGTTGTTGGCTGGGATGAAAATTGCTTGATCTGTAGATTTGTTTAGGCATTTTTATAAACTGTGTAAATCTAGAGACTGGTTTAGCCTAGAACATAGAGAGAGAAGCAAATAATGGAATCTAGTTGAGGATCCTCCTGATAGCCTTAAGAACTGGCGGTTTGACTTTATTTTTGTGGATAGATCGTTTATTAAGCTTTGGTCAAGTGCCCTTTTTAGCTGGCCATCTAAGATACCCAACGGAGTAAATGAACTCCCCGAGCTTTCCGTTCCTAAGGCAGAGACATATGCACGCCTCCGCCGTATGTCTGTGAGGTATAGGATATGCCCCGAAAGGGTGTTGGCGATGGCTGGTATTATTAAGGATGTTGAAGAGGAGACGGTTCCCGTCATTGTGTCGAATACATCAAAGAAACGTGGGTCTCTTTAAAATCCTTTTTTGACTTTTTTATTTCGTGAAGTTGATTGTCATTTATATCTTTTCTTTGTTGCAGTTATGGGGTTGCTAGATTTCTTAGTGGGGGACGAAGCATGTGAAGTAGAGGATCATCCGCCTGCCGTAGCTTGCCAGATGTACAAAGCAGCTGGTGTTGATTTCCCTGTTCTCCTTCAGGAAGAGAGGGGCAGGGCCTGGAGGTTAGGCTTCCGCTTCCAGAGAATACTGAGGATGAAGATCTCGTAGGATCCCCTGCTGGTATTATTTCAAACCTTTTGGTCT
Organism: Senecio squalidus; assembly: GCA_910822075.1. Lineage (NCBI taxonomy): Eukaryota > Viridiplantae > Streptophyta > Magnoliopsida > Asterales > Asteraceae > Senecio > Senecio squalidus. Next base: position 17,422,421 of record CAJVGC010000060.1, on the reverse strand, counting down.
ATTCATTTAAATAATAGCTATATATAACTGATGTTTTTCGTTTATGTAGGTGATGATCTTGATCCAAATGGTTACATGCTTGAAGAGCAGGAATCTTCTCGTCAGAGACAAGGTACCTATGAGTTATGATTATTTTTCTTTGTTTGTAGTAACTAACTTGTCTTTCTTTTATGCAGTTGAGTTGGAGGATATTGGATCTGACGATGGTCATGAGCCATGCTTTGATGGTGCATCTGTGTTAGGAAAGAGGCCATCAATAGATGTTGAGGATTATGACCTTCCTACACCCAAATCTCAAAAAGTGTTGTTCCTTGCTTCTCCACTTCTTGGAACAACTCTTGTAAGGCGTTATGGGGGCCTTCAGATGGCGCCCCATGGATCTACTAGTATGGGTTCGCCTCAGAGTTTCAACCAAAGCCCTGTCATTTCTCTTCCTGCTTGTGGCATTACTTCTCAACCTTCTGCATTTGTTGGCACGCCATCTGGTCAACGTTTTGTGCCTGCCTGGTCATTTTGTGTGGGTGACAATGGGCAAACTGTTGGATCTGTTAGGGATTTCATGGACAATGTTGTCCCACCTCAACTTGTTATGCAGTCAAAGTTGCAAGGAACTTCTGAATTGTTGGATGATGCTGATATGAGCCTTTTTCATGGCTTTATGGGACATATACTTGCTAGGAAGCGTACATGTGAAGATCATGAAAAATTGAAAGTTGATTACTCGGATATGAAGAAAGAGGTGGAAAGTTTGGTTGTGGTTAGGAAAGATCTTGAGGCCGAACACGAGATTGTTTCCGGCCGGGACAAGGAGATTAGTGATCTTTCTGCCAAGATTTCCAACTTAGAGGAAGAGAGGGATGGATTGGTAGGGAGGGTGCAGGAGTATGAAAACATCAGGGCTGCAAAGGATAAGGAGTTGGCGACAGTGACCAAGTCTTTAGAAGTTGAGAGACAGGTAGTTGAGTCTCAGCGCCAACAACTTGATGCTGCCTTTCAGGGTAGAAAAGACCTTCTTGCTGCTTTTCTTGAGTTGTTCAAGCTATTACTTGATCATCCTGATGTGATGAATTTGATGTTGGAAGTTAATCGGGCTACTCATGCATTTGGTAAACACATTGTAGGGACCAAGTTGCGATCCGTTGCCGGTGATGCAGTGCTACCCTTTCTTGATCCTTTGGCGCAAAGTCAGATGCGAGCTGCTAATGCTTTGTTTGAAAAGAAAAATTTTCTTATCCTGGAGCGCATGTCCAAGACTTGGACCTTTCTATTGATGATCTTCTTGCTATTGTTACACCACCAGTGTCCATGCCACCAGTGTAGTTTTTGCTCTTTTTATATGTTTGAACATTTTCCCTTTCTGTTATGAATATCAGCTTTATAAGCTTTATGGTTTGGATATTTTGCTTGGCTCTATGAGTGGTTTCTTTTTAATAATAAATGTTTATCCGTTGGATATTTATCTTATAATTTGTTTGCTATTTAAGCATATTACATCAGTGATGCATTATTTGGTTAACCGTTTATTTGTATTACTCGCGAGGTATGTCGCTTCCCTATGAGAAGTGCTTAACTTTTCTCAAGTAGATGAAAAGACGTGTTCGCATGTTTTGGCTTAGACATGAGTGTCTTATTTGTCCTTATGCTTGTGATGTTGAACAATGTTCATAAAATAAAAAGATAATGCAGTGCATAATTGGGATAATATCACACCAAACATTTTATTATAAGGCATGGTATCCATGTCCTTGACAGAAAACAAGATTAAACTTTGACAAAACATGAAAACATAGAATAAAAATTTATCAGACCTTGATCTAGGTTTAGTCTATGTATGTCTGATCTTCAATCATAAGGATGTGACCTTCTGGTGGTCCCGGTCGTTCATTATTCTCCCCCCTCTTTTGCCAGGCATACGTTTTCTGGGTTGGGGTCCTGTTGGTTTGTTGTCTTGCAGCTGGCACTAGGTGTTCTAACTTCCCTTCGTTCAGCGCCCTTCTTATCTCTCCTTTCAATTCCCGACAGGCATTGGTGTCATGTCCATGGTCCTCGTGAAATTCACAGTACTTGTTCATGTTTTTCTTACCAGCCCTGTGTGCCATTTGTGGTGGAGGTTTAAAAGTAGAGCCTACATGCTCTGTCTGCAGGATCTCTTTCGGGGTCTTGTTGAGAAATAGCTCGGATGCAGTCTTGTCATAAGGGCTAAACCTTCTGTTGCCTCCATCCCGTCTGTCATTTCTCCTATCTTCCCGCAGTTGGTCCTGTCTACCTGACGATGTCCCACCGTTCCAAAGCTTGTCCTTCTTTCCAGCCACTCCTCTTGCCAAAGAGACAGTTTCTCTTGATCTTAAGAAGTCATAGGCTCTATCTGTGGCTTCCTTGAAGGTGGCAGGAGTCCTTTTTGCAAGTTTTTCCTGCAACTGACCAGGCAAGAGGGAAAAGGTGAAACCTGAAATTTGTTGGCTTTCTGGCAAACCTGGGATCTTTTGGCATTCCTGCGTGTACCGCAGGATGAAGTCTCGCAAAGCTTCCCCTTCCTTCTGCCGGATTAGGTGGGCCTCCAGATGTGTCCAGCGTTGTTTCTTTTGCTGAAAGAATTGATACACAAACTTTTCCTTTAGATCAGCAAAGTCCCTAATGCTCCTTTCTGGAAGGCCAGCAAACCAATCTCTTGCAAACCCTTGCAATGTTCCTGGAAATTTTTTACAGGCTACCGGGTCTACCCATTTTTCTGTCATGATGGCCTGCTCAAACAAGGCCATATGGTCGTCTGGATCTCTTGTGCCGTCATAAGTGCCTACAATGGAGGGGACCTTCTGCTTGTCTGGCATCAGATATCTTGACACCCAGTCACAAAATTTCGAACTTACTATTGACACAGGCATAATAGCTTCTCTTGGCATTTCTCCTTCTGCTAGTTGCTGCAACAGTCGTAATAACTCTTGATTGGGATTTTGAGGTGGCGCCGGTGTCGGAGCGTTCTGCCTCAGGCGATCCGCCAACTGTGTTAACAGGACATCTGTTTCGGATTGTTGGGGGATTACCTGTGGTGGTGCTGGCTGCAGGGATGCCAATAGTTGAGTCAGGAGGTGATTAGATGAGGTTGGTGTCGGGACTGATGCTGCTCCTTGGCTATTCTGAAATGTCCTTCTCTGCGTTCCCATGCTTGGGTCCTCTCCCATTCCTTGAGTGCCGGGTTGGGATCCCGCCGAGGCAGGCTGCCTAAGGGCTTCAAAGCCATGAAGTTCTGGGACAGCCTGCCAAGAGGCTTCAGCGGCTTCTTCGTGCAGTGTTGAGGTACGGGACATGGGGATCTGAAAACTTGACACGTTTGGCGTTGGTATGGCAGATGCACTAGCTCCGGACACCCTTGTAGAATACAAAGGTCCAGTGGTTGTTGATCGATACAGACAGGCAGGACCTGAATCCCCTAGTGTCCAATCCTCCAAGGCGGAAAATACGTGCCTGCCTGTCCTCCCCATAGGACCTCTCTCAAACACCATGTCTGTCTCCATGTCTGGTATGAATTGACTGGATGGAATAGGCAATGAAACAAATGCACGAGGTGACGAAACAGTCGTTGGTATCAGGGTTGTACTCCCTTCAGCTTGGGATGTGGTCACAACAGTCACTGGGGAAGGGGTTACAGTAGTCATTGGGGGTGGGGCTATAGCAGTCACTGGGGGTGGTGTTGCAGTAGTTACTTCTGGGACAGAGGAAATTATTGGTGAAGAGTTCATGTCTTCCATGATGAAAAAAGAAACGAATTAAAGAAAAAACTTGTGAAAATCTGGAAATGAAGATGAAACACCGTTTCTAAAAAACGTGTCCCACGGATGGCGCCAATGTTCGAGCAAGAATCGACAGGCTCAGTAACTTGGGTTAGATTGATCACTCTCTTGGCCTCCTGCTCAAGCAGTGCAAACCTAACAGACTCTTGGCGAGTCTAAGGTGGACAAGAGATTGATCGGAAAGGCTTGACGGAATATGGTTAAGTATTCCGGTCAGTGAGTATGTGAGGAAGATGATGAAGCTGCCTCTAAAACCTGAAGTGTTGGGTATTTATACCCAACATTGCCAGGTACCAACAACAGTCATGATGATCATTTATTGTTCATCAATAGGATTCCAACGGGTATAAGTAAAAAGGTAACGCTCCTGTAATGATATAATCTCATCAATGCCTTTGACGGTTACATCCAAGCATTAGGCTTGGATGTCCGACTGGCAGAATGTCAGGAGCATGATACCTTGAGATGAACTCCAAAGCATCAGTGTTGGTCTAGAGTAATGCAGACATATGTACACAAGTCCTTAGACATGTCAGAACATGAGTGTCGGAGTGACCACGAGCGTCGGATGCCGGGGCAGATCTCCGGGCACGGGTCCAGCTAGGTGCCGGGGCACAACTCCCGGACACGGAGACGGGGTAGAGCTAGGTGCCGGGGCACAACTCCCAGACACGGGGCGGCTAGGTGCCGGGGTCATGACTCCCGGACACGGGGCGCCTAGGTGCCGGGGCCAAGACTCCCGGACACGGGGCGGAGCTAGGTGTGGGGGCACAACTCCCGGACACGGGGCGGCTAGGTGCCGGGGCCACGACTCCCGGACACGGGGCCGGAGCCCAGGTGCCGGGGCCACGACTCCCGGACACGGGGCGCCTAGGTGTTGGGGCCACAATTCCCGGACACGGGGCCGGAGCCCAGGTGTCGGGGCCACGACTCCCGGACACGGAGCCTTACTCGGGGTTCACGTTCTGGGTTCTTGTCCTTTTGTCAGATTGAGGTGGGCCGAACCCAAGTGTTAGGTTTGATAGGCTATAAGTATAAACCATCACCTACTAACACTATCAATAAGAATGTAATGTATTTTATTGTTTAAACTACTATTATGTTTTAAGTATGTATAATAAACAAATAATTATGTTGAGTGTAGGATGTTAGGATCTGTCGAACTAGGTTTGTATAAACAAACGTTTATATCTAGATCTATCAAAGAAGTTGCAGCGGATCAACACTTTGATATTAAAAAGGATTAGTGAATAACAGTTTATATGAATACGAATGAATAACGTTAAACAGTTATGAACACGAGCATTCCACCAACAACCTCAATCTATTAGAACTAGGGTTGAGAATAGACGTATATATATATAATGATATAAGGATCTATATTTATAGACCTTGAGGTTAATTAACCCTAGACATAATCGGGTTACAAAATCTATCGAATCTACTATGTAATTATCTAAATTTGGTACATAATAATCTGTTAACATAACGTAAACATTATCTCCTAAGGAGTAGTAACCACCAGTAGAAACTCCCATGCATGCAGTAACAGTAGAAATAGTGTTGACCAGTAGTAACTGACTAGTGACCAATATTAACCAACCATCTTCACCAATAGTAATAGCTACCAGTAGTAACTGAACCAGTGACCAGTATTAACCCTCTTCACCAGTAGTAACACACTATATCCCAACAATCTCCCCTTAAACTTCTTTTTTCCATCATAAACATAAGTTTCTTCAATCAAAACTGGAGAATGCTGCCAAAAATCTTTAATCCCTTTACATAGAGTTTCTATGGTCTGTAAGCTGACATCTGATCTTCCACAATAGTTGAACTGCTTGTTCTGAATTCTGACTAGCCTTCAACTTGACATTGAGCATATTGATCATTACATTGATGCCATGCTTATACTTCCTTTCCACCAAGAAATACTCAGTAGTTTCATCAGTTCTGCTTAAAGAGTAAACTCTACAGCTTTCATAATGGATCAATTCAATGACATGAGTAAATCTTACAAATTTCTTAGGAACATTCTCTGGATCAAACATGATCCCTAACAACTCCATAAACAAGTCATTAAAGTCAGAAACATTACCTCGCCCTAGAGAATACTTCTATCTTCCAATAAAGTAAATGTCCACCAGATCCCTTCTGCTTATATCCCTGAAAATCTCCAGATAATTGTAATAAACTTTGAAGCTCTTAGAAGCTCGCAGAACCTTGTACCCATTCTGACCACCAATTACAACTGCATACCAATCAATGATAGGAATTTCAGTAAAACTTGTAGCACAGTTGATGTCTTCAGAATGTGTTATCAAACTTTTCATATCATCAAACACTCTGTCAGCAACTTCATCCACTTGCTCATCTGAGATTTCAGGAACACAACCAAAGTCAAATTCACTAGAAAAATCTTCTTTCTTTATCTTCAAGATTTGTGGCTTCTGTTCTTCTTGTTCCTTTTCCTGAGACTTTTCTTCAGTAGATTCTTTTCTTGCAGGTTCTGCCTTCGTCTTCTTATCACCGGTATTAACATGCTTACTATTGTTTGCCTTCCTCTTACCAGTAGTAACTGTTTCTACTGCTGGTTTTGTTTTTTTAGCAGTAGGAACATTACCAGTCTGGCTTCCTTTTCTTTTCTTTTCAGGCAAATATTCATTCACAAACCTTCTTCTTCCTGATCTCCTTCTTCTTTTGTTCATCTCCAAAATGTACCACCTTATAAACTCTATCTAAAGCAGCTTTCAAAGCTCTTTCATTCTTCAACTGAGCTTTATCATGTTCTGCCTTCCATAAATTCTTCTCTTTCACATACAAATACATAACTGTATCAAGCTTCATTGGCCCTAGCTGTTTGCCACTATACTTCCCAGTTGACTTTAGAAAGTCAGTGTACTTCTTTTTATCTTAAGCTCTAGTTATATTTCTTCTAATTGTGCTGTTACTCCTGGCCTCTTCCTTCTTCTTCTTTTTCAATAGCAGTTCATCCTTCTCTAACATTCTTTGGGCTAGCTCATGATCAGCTTTTTCTTGAGCCTTTTCTTTTTAGTTCATCTTCAATATGCTCTTGTGCCAGTTTCTGTGCAGCAATAGCATCATCCTCTTCCTGTTTCCTCAATCATTCTTGCTCATCCCTTTCTGCATTTAATCTCCTTATGCTTTCATTACTCCCCTCATCTCTCTTTCTCCTTAATCCAGTGGCCTCTTCTTCCAATTCTTTCTTGCTTTTCATTGGCCCTTTTCCTTTACTTTTCCAATTGGGATCATCTTCTGGATATACCTTTTGAACTCCCTTCTTTGTTTGAATAAATCCCATTTGTATTCTTTCAATTCTTGGAGGAATTATGGGCTCTGTTGATTCAGTAGTAGGACCTGGAGATCCACCAGTATTAAGTGTAACTGGCTTTTCCTTAGGTCTTCCTGCAACAGCATGTATTTATCTTTCAACAGCAGCAACTATTTGTTCTTTTCTTATTGCTTCTTGCTGTGATTTCTTCTGCTTTAGCCTCTCCAACTCAGTAGCTAAAGTAATATCATATTCAGTAAAAGGATATACTGGTGGATCAGCAGTAGGAAGTTCACTTTCTTTCTCACCAGTAGAAACACTCTTACGAGTAGAAACATTCTCACCAGTAGAAACTTGCTCACCAATAGGAATATTCTCACCAGTAGGAACATTCTGTTCTTTTTCTGTCTCCTGATGCTTCTTCCCTTCTTCATCACTCTCTTTTTCACTATCAAATCATTCAGGATATTTTTCTCCAAAATCTGCATCCTTTGACTGCTTATCCCCTTCTTCTGTCTGTTCCACATTATGTTTAACCTCTTCCTCTTTCTCAGCCTCTTGTTCAACATCTTTTTCAGTTTTATGCTCAACTTCTATCTCAGCTTCCTCCTCAATCACCTTTTCAACATGCAGTTTCACTTCGTGATCTACTCCCTGTTCTTTCTCTTTTTCAGCATCCTGCTCAACATTCTCCCCCTTTTTGGAAGCATTCTTATCAGACAAACCTGAGGAACTAGAGCTTGAACTAGAGGGAGTGGGCAATTTGTAAGCTTTAGGCCTTGAACCACCTTTCTTGGCCACCTTCACACGTTTCTTCATTGAAAATCTGTAGTGTTTCACCTCCCTCATCAACTTATACACCACTTGCTTCAATTTCTTTATCTCTTCTTCTTGAAGAACCACATGTTAGTGTATTTCAAGCACATTTCCGTCAATTCAAGATTTGAGTATGTAAAACTATCCTCCACACTTTTCTGTTGAGTACCAACAGTAGGCGGTTCCTTGGATGGTGTAGAGGGTGCCTCCCGCCTAGCAGGAGCATCACCCTCCCGCCTAGCAGGAGCATCACCCTCCCCCTTTGTTTCTTGGAACCTGGGTCCTCTTAACAATAATTCAAAAGAATCATCATCATTAAGAGTTGCCGTTGATTGGGTCTTATTACCAGTCATATTGTCCTGTGCGCCACGAGGTGGTACAACAGTAGTATATGCCCTGTTGTCATGGTCTCCCCCCTCCTTATGGACCACCTTCTTTGGGATCTTGGGTGAGGGCTCAGATGTACCCATTTGTTTGATATCAGTAGGAACTGATTTGACAGGTTTAGAAGAAGGTTTTGATTTTTTTTTTGTGGTTGGTCTTTTGGTCCAAGAGGTGAAGGAACCATCTTAGACTTTCTGGCATACTCCTTCAGAGGAATATTTTTGGGTGAGGTGGAAGGTGCATCAGAAGAACTTGGTGGTTGTTCTGTAACATGGATTGATGATGAGACAGAAGGTGTGTGTTGGGACTCAAGTGGGTTACTTGGTCCTTCACCTGTAGAACCTGTAACACCCACCATTGTAGAGAATAATGGGGTCACCTTGCCAGAAAATTGTTTTACTTGCCTCCTCATATTACAAAACGTTTTCTTAGAATGAGAATCCATGAGGAGGACTTTACCTTCAGTGGAGAGTTCACCAAGCTCCTTTTCTAAAATAATTTGCAAAAATCATGGATACATTAAAATTTGTTTTCAGGACGAGCAAGGTTCCACTTTAGGTTATTGAAAATCATGTTTGAAAAATTGAATAAACAAACATTTAGATCTACCAGTTGTTAGGATCTGTCAAACTAGGTTTGTATAAACAAACATTTGATATTAACAAGGATCGGTGAATAACAGTTTATATGAATACGAATGAATAACGTTAAACAGTTATGAACACAAAAATTCCATCAACAGCCTCAATCTATTAGAATTAGGGTTTCTCAATAGACGTATATTTACAACGATATAAGGATCTATATTTATAGACCTTGAGGCTAACTAACCCTAGACATAATCGGGTTACAAAATCTATCGAATCTACTATGTAATTATCTAAATTTGTTACATAATAATCTGTTAACATAACGTAAACATTATCACCTAAGGAGTAGTAACCACCAGTAGAAACTCCCATGCATGCAGTAGCAATAGAAATAGTGTTGACCAGTAGTAACTGACTAGTGACCAATATTAACCAACCATCTTCACCAATAGTAATAGCTACCAGTAGTAACTGAACCAGTGACCAGTATTAACCATCTTCACCAGTAGTAACACACTATATCCTAACATAGTAAAACTCACTATTTACGTTTTAGTATCGTTAAGCTAGTTTAAGTCTTATGTGAATATGTCTAGATTGTTGTTTTATGATATTATGTGTATTAGTCCATAGTTGTATTTATGTAATTTATATAAGTATATACATATAGTAATTTTGTAAGATTTGATATAATATCTAGTTATTTTACCAAAAGTGTTTAAGTGAGAATTTTATGTAAGATACTTATGTCAAAAGTCCAAATGTCCAAGAATATGTTAAGAACGTTTTCGGTAGGAATATAATAGTATTTCCTATATGAAAATTATCCGGTTTTTACATTAGTTCATAATATGACATTTTTAGGTTAAATTAGCTAATAACCTATTAACATGTTAATTACTTTTATATTATGTCAACTTTTACGTTTTTAACCAGTTTAACCGTTTTAACTTTATATAAGTTATTTGAGTGAATAATTTAGTGAAGTGAGAAACAAAAAAGGAAAGATTAAGAGATTAGTAGGGAGTACCGAAGACCTCCGCAAAAATCTACACAAATCGGAATGAACTTGAAGTCTTCCGGGAATGAGCTCCAAAGTGGTAGAGAGGAGAAATAAAACTCCAAACACAAACAAACCACTTGTTAAGAACTAGAATTTTAAAGAAAGTAGGAAGTTAGTAAAGTTTAAGGATTGTTTTTGCTTACCAATCTTCAAGAGGCAGAATCCTCCATACTTATTAATAATATGTGGATGGAGGAGGAAGATGTGGTGGAAGGTTCCTTGCCAAAACATAAGGGTTTATGTTAGAACTTCCTTGTAACAAAGGAGAAGAATCAAATGTAGAAAAGATGGGATTAAGAATAGAAAAGCTTACCAATTGATGTATGACCAAGAAGAAGATGTTGTATGATCTTTTCTAACACAAAAATCACTTTAGAATGTGATTAAAGTCTCAACAAAGTTCTGGAAATGGAGAGAACTTTGAGAGAGTTTCTGTTAGAGAAAGATGAAAGAAAGTGAATTGAGATGAAAAATGGTTAAAGTTAGAAACATGGTATGAGAGATGATGTAAATTGGTCAAGGATCCACAATTTACTCATCTGGCACCATTTTGGGAAGATTTTGGGCAGATTCCACGTGATTGCATGTGTTTGAGGAATCTCAAGAAGCAAAAAGCGTTTTTGGCATGGTCTGCCCAGACCCTGACTGCGGCGCAGTCCTTGCTCAGTTAACTCCGGTTAACTTTCCATTAAAAGGACTGAATTGGTAAAGGATTTAACGTCAGTCCCGCTAAGGTCTAACTTTGTAAGATATTTTTAACGTTAATCTTAATCGTATAACGAAGACATACCTCACCCATACTTATCTTACGGGAATACTTATATCTACTAGGCACTTAGGTACTAAACGTTTTCGTCACGAACGACAAAAACAATACGTAATATAAAACCCGACTAAACAAATATCGCGTGAAACAAAAATAACAATAATAATAGGGTCAAAACAAAACTAATAAAATAAACGACAAAAGACACAACGCAAAGGTGTTTCGAAATATGCGGTTTTCACACAACTGAGGAAAAGGATAAAGAGACGTGGACTTTATATACAGACGGAGCATCCAATAACACGGGAGATGGCGCAGGAATGGTGCTCGTTGACCCAGAAGGAGAGGAGTTCAAATATGCACTAAAGTTCTCTTTCAAAAGCACAAACAACAAAGCATGACCAAATTAGTTCACATATGACTAACTAGGTAAAAGTGCTAACCTAAAGTTGGTTTTGTTTTCGATTTTAGAAATTTGAATTCGGTTTTAACCAAAAACCAAATACATATTAAGATATTCTTCATTTCAAATTATAATCTATTTCTAGGTACTCGAAAAACCTTGGACTCTCATCTCTTCTTTCCTTAAAATTGTTCGGACTCTAGATTTAGTCAACTTTCATTTAAGTTAATATCTTGATTTTTTTGTTTGATTAAACAAAATGAGTAAATAATTAATAGTTAACATATTAATTGTTTTATTTTGTAAACCATCGACATTTTCGTATATATGTGTATTGTTCTTTGTTTAATTGGATTGTTTAGTTCACGATTAAAATTTTCTCTCACAATTGATTTGATTTAGATCTTTTATACATATTGTGCAATTCGGTTTTTTAGTTAAAACTAAAACCAAACCGAATTCAAATTCGGTTTCGGTTTGATTAGGTTCAGTTTTCCCATATGATTTTAATTCTTGATTCAATTCTCGATTAAAAGTTTTTGAAATAACTGGACCGAGTTACCCAAACAATCCAAAAATCGAACCATTAGACACCCCTAGTTATTATTTATTATTCTTATTTCATTCCCCATTCTCGTATCCTTAAACTAAACACATCTTATCTCTAATCTCATAATATTTCTAAGAGAACAAACTTGTACGAATATCTATTTTTAGGAATGCTAAGAAATATTAAAAGTTCACTGGCCGTTTTGGACTCTCGTTTTTGAGCAACAATTAGTAATCGTTAATAAACAAAAACTTGTTTTTATCATCGATTATGTACTTTGTATTTACTTTAAAGGTTTTGCTCGTATGTTTAAAAATATTTATATATCTTGTTATTATAAATCTAGAATCAGCACATAACATATATTGAACATGCACAATGTACATACATTCTTTTTGTTGCGTATATGTGACATCAAAATGAGAAATAATTAATTCCCACATCAATATAAAGCAACCTATTTATTTATTTAATTTAGTTCACACACCATGAAACTACAAATAATAGTACAATTACGAGGGTATATTCGTAATTATATGCCGCAATTCATTCTTCCATATTCACATGCGTTTTCATTTTCCCATTTCTCTTTTTCTTTTCTAAATGATTTTCACCCTTTTACTTTCGGTTATACACTTCTCTTTTTAGTTAGAAATAATTAGTGTTTGTTTGAATTAAAATAAATGAAGATATTAAATTTTAAACTAATATAGACAACCAAACTAGTTAAGAGTATTTAGGAGTTGCGATTCCTAAGGGCGTTCACGAGGTGGAACAATTTATGTTTGGAATTAAATTATTTGAAAAATTAGTTTAAATTCTTTATTACTGTTCATTAATATTGCATAACTACTGTCAAGTTACTACTATAAATATACCGGTTGAAGACTGTTATTATTGCTCGTCGTCTGTTACTACTGCTCGAAGAGTTTAGATAATTTTAGAATAAATTTGTAGTTATCTTTTCCTTATTTGTAGCAATTGTAGTTATATAACAATTGTAATTGTTTAGTCGTTTCCTAGATTTGCTAGATTAGACTCAAGGTCTATATATACATAGATCTTTGTATTAGGAAAAACACGTATATTGATCGATCATTAAGATTAATATATTGAGGCTTATTATTGATATTTGTTATTGTTCTTGTTTATTATAACAATATTCGTTTAATCGATAAACTTGTAATATCAAAGTGTTTAAATTTGCTGTTAATTTTCTTTGATAGATCAACATCTTTATTCAAAGTGTGGTTGTGTTTACATAACTTTGTTAATCCTTACAGTTTAAATAATTTAAAAATTATGAATGATGTATAAAGAGATGATATCTTATTTTAACTATCTTAACCCATTTTATAATAAGTAGGTATTTGGTCCACAAGTGCCCTAGATTATTCTCGATTCGGATCATATACCATAAAGTATATGTTCAAACGATTCAAGTCCGCGTGAGAGTTGATAACTTTCATCCCTAGGACATTGTATAATAATATGATATTATACTAAAGTATAAAGTTATCAGTTACTTCTACTAAATTGAAAAGATTCATCGTATGCTTATCATTTATATTCATGGCTATATCTTATCTAATATAATAAATAATAGGCCTAAAATGCCGTTACCGTTGGATGGTTTCACTTCTTAATTTAGATCATTAGATCGATTTTGATGATGTCATTAATTACTGATTTCTCTTTACCCTTCCACTTTAAATAATTTAGTCATTCGACTTTTAATCAGTATATGTTCGAGCAGTGGTTGTCAAACACGAGGATTGGTGGTGTCAACCTTAGATCTCCTGTGATGATCACAGTGCAAACCCAGTAAGTTCTTAACGAACCTAGGGTGATCAAGGTTGAAGGTGAAAGCAAGAGTATATGAACTCTGTTTTAGCTTGTGTGTGTGTGTTGAAATGAGATTCAAGTGAGAATGAGATGCCGTCGATACTGATTGAGACTATGTATTTATATGACCAGTTTCAAGTATATGGAACGTCCATCAATTAATGACGATCATGAATACAATCAATCAATGGTATACTAATCGTCTTCTATCTTTATTATTGTATGCAACGGCCTCACTATTATGACAATAGTAAAGTGGTTGTCAAGCGTCATTATGACTGTCGTCAAAGGCAAAGGGAAGCACCTTCAAATGACAGGCGATGTCATGACGAGTGTTAACAATCTAAGATAACAGGCGATGGCATACATGCGGTACAACTTGGCGAGCAATGACAGGCGGGCGATGACAGCCTGTCAACTTGTCACGCGACGCGACTGACAGGCAATTGACAGCCTGTCATGCAAGGGCATACAGGCTGTACAGTCTTGACAGTCTTGCTCAATGGGCTTGCCTGTAGAAACAGGCTTTAAAAATAAAAGCCCATGTTAGTATTTAGGTTTTGGGGATTACCTATATATATGCATAGGGTAATCCCTACTAACCTCGTCATGCCCCCGAGTTAGGATTTGTCAAAACAACCGTTTTCAAGTCGTAACTATTCTACTCGCGTAAGTTTTTTTTTTTTTTTTTTTTTTTCGAATCACGGGTATCGAGCCGGGTACCAGGGCATTAGCCTGGTACCGGTTGTATGTAGGTACAGGTTGTACCGGCTGTATGTAGGTATAATGTTTAGATACCGGCGGTACATAGGGTGGGTACCGGCTGTATATATGGTGCCGAATACAGGCTGTAGTGCCTCGAACAAAAATGCGCAGTACCGCCAGGCGACCGAAGCCAGGTACCGGCTGTAATAGCCTGGTACCGGCGGTTTCTTTCACACGCGCCCTGTACCGGCGGTCGTTTTATTCGCAAGCCGGGTACCGGCTGTACAAGCCTGGTACCGGCGGTTCATTTAGTTTCCAAGCCGGGTAAACCCTCGCAAGCCGGGTACCGGCGGTAGTCGCCTGGTACCGGCGGTACTATTCGCTCGAAAGCGGGGTACCGGCTGTATTAGCTCGGGTACCGGCAGTATTGTTTGCAAGCCGGGTACCAGCTGTACTAGCTCGGGTACCGGCGGTGTCCCTTGCTCCCTCTACGGCGATCATCGAAGCTGGATACCGGCTGTATAGCCTAGGTACCGGCGATTTAAACTTTGTTTCATATCACGACGCATGACCGACCGAAGCCAAGTACAGGCTGTTCATGCCTGGTACCGGCTGTACGTGTCTGATACCGGCATTTTAGCTTATTGTTTTGATGTGTCGTAAGATAAACCTTCTAATTTGTAATTGTTTGTCTTGTAGCAGGAGTAATTGATTGCAGGTGTTTAGGAGACTATCCTGGAGGTATGTGAATTATTTGTCCTTTGCATTCATTGGTTTGCTCCTGCTAGCAATAACTGATGTACGGTGTTATTTATTAGGAATACCATAGTTACCTTTGTTTGAAATGGGGGAGCCAGTGTCAGTAAGAGAATTGCCCTCAGTTTATCGTAGCCCTAGCAGAATGGATGACAAAATGCTAGGAAGACTTATGGATGTGTACCCCTGCCTTAGGAAATATAATGCTATCGTATCTAGCGAACATCAACGAGCCCATTCTCCTCCGGAAGGAAAAGTAGCCCTTTATATCCATTACCTTTCCCATTGCAATTTTAGATTGCCTGCCACTGCTTTTTACCTGAATGTGCTGAACTATTACAAGCTGGGATTTGCACAGTTGCATCCAGTAGCCTGTTCAAAAGTCGTGACTTTTGAGATGTTGATGGTGGCAATGGGAATAAAACCAACAGTGTCTATGTTTAGGACATGCTATAAATTGACTAAATCCAATGATTGGTATTCAGTAGAGTTGAGAGATAGGAAGCAAAAATTTATTTCTGATTGTGCGACTAGTCATAGGAATTGGAGATATAGATATGTGTTTGTCGATACGGCTTTTAGAAATATTTGGGCTAGTAACCTTGTTAATTGGAAAACTGGGTTTGACAAAGACATAAACGAGCTTCCCCATCTGAAGCCTCCTAGCGCAAGGTTGTGTAAGCAGATTGTACGAAGGACAATTAACTTTAGGGTTTATGAGGAAGGTGCGTTGGTGTTGGCTGGTATTTCGGATAACTGGGATAAAGGAATGAAGCCTGTGATAAGGGACTCTGAGACTGGGAAACGTGGGTTCCTGCTGTTACTTAGACATACCTTTATATTAGTTTTTTGCATGTACTGACCTATTGTATGTTTCCTTGCAGCTATGAGTTTGATGGATTTCATGACAGGAGACCCTGATTGTATGGAGTATGAGATTGAAACTCATCCTGTTGATGTTATCCCTGGTGCACAAGAGACTGGAGCCACCTCTCAATCTAACTCAGTAAGGATGAACATGACATCTACCACTGACGTTGTATCAAACACCACTTCAAGTAAGTACACAAACTTTATACATGTGTATTTGTCATGATAAATATATAATCACGTTTTTTGCTTTTGTTTCACAGGTGCTGTTAGACATGAAAAGTCGACATCACAAACTATTTCTGAGAATGACAACGATGACGAAACAGGTAACCCCGTAATTATAGTCATTGCCAACTTATTATCCGTTGCTTAACATTTTTATTCTGATCATGCAGAGGAGTTTGATGATCTTGGGGCAACGTCCCTTCCAGATCCCAGGCTGGATGATCGAGATATGTTAGGATTGGGCAAAAGGGGGGCGAGTTTAGATGTGAGTGATTATGACGCCCCTTCGCATAAGGTTCCAAAATTGTCCTTTCCCTCTAGTTTGCCCTCTGATGCCACCCTGGTTACCAAATCATGTGGAGCTGACACTACATTTGGAAAGACCTCTAGTATGTTTGGAACTATCGGCATTTCTTCTGGGTCTACGATGTCCCTTGCTACCGGATCTATAAGCAAAAGTACGGGGGGCTTAATTAATGCAGCGGATGTAAACATGTTCAATAGCTTTATGGAGTATGTCAGACAAGTTGTAAGCAATGAACATGGGGAATTAAAGGAGTCTTGTGCCGAGTTGCAGGTAAAAGTAGACAATAGCAAGAAGGATATTATCTCTTTAAAGAAAGATCTAGCACTGGAGCGGACTACAACTAGTCGTTGTCAAGAGGAAATGTGCATGCTTAGGGAGAAAGTATCCCAGCAGGAGTCCACGTTGTCTGAGGTTGAAACAGAAAAACAGGAGATATCAGCAACCTTGGGTGCCCGTGATGAGCAGTTGGCTCAAAAAGATGCTGAGCTAGAAACTATGAGGCAAACGATTGTCAAAATGCGTGCAGAGCGTGATGTTGCCGTGCAGAAGAGAAAAGATTTGGTTGCTGCGCTGCCTCAGCTATTTGATTTGATGCTTAAGCATCCGGATGTTGCTAGTGTTTTGAATGACTTCAACCGTGCTACTCATATGTTTGGGAGACATGTTTCCAGCAAGAAAGTGAAGGATGCACTCCCCAATACTCCCTTGGAGGCTTTGCCTCATTTGGATCCTGGAACACATGCCCACATGGTTCGTGCAAGCGAGGTATTTGCAGAGAGGGCTTTTCCCATTATGAGTACCCTAGTACAAGATTTGGAGCTGTCACTTGCAGCTATTATTGACTTATTGTCATCACAGTCAGAGTCGCAACCTTAGTTTCTTTATTCGTGCAATTGATATGTTATGACTTTGTGACTTGGTTTGTTTGTGATTGGATTATGGTCTTGTAGGCTTTGAATGATTGTGTGAATTTCTATGGTTGAAATTACTTGTTTTCTTTCTATGCGTGTACTTTGCTATAGAAATTGTGTCTGTATTTGTTGGTTAACCGTTGAAAAAATGTTTTACTCGCGAGGGTATCGCTTCCAAGTAGGAAGTGCTTATCTTTTATCAAATAGATTAAAAGATGAAAATAAATGCATGTGTATGCACCAAGCAAAATTTATCTCGCTTGGCGTGGTATATTGAACTATGTTCTTGACTATGTCATTTGTGCATGCATGTGTTGTAACATTGTACATAAGGAAAAGTGTTATTTTATTGATGTATTGAATAAAAGTTGGAATACATTATCAAACCAAATTTTTAAACATAACACTTCTTCAGGTTCATGGCATTCCATGTCCTGGGAATAACTTGCCCGTCAAGATCTGACAGGGTGTAAGATCCATTGCCATGTGTTGTGAGCACTTGATAAGGTCCCTCCCATGTAGGGCCTAGTTTGCCTTGGCTTTCCACCCTGCTGGCCTCATTTTTCCTCCACACCAAATCGCCTGGCTGGAATGAGAGATGGTGAACTCGCTGATTGTAATATTTTGCCATCTGCCTATGACTGGCGGCTTGCTTGATGAGAGCAATCTCCCTGCGCTCTTCCACGATGTTCAAGTTTTCTCGCAGGGCCTCCTCATTAGCTTCCGGATTAAAGTCCATGACCCTGCTTGTCGGGTGAGTGATTTCTGGAGGAATAACTGCCTCAGTACCATAAACCAAACTGAAAGGTGTTTCAGATGTAGTTGTACTTGGTGTAGTTCTATGAGCCCATAGGATACCTGGTAATAGATCTGGCCATGCTGCTTTGCGCTTGCCTAACTTTGCTTTGATTGCTTTGACGATAGCCTTGTTCATGACTTCCACTTGGCCGTTGGCCTGGGGATGTGCGACCGAGGTGAATTTTTGTTGTATATTCATGTCAGAGCACCAGGCTTTGAAGGGATTTTCTACAAACTGTCTGCCATTGTCACTGACCATGACATGTGGTACCCCAAACCTGCAAATTATATGTTCCCATACGAAATTGATAACCCGCTTCCCTGTGATAGTTGCCAAGGGCTTTGCCTCAATCCACTTCGTAAAGTAGTCAACAGCCACAATGAGAAACATGACGTTGCCAACACCGGGTGGAAATGGCCCGACAATGTCAATCCCCCATTTATAGAATGGCCATGCAGTAGTAACGGGGATGAGGTCTTGCTTCGGCAGTTTGGCGACAGAAGCATGCTGCTGACAGGCTGTACACTTTTCGATTTCGTCCCTTGCATCTTGATGCATTGTTGGCCAAAAGTACCCCAACCGCATGATTTTACCAGTGACAGAGCGTGGACCAGCATGCAGGGAGCAACTCCCGCTATGTACAGCTTGAATAATATTTTTAGCCTGTATGGGGCCAACACAGCGTAGATGTGGTCCCAAGTAAGATTTCCGAAACAGGCGGTTGTCCACCAACGTGTACATTGGTGACTTCATACGTATTTTCCTTGCGAGCTGTGGATCCGCTGGTAGTACATCATGTTTGAGGAAATTAAAGATCGGAGTCATCCAACATTCCTATTCTGTAACAGCAGTAACTTCCTTTGGTCGTGCAATGGATTTTTCGTTTAAGATCTCCACCAGCAGGTCTTTTTTGAGATGGGCGAAGGCGGATGAAGCCAACTTGCTCAGTGCATCAGCCAACTTGTTACGATTTCTGGGCACCTGCTCAATGGTAAACTTTGTAAATTCGGAGATTACCTTTTTAGTCTCTTCCAAGTATAGTTGCATTGAGGTTTGGTTGGCAACGAATGCTCCATTGACTTGATTAGAAACTAGTTGGGAATCTACAAATGCAGATATGCTGTTCACCCCCATCTTTCTAGCGATTTTCAGGCCTGCTAACAAAGCTTCATATTCTGCTTCATTGTTAGTTGTGGGAAACTCAAACTTGAGAGCATAAGTATATTCATTTTTATTGGGGTCTGTAAGGATTAAACCAGCTCCAGATCCCTCCAAGTTAGAGGCACCATCAGTGAAAAGCGTCCATGGTTTATCCTCCTCTGCTTGTTTTTCCTTGTCTTCACCATCTACCTCTGCAAGGAAATCGGCCAAGATCCGACCTTTCATTGAAGTTCTAGGATGGAATGAGATTTCATGTTCTCCCAACTCGACTGCCCACTTAGCTAAGCGGCCCGACACCTCGGGTTTTC
This sequence comes from Senecio squalidus, assembly GCA_910822075.1. Lineage (NCBI taxonomy): Eukaryota > Viridiplantae > Streptophyta > Magnoliopsida > Asterales > Asteraceae > Senecio > Senecio squalidus. The sequence continues at coordinate 17,402,879 of CAJVGC010000060.1, read as the reverse complement.
CCAGTATCTGCTTAATTGGTTTGTCTGTTAAGACATGAATAGGGTGAGCTTGAAAATAACGTCTCAAACGCCTAGCCGCATGTACCAAAGCAAGGGCTAATTTCTCCATGCACGGGTAATTTATTTCTGGCCCTTTCAATGCCCGACTGACAAAGTAAATTGGCATTTGAGTGGACCCGCGCTGTGCCGTCATAACTGCACTAATACATGCCATAGAAGCGGCCAGGTAGACCACTAATGTTTCTCCTGGTACAGGAGCTGTGAGCGTAGGCAGGGTGGTCATGAACTTCTTTAGCTCTTGAAATGCGGACTCTGCTTCAGGTGTCCATGTAAAATCTTGTTTCCTTATACAGCCTTTCAAAGTGTTAAAAAAGGGGAGGGACCGGTCAGCGGTCTTTGAAATGAATCGGCTGAGCGCTGCTAACTTACCATTCAAACTTTGCACTTGCTTTTTGGTAGATGGGGAGGCCATGTCCAAAACAGCCTGTATCTTCTTTGGATTAGCCTTAATACCCCTTGGCGTGATAATGTGTCCCAGGAATTTACCCTCCTCCATGCCAAAGCTGCATTTGGAAGGGTCAAGCTTCATATTGATCTTCCGTAGTGTCTCGAATGTTTCCTGTATGTCTGTCAGCATGATATCCTCCGCTTTGCTTTTGATGACAATGTCATCCACATAAGCCTCCACATTTCGCCCAATCTGATCCTTGAATGTCTGATCAATCAAGCGCTGGTATGTTGCCCCTGCATTTTTCAGACCAAAAGGCATTTTTTGGAAACAGTAGATACCCTGGTCTGTATGAAAAGCTGTCTTGTCCTCGTCACTGCGCTTCATGTGGATCTGGTGATAACCCTTGTAAGCGTCTAAAAAACACTTCAGACGGAAGCCATCCAAGGACTCTACCTTCGGGTCGATCTCTGGTAGCGGGTAATTATCCTTTGGACATGCTTTATTGATATCCTTGAAATCGACACATAACCGCCATGAACCATCACCTTTCTTGACCATGACCGGGTTAGCAATCCAAGTCTGGTATTTTACCTCCCTGACTATGCCGCTTTCTACCATCTTGTTGACTTGCTCACATGCTGCTTTGCTGCGATCCATGGCAAGCCCGCGCTTTTTCTGCTTGATTGGAACAATGTTGGGATTGGCATTCAGGGCGTGCTCGACAAAGGCTCTAGGAACACCTGTCATATCAGAAGTCTGCCATGCGAAAACATCGAGGCTTGATTTTAACAAACTAATGAGCTTGCTTTTTATCTGTGAAGGTAATTGTGAGCCAATGATGACAGGTTGATCAGGAAAACTGTCATTGATTATTACCTTGGTCTTTGAACCTTCTGTTACCTCCGCTGGCACATTAGCCCGAACAACGCCTTGTCTTGGGTTCTCTACTTGCTTGCATTCTTGTGGCCATGACATCTGCCCCCTGATAGTAGCAACTCCTGATGGTGTAGGAAACTTCACCATGCCATGTATAGTGGAAGGTATCGCTTTGAATTTCTCTAGGGATGGTCTGCCAAGAAGAACGTTGTATTCTGATGGGGCGTTGACAATGGCAAAATCAACCATTTCAATCCTATACTGTGGATATTCGCCCATCATCATTGGTAAGGTTATTGCTCCGACGGGCCAGTGCGTTTCTCCAGAGAAACCGACCAATGGTGCAAGCGTTGGTCGTTTGGTATCTTTAACAGTTTGGGGTAGCTTCCTGAAACAATGCTCAAATACGATATCAGTAGAACAACCTGTATCAATATAAGATTTGTTAATCTCATAGTTGGATAATCGGATCTTAATGACTACGGGATTATTAGAAGTGGCCGCCACAGGAGGAAATGAGATAGGAACCATCATCCAGTCCTGGAGGACAGCTGCTTTTCTCTTAAACGATGTCTCCCCCCGAACCATGAATACTTGGCCGTCAGGCGGGCCGGGATTATCACCATTGTCTCCCTTCTTCTGCCAACTATAAGCTTTTTTGGTTGGATTTTTTTGTTGCTTGTTATCTTGCCCCCGGGACGAGGTGTTCTAACTTCCCCTCCTCTAACGCGCGCCTGATTTCAGCCTTTAATTCTCTACAGGCATTGGTATCATGACCATAGTCTTCATGGAAATCACAACGTTTGCTCATGTTCTTCTTCCCGGACTTGTGTAACATCTGAGGAGGTGCCTTGAAAGTTGCTCCCACCTGTTCTGTCTTCAATATCTCGCTTGGACTTTTACTGAGATTGGGGCCTGTACCACGATCATATGGAGTAGACCTCCTGTTACCCCTGTCTCTGTCATCTCGCCTGAAATCCCTGCGATGGTCACGCCTGCTATACTGCCTGTTGTCTTGGCGGTGATCAGGCCTAGCGCTTGATGAGCTCCCCCATTTGTCTTTCCTGTTGAGAACTCCCCTTGTGAGAGTAACAGTCTCCCTGGATCCAGAAAATCGTATGCTCGGTCAGTGGCTTCCTTGAAAGTCACTGGAGTGCGCTTGATCAGCTTCTCTTGCAATTGTCCTGGGAGCAAAGAGAGAGTAAAACCCGAGATTTGCTGACTTTCAGGTAGCGCTGCAATTTTCTGGCACTCCTGCGTGTAACGCTGAATGAAGTCACGTAACCCTTCCCCTTCCTTTTGTCGTATCAGATGTGCCTCTATGTGAGTTCGTTGCTGCTTCTTTTGCTGTACAAAATGAGTCACGAATTTCGCTTTTAGATCCGCAAAATCTTGAATACTCCTGTCTGGTAGGTCAGCAAACCAATCACGAGCAAATCCCTGCAAGGTGCCAGGGAACATGTGACAAGCGACTGGGTCTAGCCATTTCTCTGTCATAATGGCCTGTTCAAAAAGAGCCAGGTGGTCATCGGGATCTCTTGTACCATCATAAGTACCAACGATGGAAGGGACTTTTTGTTTATCTGGAAGTGGGAATCTGGCCACCCAGTCACAGAACTTCGAACTGACCACTGACAAAGGCATAGTGGCTGCTCGTGGTGGTGCGGCTGCTGCCACTAGTGTTTGTAACACTCGCAACATGTCATTAGATGTATCCTGTGCTGGAGGAGGTGGTGGGGTGTGAATGGGCGGTTGCCTTAACTGCTCCAATAGTTGTGACAATGGATTTACTGGTTGGACAGGTGTCGGCTGCGGGGCTTGGCGCAACGCGGCCACCAACTGAGACAGCAGGTCCGATGAAGTAGGTGGAGGAGGAGGCGGTGGTGGTGGCTGGGTACTCTGAGCCAACCTTCGAAGCAGCTCCACAATTGGATCCTCCCGAACCCCTTGAGTAGCAGTGGGAGGAGAATTCGACACATGCTGTCTTACCTGATCAGTGCCATCTTCCTGAGAGCTTGTCCCATTGGAAAAAAGAGCCTGAGGGAGAGATGTCCCTGGCGGTGGTGGAGTAAACGTACTTGTTCCGGCAAACCTTGTGGAAAAGAGGGGACTGGTTAAGGAGAGATACCCACGCGAGCGTAGATCCGACACCGTCCACTCAGAGTCAACGTATGGCTCTGACAGTGGGAGGCGACCAGGGGATGGAGGAAGAGTAGGGGGTGAAGTCGTCACCGTTTCCGGTGTGGTGGTAATCACGGTGGTTATTTCTGGGACTGAAGAAATGACTTGGGATGCATTTGTTCCCTCCATGGAAACGGCTGATTACGGGGATGGGAGAAAGAAAAAATTTGGAAAAAATGAAACGCCGTTAAAAACGTGTCTCACAGATGGCGCCAATGTTCGAGCAGTGGTTGTCAAACACGAGGATTGGTGGTGTCAACCTTGGATCTCCTGTAATGATCACAGTGCAAACCCAGTAAGTTCTTAACGAACCTAGGGTGATCAAGGTTGAAGGTGAAAGCAAGAGTATATGAACTCTGTTTTAGCTTGTGTGTGTGTTGAAATGAGATTCAAGTGAGAATGAGATGTCGTCGACACTGATTGAGACTATGTATTTATATGACCAGTTTCAAGTATATGGAACGTCCATCAATTAATGACGATCATGAATACAATCAATCAATGGTATACTAATCGTCTTCTATCTTTATTATTGTATGCAACGGCCTCACTATTATGACAATAGTAAAGTGGTTGTCAAGCGTCATTATGACTGTCGTCAAAGGCAAAGGGAAGCACCTTCAAATGACAGGCGATGTCATGACGAGTGTTAACAATCTAAGATAACAGGCGATGGCATACAGGCGGTACAACTTGGCGAGCAATGACAGGCGGGCGATGACAGCCTGTCAGACAACTGTCAACTTGTCACGCGACGCGACTGACAGGCAATTGACAGCCTGTCATGCAAGGGCATACAGGCTGTACAGTCTTGACAGTCTTGCTCAATGGGCTTGCCTGTAGAAACAGGCTTTAACAATAAAAGCCCATGTTAGTATTTAGGTTTTGGGGATTACCTATATATATGCATAGGGTAATCACTACTAACCTCGTCAGTATAAAATAAACAACATAATTTACTAGAATTAAGTAATTTTAATGTGATAAATAGTATATCATTGAATACGACTTTTATCCTCTTTAATATGAGATTAGAATTATTAGAAGAAAAAGAAAAAAAAAATAATAATAATTTTAGTTTTGTTTTAACCATAGAGGAAAAACTAATATTCAAATATCTTAAAACATGAAAATTTTATTCTAAAACATGACATTTTAATTCGGTCCCAATTGACTTTGAATTATGTTATAATTTACAACTTTTTCTCATGTTTTATTAAAACATATTATTTACATATTTAAAATTTAGTTTGAAGCCATATGTATATAAAAAGACAACGTAACATATACATAACTAATGTAGTCTTATTACATGTTTAAGGATTATATTATTTCGATAAAGTTACTTCGTATTCCGCGGGTATATAAACTAGTTATGTAATATAATAGTTAGTGATAGTTTATTGGAAGTCCATTAAAAGAGTTTTATAAAATTAAAGAAATGTAAATAACATAATATACACACAAATGTATCTATACTACTTTATAAAACAAATGATATGTTCTATTTTTAGAAAACACTTAACATTATGTTTTTTTACTTACTATTACCGGTAGTTTGGAAGTATAACTGTCAAAATTCATAAACATGATCATTCAATTTCATAATTGTTCGTAGTATAAGTTTCAGATTAATAAAGAATAATAATTATAAATTATGCAAATGTGTTAAATGTTAATGTTAATGTTAATTGTTAATATCTTATTATATATCTTAACTAGCCATATACATCTATACTACTTTGTAAAGCAACATCCACAACCCATGACGCCGACATCCGCAACCCATGTCCGACACTATGCTTAATGACGCACTTCGCCACACGTTTCCATTGACGCCGACACCTGCGACCCATGTCCGCCACTCATAGCCCGTGTCTGACACACATGCTCATTGACGCGATCGACACTATGCCTAGTGACATCGGCACACCCATGTCCGACACTTGTAACCTCGATTTCCGACAACGTAGCCCGGTACCCGTCACTCATGCCTGGTGACGATATCCGACATTGTATGTGGCTCGATACCCACAACATGTGACAGTAATGTCTTGGAAACATTACCCGATCGTTGTCTTATTTAGGACTATTGAAACGTGACTCATTAATCTATTCATTATGTCTGTCATAATGATATAAACAGTGAATCATTAAGGGAAGTGCAGATCTAGAGTGTATGGATGATAAATATCACCGAAGCTATTGCATCGTTGGCCCCAATGATGACCTTTCTGATCTCATTCGTATTCCGATCAAAGAAAAATCATTTAGGACGAAAGTTATAGCTCATGAAAATGATGCATAAATCATCATCGACACCAATTCATATAATACACTGTGAGAACACAACTCAAACTTGATCACCTTAGACATACCAAAAACTTTTAGGTCCACACACTGATTATTCACGAGATTCAAGGTCGTCAACATCCAAACACACCTAGTTACTCGGCTTGACACTCTTTACTCAAACACATAGAATATATGTAACAAAAAAAACCTTAAAATTCGTCGGCAACAAAATCCAATAAGATTCAAAGGTGTAATGGAAAGAGCGTGATGCGTCCGCTATGGTGTTATAATAACTACAAAAGAGTAATTTTGTTAATTTTAACTTTCTAATTGTTAAGATTAACGAGTGATAGGACTAAAATCGTAAGAAAACAGTGAAATAAAAGATTATATATGAAATGTGAGATTAATTTTGTGATTGGCAAACTATAAATACTAGTTTATAATTTACTCTAAAATTAATCAATAAAACTAGCAAAATATTAGGAATTACACTAAAAAAGTAACTCAACCAAAACCTAAAATTACAACGAACCTAATAGTAGAAATAATTGTGAAAATCTAAACATCGCAAAAGAAACATGGACATCTAAACCCAAAGTACACAAAACCAATTAAGAAATGTTTTTGGTTAAAAGCATAGAAAACGTAGAAAGAGATAAAAATTCGACCATGACCTCATAACTAAGACCAAACAAGAGAGAACCTGAAATAAAAAGAAAAAAAAAAATCAAAATCAACCACAGAGTAGAACTAAGTGAGGCATGATAAGATATAGAATAACCTTACTTAAAAAATTGAAAGGGTGTAAAAGACCCCACATGCAAAAAATGACCTCGACTCTTGCCAATCTTTTATCCATGTCAAACTATGACTTTTGACTCAAAAAATATCCAAATATAGTTTTTGAAAGCGGTGGGGGTTTAACTGTTCATAGTTGAAAAGAAGACGAAGTTTAAGGATATATGGCGGTAATCAAAGAAATCAATTGAGGGGTGTTTGGTTCAAAGTGAGGAAACGAAAAAGGAATGGAAAAAGAAATACTATAGAATGCAATGAATGAATAATAAATGATTAATATCATTACTCTCAATTTAGAGTATATAATGGATTATTACCTATTATTGTGCAATGATTAATTACAATAAAACAAACCAACATCCATCAATCATTATCATTACCATTCCCCACCCTTAATACCAAGCACACAGAGATCAAGAACCCGTGAAGATGCAACAAAACCGAAGGGCTTTCAAAAGTTGAGATGGTGATATTAGACCACACCCAATCTTATGTTCTAAATATATAAAGGATGAAAAATTATATTTTAAGAATATTGATATATTAAAATCAATTTTTCTAAATTTTTATAATACTATGAATAGTGATCTTCTAAATTTTCCAATACTCTAAATATAAAAGATGATTTTAAAGTCTACCTTCATACTCTAAATATAGAAGAAAAGAGAATTTTAGAATATGCATTAGAGATGTCTTAGCAAGCAACAATGAGTAATCTCATTTAGTGAACGTTAAATGTTGTCTTTGAGAAATTCGTCGATAGCTACGATGTGACTGAATAATACAGTCAAAGAGGAGGAATTTTTAATATTGGATTGGTTCCCAGATGAGAGAAGATGTGGGCATCATGTTTTTCGAAGTTAATTTTTCTACATATTTTAAGCTTATTTCATTTTATAAGCTAATTAAATACACCAACACCAATTGGTACTTGCCACAAAAATTAAAGAACCTATACACCTCTTTAGGTCAGTAATGTACTTGCCAAGAGCTGCATCATATTTTGATGCCACTTTAGATATGGAGTTTCTCCATAATGTATACATTTTGTGACACTTCTAAATATTAAAGAATTGTCGGGATGAAATGAGTTATGTAAACACAATCACACTTTAACTAAACATCTTCATCTATCAAAGAACTTTAACAACAGATTTAAACACTTTAATATTACAAGTTTAGTGATTAAACGATTATTGTTTATAATGAACAAGAACAATAACAATATCAACAATAAACCTCAATATATTAATCTTTAATGATCGATCAATATAAGTGTTTTTCTTAATACACGGATCTGTGTATTTATAGACCTTGAGTCTAACCTAGCAAAACTACAAAACGACTTAAAAATTACAATTGTAATATAACTACAAATAAAGAAAAGATAACTACAAATAAGGAAAAGATAATCACAAATCTATTCTAAAATTATCTAAACTCTTCATGCAGTAGTAACAGAAGACGGACAATAGTAACAGTATTGAGCAGTAGTAACCATCAGTCTTGCAGTAGTAACCAATACACTTGCAGTAGTAATTGGTATACTTGCAGTAGTAACTGGGCAGTAGTTGAGCAGTAGTAATGAACTTTACCTCATTTTCATCAGTTTAATCCCAACAATCTCCCCCTAAACTTGAACTTTGATTATCATTAAAGTAACAAGTTTCATTACATATAAATGATGATTACAAAACTAATTTTTTACTGTTCTTCATCTGTTTATATCTTTCTTCCTTCATCTTCAGTTGTTCTTCATTTCGTTGAAGCACCATTCTCTATACCAAATCATTGGCCACCTGAGACTGTCTTAGGGAAAACAAACTAATAGTGATCATCTCATGTAAAGTACCAAAGTCCAAATCATAATTTCTTTCCCTAAGTAGAACCTGATCACACCTTGTTTTCTAATGATTGAATGCACCCCACTTCTTTCATACAAAACCCACTTGATCACTAGATCATGTCCTCCTCTGTGAAATACATTGTTATACATCTCAACTTCAGGAGTAAACATGTCATTTAGCCAATCAAGAGCAAAATTAGTTCCAGAGCATGAACCTCTGTTCTGTGAGTACTTTCTTACTCCAATTTCATGCAGTCTGACTATATCTTATCTTGTGAAGTCTTTGATCATTCTGCAGAAAGCTAGCATTTGGTACTTCTTGTTGTCAGCTCTTGTAACCAACTAAGTTTTTTTTGTTTTCCCCTCCAACAACTCCCAATCTATGATTTTCGGTAGCTCAACTGCTAAAGGCTCAACATGTATGCCTTCTTCATGAAGAATCATAGCTGGACAATCATCGGGAGATATCTCTACATCTCCTTCCATTTCCACTATTGCAGTAGAATCAACAAGAATAAATTGATTTGAAGCAGTGGCTGCTTCATCAAGTGGTGTTTCAGCATGAGTGGTTTCAACTGTAATATTATCCTTTTATGCGGTAGTTGTTTGCACCTCAGCTCTCTCTTTCTTGATGACTTGTTTAGAAAAATAGACTTCTTCCTTTTCTGCTTCTCAGGAGTAACAATAGGTTGAGATTTTAATGGATTAGGAATTACTAGTCCATGTTCATCTACCATCCTAGCTCCAACTTCATGAGCCCTCTTCACTAACCTTTCTAATTCATGCCTTTCCTTTTCTTAATGTTCTGTTAAATTGGCAGCTTCTTCTTTATCTTTCTTCCTATCCTTTTCAAACAATCCAAGAATGTTTCCAAAGCTCATGGGACCTAAAGATTTACCACTATACCCTTTGTCCTTCAAGTAGTTAATGAACTTTTGTTTATGAGTAGTTAGCTTCTCTTTCTTGATTGTCTTTTTGACTTATAACTTTGACTTCTTTGCAGTTTCACTTCTTTTTATCTCGGCAAGTGATATCGCATATTTATATGTTTATTTATATGCGATAATCGGTTATTTTTCATAGTGAACATAATGGATAGGATAGGATTTTTGCATTTAATCGTGTAGAAAAGTTTTTTTGTCCATTTTACAGGTTTACATGATCGGAAAGTGGAAATGGTGGAAGAAATGAGTTTAAACGACGAAAAATGGTGAATTTCAGTAGTTAGGGTGATGCAGTGAAGAGACAGGCCGTCGTTGTCAGTTTTAAAGAAGAGAGCGCCGCAGTAATTAAAGAGAACGACGCAGTAAGCCAAAACTTAACCCGTTGCGCCGTCCTGGTCAATAAAGGACGACGCCTAAGTTGTTTCAGCAGCTTTCTAGTTCGACTCGAATACGAATTTCTCTCGATTTTTGCCTATAAATACAGCCTCAATTCATCCAGAAAAAATCATCAATTCATATTCTCAAGTATTGGAGCTGAAGTAATCGTTTGGAGGCAAGGAGAAGAGCTAGGAATTCGGTTTTCGTTCAACGTCGGTCACGACACGTTTCGCAGTTTCTTAGTTTTTTTTCTTTCCTTTTTAAGACTATTTTCAGTATGTTTTCTACTCTTTTATTTGCTATTTTTAACACTATCATGAGTAGCTAAACTCCTTGTACCCTTATTTGATTTATGGATCTTATTTGAAGTTTATGTTTTCGTTATTCATTGTTTAGGTATTTGTGTTTAATGGTAAATCCTTATTTGTCTAAGTTTTAATATATTATCATAAAGTTGTTTATATACAAATTAATTAATCAACATTCTAGGTATTCGAGAGGAATCTAGATAGGTTAAATCAATTGTATGAAATAATCAATCGGTCTTTAATTTGTTTAAAATTATTAGTATGCGAGAGGACCTAGTAATAACAACTTAGGTAAGTAAACTTAAACTGAATAAGTCTATTTGTTAAGATTCGAGAGGACTTAATATTTAGAGGAGTTATTCGAGAGGAAACTCTATAAGGTTAAATCACTAAATACCGGCTTGTTAATTAATGCTTAATTGTTAATAATTATAATTGTATTCGAGAGGAACATTATAATTAGAGATAGTTAAAGTTAGTAAAATATTCGAGAGGAGTTTTGCTATAAATTAGAAGTTTAATTTACAATCAATTTCGTAAACTTAAATGGAAAATAAGTGAAGTGTCAAACAAGTGTATTTTCTCCAATATTTGTTAAATCTCAATTACTTTTTCTCACTCGATTTTTATAATCACCTTTTTACAAATCAATTTGCAATATTAATCAAGTCTTTCGTTACGATAAAAAAACCCCAAAAACAAACATTATTATTAATTCGAAAATTTAAAACCAAATTAGTCCTTGAGTTCGAACCTTTACTTACTTTAAAATACATTACATACGAATAGGTCCACTGCCTATAAGTGTGTAATTACGTGAAATAGTAGGTTAAGTTTTAAGACTAGATTTTACACATCAGCAAGCTCTCTGTTATACTCAGCAAGCAAATTCAGTCTTTTCTTCTCCTCTCTTTCAATCCTCTCAAATTCTCTCCTTTGGAGTTCTGCATGTACTTCTCTTGAAATGGCAACATCTTCAGACACATCCATAGTTCCATAAGCAACTTGCAAGGCAACAAGCTCATCTAGTCTCAATTTCTTGGCTTCTTCTGTTGTCTTTTCAGTCTCTTCTTCAACCAACACTCTTTTACCTTTGCCTTTTTACTGTAGAGTCAGTTGGGTCAACCCTTATTTCTCCAATATACTGTAGCACCGGTATGTTGAGTTGTCTTGTGTCAGGAGGAATGATTGGAGTAACACCATATCTTGTTGTAGGATCCATCACATAGTCCTCACCCTCAACTGTTCTTGATTTATAAATAGTAGGAATAGTCACTCTTTTTTCCTTGGGTCTTTTGGGTTGTTCTGGTTTCCTTAAAAGAATGATATCACTTTTTATCTTTAGTAACTCTTCAGCAAGTGTTCTTTCTTCAGCTGTAGGTTCATCCATAGTAGGAACAACAACAGTAACCACAGTAGAAAAGGTTTCTGGTTGAGTTACTGCAGCAGTAGAAACAGTATGATCAACTGCAGAAGCAGGAACCACAGTATTAACATCCTTTTCTTGCTCCCCCTCAACTGCAGTACTAACAACTATTTCCTCCTGCTCCCCCTCAACTGCATTAGTATTACCTTCATCATCAATTACCAACTTTTTCTTCCCCTCAACTGCAGTAGTAACTGCAACATTGTTACTTTCATCACTACCTTCTAGCTTTTGCTCCTTGTCCCCATCATCTGCGGTAGCATCAGCAGTAGTAATAGCTTGATTACTACCTTCTGTCTCTTTATCTTTCTCCCCCTCAATGGCAGATTCTTCCTCCTCATGTATTGGAGATAATACTACAGCAGAAACTGATACTACATTAGAAATCTCATCAATCTTCTTTATAGATTCAGTCTCCCCCTTTTTGTAATCATCATCCCTTTTTGTATCTGAAGAATAACTTAATGAATCAGAGGGCAAGGGAGAGGTACCAACATCCTTCATCATATGCCTCTTCTTCTTAAGCTGAAATTTGAGATGTTTCTGATTCTGCACCAACTTAAGTACCAACTTCTTGAGGACTGCAAGCTCCTCAGCCTGTTTATCCACCTTAGCAGTAAATTTGAGGCACATGTCCATCAATTCCAATTTAGAGTATTCACAACTATCCCCCTGATGTGTGAAATCTAGTCTTCCCTTTTTGCTTTCGCTAGACCACAACACCGGGCAGTGTACCCTTTCGTTTGTAGTATAGTTTGGGCAAGTTCGGGTTCGAACACAGGGATTTTCAATTGGAAATTTCAATCGTCGTTTATGAAACAGATATAAGTAACAAAGTGGGGGTTTTCTAACTTAACTAAAAGTGACAAGTATCGTTTTATGATAAATCAAGATATGGGAAAAACACTCGTTTGGATTGGTTCCTAGTTATCCGATTGTCACCTTGGGTTGTTTGGTTGAATTAACTTCTAATGTTATAACACGATTCCTTTCGAATACCGAGCTAACTTTAGACATCTAAAACGAAACACCGTTCCTTTCGAATACGGTAGAAACCTTAAACATCTAAGTCATTAAGCAACAAGTTTATATATTCGACTTAATCTTATAAAACTTCCTTTCGAATAGTTTCTTAGCTAAAATCAAATTCATCTTATCAAATCATTATATTATCAGTTCCTTTCGAATACCAATAATTCTAGATTAATTATAGACCGATTAACCTTTTCGTAAAACGTCTATAAGTTGTTATAGGTTCCTTTCGAATACCTACAACATGTGTTTGTCACTAACACCTTACTTACGTTTTATATAAAATGATTTTTGATAATGATAATAAATCTGATTACAACTAACATTCAAGTTTTAATCTAAATGTTGGATTACTCGTTAAGATTCCTTTCGAATATCCTAAACTTCAAATCAACTATAGACCGGTTGATTATTTCGTTCAATTCATCAATCAAGTTCTAAAGCTCTTTTCAGATACTAAAGTTCTTAATCAAATCATGAATATAAGTAATCTAACACTATTAAGAATTTAAACCCGAATGGTTCTTCGATTAAGCGAACATAAACATTCAACCAAAAACAATTATCCCAAAAGCTTCAATCATCTAACCTAGTTCCAATCCAAACAAGTATTATCTAACTACTCATTCATGCACGAAATTACAAACAAATTATAAAAGAAGATGATATTCATACCAGGTGTTTGATGGAATGTCTAAAAAGAAATGAAAATACGATCAAAGATTCTTCCAAATTAAACTAAAAATTACTATGATTCTTGTTTCCAATGATTGTGTGATGATAATATGGTGAATTAGGGCTGATTATGGAGCCCCAAATTGATGAAAAAGATAGATTGTAATGTCCCAAAATCGTCCTTAAGAAGATGGTGTAAAAAAAACTCTTCACTTCTCCCACCCTTAAAAACCAATTAAAAAACGATAAGTAACTGCTGAAGCAAGGAATGCGGCGCCTTACCCCCTGAATGCGGCGCATTCAGGGGTCAGAAGCTCCAGTTTTTGTAGATTTTTTCGTTGCGGTCGTTTTGGCGCTGACCGGAGGTCTTTTCGAGTCCGTATGCTCCTGATACATCCGTTTTACTATCGGCTGCATCTTTTAGTCCAAAAATGATTCTTTTTCACTCCAAACATGTTTAAACGCCTAAAACATAAACTTTACACAAAATTAAGTAATATGGGTCTATCCATTACGTTTTGACACAAAAACATAACAAATATCGCGAAAGAATATGCGTATAATTGAGCGATATCAAACCCCCCATACTTAAGCATTTGTTTGTCCCTAAGCAAATCCGACTCAAACTAACTCTAAAATTACAACTTAAGAAAAGTTAAGGAATCACGGGCTTTAACATTTAACTAATTCCGGTGTTCAAAATAAAGATATGCGTGAAATTGCTAGATCGTAAAACCGACTACGAACATCAAAAGCTACTAAATTACTTAAGCAAATAAAAACCGCAATTTCCTAATGTCAATTCCTAATTTATCCCCTAGTTTAGATATGTCCAAATAACCACCCCTTTTCCCTCACTCTCCAACCGAAGTCGAAGCGATCAGCCATTACGGCCGACCCCTATACCGCCTTGCTTTCGGGGGAACCCTTAAAATATCACTAAGCATTTTCTTCATTTGAGTACTTCTTTCTTTTGAGAATTATTTGGTTAGTCTACATCTTTTTCTTTTCCTCTCACTTTTGTTCACTTCAAATATTATAGATATATATTCAAATTTTCTTTGAAGTGAACGGGTATAACGGGATTTGAGTCTTCGTTATAGTGAGGATCAATTTCTATTTTGTTGACGGGAAAGACCTATGGCCTTTTTCTTCGCCTCTAATTCTCCAATGGCTTAAGTAATACTAGGATTCCCCAACTACCCCCGAAAGGGTGCAAGGACTACAAGGGCTCGGTACTAAGGATATCTAGTGATTATCTAGAATTTTGCTTTTTCGGGGAAACTTAAGGAACTAAAACTAGAAAACCTAAATTCTTATTTACAAATATTTTATTAACCAAAGATGTTCCTAAACAATTTCACGTTAAAGTACCGGAATTAAGTTAAATATACAAGCCCCTATCATCTTCCCTAACTACATTTAAGCGTTTTTTTTTTTTTTTTTTTTTTTATTAGACTTGTTTTGACTCAAATGGGACAAAATAACACGTAATGGATATATAGGAAGGAAAAAAATAAGCAAATTTCCCGACGTCCCCCCATACTTATTTAACGCATTGTCCCGAATGCGTTTCCAAACTAGACAATCAAAATCTAAAAACTAAAAACCAAACAAAATAAAAGTAAAAGAAAAGGAAAGAAAATAAAAACCCGGTTTGCCTCCCGTAAGGCGCTTGTTTTTGGCTCGTCTCGTCATCTACAAATCAAATCATCAAAAAGAATTACATAATTAGATACAATTAGCTCATCACGCGTTTTGGCCCATGCGTCATTCCATTCCTTGGTTTCTCGCATTATCGAGCCATCCTTCCATCGTCTATAGTATACACCTTCTCCCCCACACTTATATTTTTCATACCCTTTCCCACTCGGCTTCCCATCTATGAAATCATTAAAATTAAAGTACTCCTCGTCTTTTTCAACTTTCAATTTCGGCTCTGTAACGATATTTAGCTTAATGCACAATTCACTTGTTTTCATGATTTCTTTCTCGGGCATCAACTCCTCCTTGACTTCAACCTCTTTCTCAACTTTGGTGACAACCGGCTCCGTACTCAAATCAAATAACTTCTCAAAATCTTCCAAAGTTATGTCTACACTAATTGGGTTGTCAACCGCCACTATTTCCGACCCATCAAGCTCCGCCAATTCCAAATCCAAACTAGTGGGTGTAGTTGTGACCCGTTTTGATGCCCCGTCTTCATTTTTTACTATTGATTCATCCCCGACTTGATTCTCTACCACTAGTTCATATTTTCGGTCATTTTCGTGGTTCGGGGTCTCAATGCCCCGAATCGGGATGGAATGCGCCGCATTAGAAAAACAGGAAAACGCATTTGGGCAACCTGAAGTGAGAATGCGCCGCATAGGGCCATGAATGCGGCGCATTCGAGGGTCCGAGGCTCCCATTTTGTAGATTTTTTCGTTGTGGTCGTTTTGGCGCTGACCGGAGGTCTTTTCGAGTCCGTATGCTCCCGATACATCCGTTTTACTATCAGGTTTTGAAGGTCTCGGGTTTGATTCACCACCTTGATCGTTTGGAGGTCTCGGGTTTGATTGGGTAGAAATATGTTTTTGACCCGTTGGTTGATTTTCAAACAGTTCATCCATCTCCTCAATCTCCTCCATGATAGTTTCCCAACACTCTACTTCCTTGTTTACACCATCGCCTATTTCCCCGCGCTTTGTGGTATTTAAGTCGACATTTGAATCGAACATTCTTTCTAATCCGTCCCAAGTAATATCTCCATAGTCACCAACAACTGACCCATCCGAGATTCCTATATCCAATCCGAGGAAGTCTTCCAATTCCTCATCCAAACTCTTCACCCAATGGATTTTATCCCAAAATTCAGCTTCTCTTGCAAACGGTTTTGGTGGTTCGAATTGTACCTTCGTTTCCTCCTCCTTAAGTTGTTGAAAAATTTCCGTGTCATAAACTTGAACTGGTGGACTATTAGTTGATTCGGATGGGGCCATATGTATTTGAAATACCGGGTCCTTTCATCACTACCTTCTAGCTTTTGCTCCTTGTCCCCATCATCTGCGGTAGCATCAGCAGTAGTAATAGCTTGATTACTACCTTCTGTCTCTTTATCTTTCTCCCCCTCAATGTCAGATTCTTCCTCCTCATGTATTGGAGATAATACTACAGCAGAAACTGATACTACATTAGAAATCTCATCAATCTTCTTTATAGATTCAGTCTCCCCCTTTTTGTAATCATCATCCCTTTTTGTATCTGAAGAATAACTTAATGAATCAGAGGGCAAGGGAGAGGTACCAACATCCTTCATCATATGCCTCTTCTTCTTAAGCTGAAATTTGAGATGTTTCTGATTCTGCACCAACTTAAGTACCAACTTCTTGAGGACTGCAAGCTCCTCAGCCTGTTTTTCCACCTTAGCAGTAAATTTGAGGCACATGTCCATCAATTCCAATTTAGAGTATTCACAACTATCCCCCTGATGTGTGAAATCTAGTCTTCCCTTTTTGCTTTCGCTAGACCACAACACCGGGCAGTGTACCCTTTCGTTTGTAGTATAGTTTGGGCAAGTTCGGGTTCGAACACAGGGATTTTCAATTGGAAATTTCAATCGTCGTTTATGAAACAGATATAAGTAACAAAGTGGGGGTTTTCTAACTTAACTAAAAGTGACAAGTATCGTTTTATGATAAATCAAGATATGGGAAAAACGCTCGTTTGGATTGGTTCCTAGTTATCCGATTGTCACCTTGGGTTGTTTGGTTGAATTAACTTCTAATGTTATAACACGATTCCTTTCGAATACCGAGCTAACTTTAGACATCTAAAACGAAACACCGTTCCTTTCGAATACGGTAGAAACCTTAAACATCTAAGTCATTAAGCAACAAGTTTATATATTCGACTTAATCTTATAAAACTTCCTTTCGAATAGTTTCTTAGCTAAAATCAAATTCATCTTATCAAATCATTATATTATCAGTTCCTTTCGAATACCAATAATTCTAGATTAATTATAGACCGATTAACTTTTTCGTAAAACGTCTATAAGTTGTTATAGGTTCCTTTCGAATACCTACAACATGTGTTTGTCACTAACACCTTACTTACGTTTTATATAAAATGATTTTTGATAATGATAATAAATCTGATTACAACTAACATTCAAGTTTTAATCTAAATGTTGGATTACTCGTTAAGATTCCTTTCGAATATCCTAAACCTCAAATCAACTATAGACCGGTTGATTATTTCGTTCAATTCATCAATCAAGTTCTAAATCTCTTTTCAGATACTAAAGTTCTTAATCAAATCATGAATATAAGTAATCTAACACTATTAAGAATTTAAACCCGAATGGTTCTTCGATTAAGCGAACATAAACATTCAACCAAAAACAATTATCCCAAAAGCTTCAATCATCTAACCTAGTTCCAATCCAAACAAGTATTATCTAACTACTCATTCATGCACGAAATTACAAACAAATTATAAAAGAAGATGATATTCATACCAGGTGTTTGATGGAATGTCTAAAAAGAAATGAAAATACGATCAAAGATTCTTCCAAATTAAACTAAAAATTACTATGATTCTTGTTTCCAATGATTGTGTGATGATAATATGGTGAATTAGGGCTGATTATGGAGCCCCAAATTGATGAAAAAGATAGATTGTAATGTCCCAAAATCGTCCTTAAGAAGATGGTGTAAAAAAAACTCTTCACTTCTCCCACTTAAAAACCAATTAAAAAACGATAAGTAACTGCTGAAGCAAGGAATGCGGCGCCTTACCCCCTGAATGCGGCGCATTCGGGGGTCAGAAGCTCCAGTTTTTGTAGATTTTTTCGTTGCGGTCGTTTTGGCGCTGACCGGAGGTCTTTTCGAGTCCGTATGCTCCTGATACATCCGTTTTACTATCGGCTGCATCTTTTAGTCCAAAAATGATTCTTTTTCACTCCAAACATGTTTAAACGCCTAAAACATAAACTTTACACAAAATTAAGTAATATGGGTCTATCCATTACGTTTTGACACAAAAACATAACAAATATCGCGAAAGAATATGCGTATAATTGAGCGATATCACCCCCCTTGTTCTTGGGTACCAACAAAAGGAGGATCATAGGAAGGAACAGTAGAAGGAGCCTTCTGCCTAGCAGAAGCATCTCCTTCCCCCATGGTTTCTTGACACATGGGTCCACCTTCCAATGCTGCCTCAAAAGAAGCATCATCGGATAGTGTTGCCAATGGTTGGGTCTTAAAGCCTGTCAAACTGTCATGTGCACCACTAGGTGATGCAACAGTAGTTTGAGCCCTTCCATCATGGTCATCGCTCTCCTTAAAGACCACCTCCTAGAGCCTGGGAAAAAGCTCATTGTGTTACCATAATAAAGTCTCACCTGAAGATTGTTCAGGCAAGGTGCAACTTGAAATTTTGACTTGTCAACGGAGTAGTAACAAAGTAATTTATTGTTTAAAAATTACCCTGCAGTTTAACTGTTGCAGTAGTAACACATTAGGCATTATTAACCAGGTCACCTGTTGTAATGAAACAACGGGCGGAACTAACCAGTATAGAAGTAGTAATGAAACTACTTGCATTACTAACCCCTCTAGCAATAGTAATGAGATTACTCGCGGTACTAACCAGTCCAACAGTTGTAATAAAACTACTTGCAGTAATAACCAGTCCAGCAGTAGTAATAAAACTATTGGCAGTACTAACCAGTCCAACAGTAGTAATAGAACCACTGGCCGTACTAATAATACTTAGTCTAATATAATACTACTATTAATTTTGCAGTAGTATTATAGTGCAGAACTAAAAATTAAAGCACTAATTAACTTTAAAGGTTACTACTACAGTACCAAAATTGTCTTGTAATTGGACAATTTAAAGTACTATTTGGGACCCATTCATTCAATATTGAGCATGCCAATACTACTAATCAAGAATGTAAATCTTCCCACATCAAAAGCTTTTGTGAGAAGATCTGCAAACTGATTGTCAGTATGAACATATTCAACATGAATCAACTTCTTCTTATTGCAATCTCTGATAAAGTGGAATCTAATTTCAATATGCTTGGTCTTGGAGTGCTTCACTGGATTGTTGATGATGCTGATTTTACTCTTGTTATCAATGTAGATAGGAGTATTGAGAAATGCATAGCCATAATCCATCATCTGATTTTGTATCCATAACACCTATGCACAAAAACTGGATGCCGCAACATACTCTGCTTCAGTGGATGAAGTGGGCACAGTTGTTTGCTTTTTACACTACAAGGACACCAATCTTGAACCCATAAATTGACATCCACCTAATGTAGATTTTATGTCCAAGCTCTCACCTCAATAATCACTGTTAGTATATGCAATTAATTCAAAAGGAGAATCCTTGGGATACCATAAACGGTTTTCCCTTCAAATATCTAAAGATCCATTTGACTGCATGAAGATGAGACATCTTTGAATTGGTTTGATATCTAGCACACACAAAAACTCCAAACATAATGTCAGGTCTTGATGTTGTTAAATACATGAGTGACCCAATCATAGACTTGTAGTTATGAATATCTACATCCTCCCCCTTAGGATATGTAGTCAGTTTCTTGTGAATTTCTACTGGTGTACTTGCAATCTTGGCTTCTAAAAGTCCATACTTTGTTAATATGTCTTTCACATATTTTGATTGACTGATAAACATGCCATCTGGTTTATGTTTTACTTGAAAGCCAAGAAAGAAGGTTAATTCTCCCATTGAGCTCATCTTGAACTTGTAGTGCATCAATTGTTCAAACTCCTTGCACAAAGCATATTTTTTTGATCCAAAGATGATGTCATCCACATATATTTGTACTAGGAGAATGTCAGTGTTAACCTTTTTGATGAAAAGAGTCTTGTCGATTGTTCCTCTTTGGAAATTATTCGTGAGCAAGTAATCAGACAGTGTTTCATACCATGCTCTAGGAGCCTGATGAAGACCATACAGTGCCTTATCCAGTTTATAAACTAAATTAGGATGTTTAGGATATTCAAAAACAGGATTCTGCCTGAAATAAACCTCTTCTTCAATCAGCCCATACAGAAAGGCACTCTTGACATCCATCTGATACACCTTGAATCCTTTATCGGATGCATAAGAAAGAAAGACCATGATAGCTTCCATCCTAGCTACAGGAGCAAACACATCTTCATAATCAATCCCTTCTTCCTGTGTGTATCCTTGAGCTACCAATATTGCTTTGTTTTTAATGACTTTTCCCCTCTCATATTTCTTGTTTATAAATATCCATTTAGTTCCAATAACCTTTCTTCCTTTTGGTAGTTGTACCAAATTCCAAACAGATTGTAACTTGAACTGCAATAGTTCCTCTTGCATTGCTTCAATCCATTTTGGATCTAAGAGAGCCCCTTGTACTCTCTTTGGTTCAAGTTGAGATAAGAAACAGGCATAAAGACGGGTATGAAGGTCTATGTGTGCTTCTTTTTGTTGCTTGGTTTGACTCCTTGTTTGCATTGATGTGTCAAAGTCACCCATAACTTGTGAGATAGGATGGTTCTTGTGTATTCTTGAAGTTGGAACTTTCTCTACCCTTATGGATGGCTGCAGGTTTGTCTCATTAGGTTCTTGTAAGTCAAACCTAGGAGTTGGAGAACTTGTACTTTTGGGAGTGAACACTTCATCATCATCAGCTACTATCTTTTCCACTCCATCCGAGTCAACTTCTACCATGTGTGGTACTCCATTTTGTCTGAGTACATTTTCTGAGGTATGAAGTGGAGTACTTGTAGCATTAGTACTGCTCTCTCCATCATTAATACTGCTCTTTTACCTATGAACTATGTGAGATACTTCATCTTCAATCTCTTTCTCTATTGTATCAAGAGTATCAGGGGGATCAACTGTGTATACAAGAAGATATACATACTCCATAACATCTAGTCTTTCAGTCCTAGTGACTGCATTTGAAGGTGATGGTGTAGGAGACGTATTTGCATCATTGATATTTGAGGATTGTTTGAACTCGTATCCAAAGTCCAAAGACTTTGTTAAAGAATCAATATCAAATAACCAATTTGGTCCTTTTCCCTGTGTGTTTGGTGTGTTCTCATTAAATGAGACATTTACACTCTCTTCAGTGATACTAGTCCTATGATTGTATATTATATAAGCTTTACTTTGTGAAGAATAGCCAACAAAGTAACCGACATCAATTTTCATCTCAAATTCCCGAAGATAATCCTTTGAGTTTAGGACAGTACATGGACACCCAAAGCCTCTGAAGGATCTTATTAAAGGTTGTCTATTGTGCAGCAGTTCATAAGGAGTCTTGTTCAGAGATTTCACCAGTAGCACCCTATTTTGCACATAGCACGCAGTATTAACAGCTTCTTCCCAAAAGAAGATAGGCAGGTTTGAATAGGCTAACATGCTCCTTGCAGCTTCAATTAGAGTTATGTTACTTCTTTCAGCAACTCCATTTTGTTGTGGAGTTCTTGCCGCACTAAATTGTCTTTCAATCCCTTTTGTGTCACGGGAGGTGTTCATCACACTATTCTTGAATTCAGTACCATTGTCACATCTGATCTTCTTTACTTTTAGATTGATTTGATGTTCTACCTTAGTGATGAAAGAGATGAGTATTTGGCTTGTCTCATCTTTGGTTGCAAGAAAGTACACTCAGGTATATCTAGTATAATCATCAGTGATTACTAGACAATAATACTTCTTTGCTATACTCCTTAGATTTGTTGGCCCAAACAAATCCATATGCAGTAAATGTAAAGGAGTAGTAATGGTGTTGACTTCCTTGGATCTGTGAAAGGTTTTGTGTTGTTTTCCTTTAAGACATGCTACATAGTTGCCTTCAATAGAGCATTGTTTGTTGGGAAGACCTCTCACCAGATTACATTTGACCAGTTGATTGATGTTCTTGAAGTTCATATGACACATCCTCCTATGCCATAGTGTTGATTCATCAATTTTTGCTTTTGAGACAAAACAATTTACTGCTCTAGTTGGAGAAATCTTTGACAAATCAAAACAATATACATTGTCCTTTCTTGGAATTCTCAACAGTACTTTGCTTTCATAAATCACATATCCAGGTTCCATTATTAAACATTCAGTATCTGTGAAGATTGTTGTATTCTTCCTGTCACACACCTGTGACACACTTAACAAGTTGTACTGCAATTGTTAAACATAGAATACATCTTCAAAGCTAATCTTCCCATTGCCCACTGTTCCTTTCCCAGTAGTCTTTCCTCCTTTTGGATTTCCACCAAAAGCAACATATCCTCCATTGAATTTTTCAAAGTTTTGAAGACATGATATGTTGCCTGTCATGTGCCTGGAACAGCCACTATCTACATGCCAACTGTATCTTCCCTTTTTTTGGTTGTACCTGCACATAATGAAAAGAATTAATTCCTTTTGGGAACCCAAGCCAAAGTTGACGGGGGTTTACCCATCTCATCAAAGTAACTCACCATCCTTTGGATTAAGTTTTCAAAACCAGTTTGTTTAGAAGGTTGAGTCACTTTGACCTTTGGTCTCCAAACCTTTTTAGTTGTTTTGCAGTTTTAAAAGGCGCAATATTAGCAAATTTATGTGATGCAGTATTACTAGATGCAATTTAAACAAAATTATGTTTTGCAGCATTAATAGATGCATTATTAACAAAATTATGTTTTGCAGCATTAAAAGATGCAGTATTAACATAATTCTGTTTTGCAGTATTAACAGATGCAATATTAACAAAATTTTGTTTTGCAGTATTAACTCTGTTTCTATTGTGTTTAAAAAAACGTTCTTTTTTATTTTTGTTAATGCTCCTTTTACCTTTTGTAGTATTAACAGAGTCATACTTTGCAGTATTAACTATGTTAGTACTGTGCATGTGAGATTTTCTTTCTTATTTGTTAAAAACAACTTGCTTGGATTTTTTAGCAAATTTTCCATGTTTTTGAGATGAATCAGACTTGCTTTTATACCCCAACCCTCTACGGTGTTTTTGTAACAGTTTCTTTTGTTTTTCAGGGTTATAAAAACAAATTTTTGCATAATGATTTTCCTTTCCACATATGTAACAAACATTTACTTGTGTTTTAAGGATTTGAACTTGTTGTTTCTGAGATTTTAACAGGTTCCTATTTTTGTGATTTCCTCTAGTATCTATATGTACCCAATTTTTCTCTTTGAGACCTTTTGAGTTTTGACAACAACTACATGCACATTTAATGTCTTTCTTAATCTGTTGAGTGGGCACCATCGACACTAGAATTTGTGAATTAGGTTGAATAACTCCTTCAATTGTGATCATATGATTTTCTAGAGGAATGTCATTATTTTTCACAATCTCCAGTTTACTCTCTTCAACTAAGTCCTCAATCAGAACTTCTTCAGAATTGATTGGATCAATTTTGAATGATTCTGTTGGTGGTGTCTGTGAGATTGGAATTCTAGGATTGTCTAAAGATGGAGGAATATAATTTTCATTGAATGGTGGGGCTACTTCTTTATAACCTATTCTTGATTTTGCTTTTCCAATAATTTGTTGTTGAATAAGGTTATTTACAGACTGTGAAGCATACTCTAACTTCCCTACATTCAATTCAACTTTATCTTTTTCCTCATTAATTCTTTTAATTTCTTCCTTAGCTTCCTTTAATTTCACTAACAAGTCATCTCTATGACATTCTACAAATTTTATCTTATCTTGATAGCTTAATTCATTAGCTTTGTAAGATTTTATTTGAGATTCTAGATTTTCAATTCCCCTAGAGGCTTATCTTCTTTGTTCTTCTAATGTTTTAATTGTGTCACAAATAAATTGATTATGATTTATGTATTTAAGATGACATCCTAACATTCAGGAGAACAAAGTTTAGAATTTACCTCAGGTGAGAGAGAAGATGATTCAATGTCCTTTGCGGATGATGCAATAGCCATTAGTGTTCTGTTATGAGTAATTTCTTCTGCAACAGCACTCCAATCATATCCAAACACGGCATGAGCCATGGCAGATGAATCCTCACTTGAGACTACATATGCCATAAGAGCTCTGTTTTGAGTGGTTTCTTCTGCTAGATCATTCCAATCATACCCCAAAACATCTTGTGTGACAAGGGTTGTTGATGTACTTTCTTGGATGTTCCTTGAATTGTTGGATTTTGATTAGCTTTTGCATTCTCTTGCAAAGTGTCTCAGTTCACTGCACTCAAATCATTTGATTTTTCTTTTGTCAAATCCAACCCAATCATTGCCTCTAGGAGTAAATCTTCTCCCAGTTCTATTCACAAATCTTCTTGCCCTCAATGATAACATAGCAAGGTTCCACTTGAGATCCATCTCTTCTGAATCATCTTGATGAATCTGTCTTAGGTCCTCATTGGTTAGTCCTGAGCATGAAATTTGTGACAGAAAGGCTTCAAAGGAAACATCTTCTAAGTTGTCAGTCTGAGATCTACAATTGGTGTAACCAGTACAGTATTAAAATTGTTAATATTGATGTTACTATTGAAAGTTTTCTTGGCTTCAACTTCAGCTTCAAATACCCTCAAGTCATTGTACAAATCATCTAGTTCCATCTCTTCTAGCACATCACCATGTTTGTATGATACTGTGTAAATAGTCCATTCATCTCCCAGAGACATGAGAAACTTCCTATTCAAGTCATCTTTGTCTATTCTCACTCTGGCACTGCTTAATTCTCTAGTCAACTTCTTGTATCCATCAAATGTAAAAGACATTCTTTCATCTTTTAAGGCTTTGAAATTTCATACTCCTGTTTGAGAAGAGCCTTCTTGTTCTTCTTTGTGTTCTTTTTTCCACCGAATCTATTCTCAAGAGCTTCCCACAGAGACTTTGCATCCCCATATTCTTCAAACTGTGATTGGTATTCATTAAGAATAGCAATTAGAAGAATACCGAGAGCTTTGATTTCAGTATGTTTTTCTCTTCTTTCTTGACATGTAGTAGGAAGATGAACAACTCCATGTGTTCCATCAGCTGACAAGGTGAGAGCTTGTTTATTCCCATTCACAATTACATCCCATACTGCATAATCAGAAAGCAGTATGTGTTGTTTGATCCTTAACTTCCAAAGATCAAAATCGTTGATGTTCAATACAGGAACTTTTTTTTACCACCACATCAGTCATGATTGATAGTAATTTGTTTCTTATTGAGGCTTCAACAAAAACTTGTAGATCTGTAGATCTTGAGCACCTCATGTGCTCTGATACCACTTGTCAGGATCGAATGAGTTATGTAAACACAACCACACTTTGAATAAAGATCTTGATCTATCAAAGAAGTTTAACAGCGGATTTAAACACTTTGATATTACAAGTTTAGTGATTAAACGAATATTGTTTATAATGAATAAGAACAATAACGAATATCAACAATAAGCCCCAATATATTAATCTTTAATGATCGATCAATATACGTGTTTTTCTTAATACAAGGATCTATGTATTTATAGACCTTGAGGCTAACCTAGCAAATCTAGGAAACGACTTAACAATTACAATTGAAATATAACTACAAATAAAGAAAATATAATTAACTACAAATAAGGAAAAGATAATTACAAATCTATTCTAAAATTATCTAAACTCTTCATGCAATAGTAACAGAAGATGGGCAATAGTAACAATATTGAGCAGTAGTAACCATCGGTCTTCAGTAGTAACCAATAGAATTGCAGTAGTAACTGGTATACTTGCAGTAGTAACTGGACAGTAGTTGAGCAATAGTAATGAACTTTACCTCATTTTCATGAGTTTAATCCCAACAAGAACCTATACACCTAGAAATGTAAATGAACCAAACAGTTAGCGAAATGTTCATTTATGATCGTTTATCTATTAAACGAAAGAACACGAACATAAGCTTTGTTCATTTAACTAAACAAACATTATTAAGACCCCTAAGATATTAAAATATAGTTTTCTATATATTAATTCATTTATTATAGACTTAAAATTGAACTAACAAACATCATCAACAAGTATCATTCTTTGTATTCGTTTAAAGCTCTAAATACACACCTTCACCAAAATGCAAACCACAAACCCCAAAGAATATTGTGTATGATATGTTGACATCAACCAAATCTTATCCTAGGGCTATTATAGTCCTTTTCCCGTCACCTACATTACTTACTTATAAAAACAACAAAAACAAAAAAAGAAAAAAAAATAAAAAAGAAAATCTAGAAAGAAAGCAGAAATCAGAAGAAGGCGTGTTTTGGTTTCCAAATCAAAACAAAGAAAAAGCAAAAGAAATCCCAAACCCCAAAACAAGTTTCAAACTTCGATATCATCTCATCTCTCTCTCCCTCTCTCCATAAACACACACACACTCTCTACAGGGAGAGAGAGAGAGAGAGAGAGAGAGAGTTAGTATCTCCGGCGATGCGAAGAGCTAAAGGAACTACTCCGGCACTCCCCGGATCTGGATCCGATATTAGATACAGAGGTGTAAGAAAAAGACCATGGGGCCGCTTCGCAGCAGAAATTCGAGATCCCTGGAAAAAAACAAGGGTATGGTTAGGTACTTTTGATTCCGCCGAGGACGCAGCGCGTGCTTACGACGCCGCTGCTCGTAACCTCCGCGGACCTAAAGCTAAAACTAATTTCCCTATCTATACTCATCAAATTCTTCAAACCAATTATCATCACCATCAACGCCCTACTTGTAGTAGTTTGAGCTCTACTCTAGAGTCATTTAGTGGACCTAGACCTAGAGCCGTGATGAAATCTGTTGTTGTTGTACATCCGCGACCGGTGTTTGTTGATGATTGTCGGAGTGATTGTGATTCTAGTTCTTCTGTTGTTGTTGATGGATATGATATTGGTGAAACGGAAGTTGGTTCGGGTTTTACGAAACCGTTTTTATCGTTTGATTTAAATTTGCCGCCACCGTTCCATGAGTTTGAGCTCACCGGAGATGACTTTGAGTCTACTGCTTTAAGACTTTGACTTTAAAAAGTCCTAAGTCTGTAATTTGTTGTTGTTGTTGTGTGTTTTTATGATGAGGATTTTTGTTTGTTTATTCTGATTAGTATTATGATTATGAATGAACATCGACTATAATGTATCGACTTCACATAGGGTTAATCTTGAATCTTGATATTATAGTTGTTGATGTTGTGATATTACATTGTTTTTCGCTGCTAATTCTAAATGTTTTCGGTATGTGGTTTTGTGTTGGTAAGTTCATAACACCGAGCAAGGGGTTATGAGCTACGCTAACGTATTATGTTTGACGCTCGCTATGAATCGTTTACTGATGGCTATACGTTATTGTATTATACTGTTATTTGACCATCTTTGAGTATGAGTATGAAGATCCTTGCTTGGTTTCAGTCGATCAAAACGAAATCCCCAACTCGATTTTCGAAAATTAACACATGCCAATAATGTGATGATGAACCCGAAAAGCAATTATACTTCGTATTGCAATCATGGTAAGTCATGATGGACATTATTTTCATCCAATTATCCCTAAAAAGGAGATTAGTTGCTGTTTCATTTACAACATAGATGGTAAAACAATCTTATTGTGTGTACCGATCAAAGAAATAAAGCTTATACAAAGTAACAACGAAAAATAATGTTTGGACGCAACTAAAAGAGAAAATAATAAATCACTAGTAAAAGAATCGGTCCTAATGAGATCATTATAAAACGACATCTACAACCCTCTAGAGAAAGGTTGAGGTAATACGATAAAATACTTGGTGTAAGCATTGGGACATAGCCGTCATGAAAAGAATCATAACGCTTGCCAAACATATGTTAGGTTAATTAGCAAGAACAAAACATTTGACCTAATATATCTCTCAAGTGACTAGTTGTGCCATATTCCAGTGTTAAGGATTTATAAGCGTGACCAATATGACCTCCAACTGTACCATTATGTTCGTTGTGTTTGCTAGATGTTGGTGTAAAAAACAAAATAGTCGATTTGAGTTATATTTCACATCTAACGGGTTAAATGTTATCAAAAACGTATTTGAATGCTTAAAATAATTTAATCCGTTTTGACCCTTTTATTCTGTTATATTTAAGCATATTTGTTTATGTAAAAAAAGGAAAAGAAAAAGTAGAGATAGAGGCAGGGGTTAGCAGCTTTGGACTTTTAAAGCAGCTGCCTACAACAAGCAATAAGACTAGTAGCGGTATCTTGGGTTTGGATAAATATAATTCAGCCCTTATTTTCAGACACTTTTTGGAAGTAATATAAATGCTTGAAGAATATTAAATCAATCGATTTAAATGAATAGTTAATATTTTTTATAAGTAGTAGTAGTTAAGGTAACCCGTAAACTAGTTGAGAAATATGATTCTGTTTTAGAAGTGATCTTGAGTTCGAGTTTTTTATATCAAGTTTTTATTGACTTTGTTTCTTGGTAGTTGCTTTTCATGAATTGTTACATAGGTTAACCAATAACCGGTCCAAAGTACACTAATTAACTATAACCAATTTCACCATAACCGAATCGTTATAATTTTCAATCAGTTGAAAATTTGGTTATAATGGTATTTTTGATAAACAAACGATCCGAATCGGCCAACAAAAACACCCACAAAGTTCAATACTTCAATACTTTAATGGGATTATGTACAATTCAAGGTGGTCATGCATATAACCGATATTGACATTTGATGTGTTTACCTAATAAGTCAATATGATTAAATTCAATCCTAAATGGGTCAAATGTGTAAATTTAGAAACTTAATCAAACATGTTAGAAATTTGTCAAAACACTAAAAATACTTACAAGTTACAACCTTCTACTTAAACATGGAATGATCAGTTTTGGACTTGTTTTATGAATGGGCTGTTTCTAAAGAGATCTATCTTGGGTCTCGATGTGTAAACGTATAAATGGGCCATTATTTCTATAGCTTTTCAATTTTTGATCATAATAAATGATAAATTAACCATAGGGATACTTATAAACCAGCCCAAAGAAGACATTTTGACCCGAAGTTGTCATATTTTGAACTTTTAAATTTTCAGAAATTACTCGACGGGTTTTTTTGTGTGATTTTTTGCTATTAAGACAATGTTTTTGAAATCGTTTTGAAGACCGTTTCATTTTTAAAAAATAATGGTCCAACCGATCGGACGAAATGCTCGTAATAAAAAGTATGTATATTTTATAAATCTAACTTTTAATTATATATGTATACTAATGTTCTTCAAAAATGTTGTATAAGTTACTTACTAAGATTGTAACAGATTTATATTTTCTTCTTGGAGATATTTGTGCACATTGAAATATATTCATTATTTTTGGCAAACGTAAGAACACTTGTTCACTAGCCTAGTGGTAAGGGATTAGCTTGCACATCAAAAGTCTCGAGTTCGATCCTTAGAATGGACAAAAATAAAAAGTTCCTCATGGAATAGTTCCAAACCGGTTTGTTCGCAACAGTTTATTTGTGACACCCACTCGATTGAACCCGAAACTATAAAAGTGATTGATTTAGATTTAATTGGCCGGTTTTAGCCCAAAACCTGATTTAATTGGTTAGACCGCCCGATCCAACCAGGTTTAAATGATTTAGGTCAAGTTTTGTGCCACATGTTATTGCTTAAATATTTATAATATGTGGCAGATACAAAGATATAATATGTGGCAATTTGGTAACACTAAATTTAATAATAGGAAACATAGGTGTCTTATAAAGTTTTATGTTTAGGTGTTAACAATTGTTGTAAGTAACATGGCATGTGAGATTGGTAATCAAACAGCTTGGACGACAACCTCCTTGTTTTATTCTTTCGCACCCTTTGGTCTTGAAGTTTTTTAATAGAAACCTAAAACTTTCAAATCATTTTAAGTTATATCTATACCTCTTGCATAGGCCAATATTTACCAAAATATAAAATTGTTAATTTTCAGAATAATATATTCACAAAATTAGAAAGTATTATTTCCTGTTAACGTAGGAAATTTAATTCGATTGAGTGAATACCTATCTTTTATGTATAGTTATCTTCGGGTTACATTCTCCAAATTTATGTTGGTAATGTTCAGCCAATCAAAATAATCTAAACCATATACATGATCCACAATTACCTAATTCAAATAATCAATTATATTAATTCTTTTCAAAACCCTTATTTATTTATTTTTTTTATCTAGAATAACAACATATCTTTATAAAACTTCATTTTTTTCTTCTTCTTTTAATGAGTTAAATATATTATACTAAAATAATTTGCTCTTGTGATCTATCAAAAATTACAAAATGAACTTAATCGAATCAATTGATGAAACTTATTCTATTCGCATGATTTGGCTAGCTCATGATATCATGACTTCACAATTGTTAATTTTTCATGTTTTAAAGGATAAAATTCAAAAGTTTTTCTGAATTTTTTTTAAATTGATTGTTACTGAAGTTTTTAAGTCACGTAAGATAACTTATGCCACATTATATATACGTTGGCATTATTTTCATCGATCCGGATCACTTTACAATCTTTCACGAATCATGAGAACCAAAATATTGAAATATATTAACTAATTGAAATATAATAAATAAAAAAATAGTAAATTATCTTATTAAAAATATCTTGTAATACTAGGCTAAAGCGGGTTTTCATATACTTTCAAATCTTATTGGAAATATAGGGTTGAGTTCATTTAATATTATTATAAAACTCGAGACCAAATAGACCAATTACAATCCTCTATTTTAAAAACTCACTTTAATTTATTTTTGTTTAAAAGTTAATTATCTTAAAAACCGTAAATATATTAAACAAATAAATTACATCATTAAAACGAACATTATTTCCTCTATCTGTAAAGCACCCACTTTATATATTTTTAACGAAAACAAATTTCGGGTTTTTGAGAGGTATTGGAAAATTTATATTATAAGATCACAGTTTTATCAAATGTGAGATTAGTAGTTTGACTTATGATTTTTGTGTTCTTCTCTTTTATTTTATTTAAATATACATCATATAATATATTTGAGTTTTGAAATTTACATTTAGTGTTCATATCACATGAGATTTTACCTTACGAATATCAACATTTGACCAAAAACGAAGAAAAAAAAGTTGTCGAAATTCGATCTTTTTTACGGATCTATATAAAATATACCTCATATAATATTTTTGTGTTTAAAATTTCACATTTAAAGTTAAAATCTTATGTGTTATTGGTTTACTAGATTATTGTCCCGCGGTAGCGCGAAAAAAAGTAAAAATTGAATCGTAAATTTTATGTTTATGTAGATTTTAATTTATTATGAGAAAATAATGTTATATGTATAACTAGATTATTGTCCCGTGATAACGCGAAAAAAAATAAAAATTAAATCGTAAATTTTATGTTTATGTAGATTTTAAACTATTATGAGAAAATAATGTTGTACTGATGTTTATAGTTATAATAGCATATACACTTCATGTTTTGATGTTTTGTATTAAGAGATTTTAGAATAATAATAACGTAAATCACAGTCCAAATTGAACGATTCTATAAGTATATTAGAATTATGTTTTTTATTTTAGTAGAGATGGAATGAAAATAGACAATGTAATTATGTATTGTAGGAGGGTGTAAAATGAAAATAATCTTTGATGACATCATCAATCTGATCTAACGGCTAACATCAAAGAAGTAAACATATCCAATGGACATTACTTTGCCATGTGGCATTTAAGGCCTCTTTTTTATTATATATTAAAGATACATATATATTTTTACATTTATATTTATGTTGTTTATAATTATAATAACATATAACACATTTACTTTTATACACATGTTTTTATATTTTATATTAGGAGATTGAGAATAATAATTAGATAAATCATAATCCAAATTAAATGATTCTATAAATAAATTATAATTATGTTTTTTATTTTAGTAGAGATTGAATGAAAGAGAGAATGTAATTATGTACTGTAAAATGGTGTAAAATGAAAATAATCTTTGATGACATCACCAATCTGATCTAACGGCTGATATCAAAGAAGTTAATCCATCCAATGGACCTTACATTGCCATGTGACATTTAAAACATATCTTTTATTATATATTAAAGATTAAAGATTAAAGATTTTTTTTAAAGTTCTACGTATAATATAATATCATAAATGATTTACTTTAATATCATATTTGATTTTAGTATTATTACATGTGATCTCGTTGAATTTTTATAGGTTTAATTTAATTATATATCCATATAACGATTTTAGATTTTAAAATTCACATTTTATGTTAATATCAAATGTGATATAACTTTATGAGTTTAAACATTTGTCTAACGAAAAAATAAAAATTGTTAAAATTTGATTTTTTTTTCGGGTTTAGATAAATCATACTTTATATAACATTTTTTGTTTTTGAAGTTTACTCATCTATGTTAAAATCACATGTGATATTAACGTTAAAATCTCAATACCCACTCAAAAATCGAAAAAATAAGAGTCTTCGAAAGTATATATATGACCACTGCTCTAATTAAATAGTAGAACGTGACGGTCGCAACGGTGTAATTTATTTTGTCCAACGATTAACGGTTTGCGAGATAAATTAATTTAAGAAAAATAATTTAAAAGTTGGTTTTGATTTAATTTTAGTTATTGAATTAAAAATAAATAAATGATAAAAATTGAGTCTTTTAATACTTAAAAATTATTGATTTTTCTTTTTATCTTTTCCTTATAAATATATATATTCCTAGTGATAATTATTAACAATTTTAACAAACATTATAATCTAATAATTATATACTGAATCGGTTATTTAATATGAAATATTTTATTGCCAACAATCAAAAGTTATAGTGATAACATTTTACCAATTTCATACACACATACACAAACATATAATGTATGCATATTATTAAATGATTAATATACCTTTTAGTGTAACATGTACACTAATGATTGAGTTTAGACCATTTTGGTAGAAGACAAGAAGAAAAAGATACTCAAAATTTGATACATAAGACGCATTATTTTATTGTACTTATTATATTTTTATAATAATTATAATAAATATATGATATAAACAATAATAATAAAGTTTCTATAAAAGTTGTATTCCTTAACTTGAGGGTATATTTTGCAAAATATTTCCCTATAAATAGTCCATCATGCAATGAACCATTTTCATATCCTGGTTTACGATTTATTCATCACCCAACTACCATGGATGCCGAGAGAGCAACTCTTTTACCAAAACACAAAGACATCTCTCGCACGAAATCACGCGCTAACGACGAGTTACACAGCTTCAGGTCATGGCTTCGGTGGATGTGTGTTGATCAATCCACTGGTTGGACGTTTTGTCTATCTTGGTTTGTCTTTATCATTTTCGCCATAGTTATCCCTCTCCTCTCTCATTTTTACCTAGCATGTAGCGATTGTGATAATCGTCACGCTAGGCCTTATGATACTCTTGTTCAGTTGTCTCTCACCAGCATTGCTACACTTTCCTTTATTTGCTTGTCGCGATTTGTTAGATTTTATGGTCTTCGAAGGTTTTTGTTCTTTGATAAGCTTTGTAATGAAAGTGAGACCGTTCGCAGAGGTTATACTGAACAACTCAATGTAAGTTCTCTTTTTAATCCTAGCTGTTTTATGTTCATTATAAGTAAATCTCTATTTATATACAAAGATATAGGCCTAAATAAGTTTGGAAACTAAATAAACTTTTTTAACATTCTAAATAAATCCCAAATAATATAGAATCATATAATATAATACAATTCTTAATCTAATAAAAATTTAATCCCATTTATAACTTATTGGATTTAAATTTTGTATTTGACTAAAAATATAGAAATTATTTTTTCGACGAAAAAACTTCAAATTTTAACCCTAAGATTTAATGACAGCTACGGATTATTTTTTATTTTAGTTCTTAATTCTTAGGTGTGTGCTCGTGGTACAGAGTGTATCTTGCTGTTATAAAATTATGTTACAGCTAATTCTATAATTGTTCAGGATTTAGACTCATGCAAAAAATCTTTAATTACCGAAATGGCATAACATATATGATATATGTTGTTAGCAGCATGAAACTCATGTGTCAAAGCAAAATTATACAAATTTACATTTTACATCCCTGACATTTCATACATATATCATTATTACTCCGTCATTTAAAAAATTGGTTGCCCGTGTTGCTAGAAGCACGGATCATTTCCTTTACTAAAATTAGGCCCTAAAATAAAACCAAAGTAAATATTTGTTTCATACTTCATCTAAGTGCAAGTACAACCCGAGAACACCTACATTGAGCGGGTATTAGTGTTAAATTTGAGGCCTCAAATTGCACATTGAATTGCAATATGATAATTGTATCGTTCATGTGTAAACGCAGAGCTCGCTTAAAATGCTTTTCATATTCGTGGCACCATGTTTTACTGCTGAGGCTGCATATAAGATATGGTGGTACAGTTCAGGTGCAACCGCTATTCCATTCTTGGGTAACGCTATAGTGAGTGATGTCGTAGCGTGCACCTTGGAGCTTTGTTCCTGGCTGTATAGAACTGTAGTATTCTTCCTAGTTTGTGTTCTGTTCCGCCTTATCTGTCACCTACAAATCCTACGACTCCAGGATTTCGCTCAAGTGTTCCATACAGACTCTGACGTAGAATTTGTATTGAAGGAACACCTAAGGATCAGGAGACATCTACGCATTATAAGTCATAGGTACCGTGTATTTATAATGTGGGCCCTCATCCTTGTCACAGTTAGTCAATTCGCTTCGCTTCTTGACACTACTCGATCCAACGCAGATCTTAGCATCTTCAAAACTGGAGAACTTGCAGTAAGTGAATTACTACGCTATGGTCTATCTTCAGTTCATCTATTTGGACAATGTTTGTGTATGTTTTTGTTTTTACTTAACTTGATGTTATTGTGTTATGTATAGTTGGTTTCGGTAAGCTTACTAGCTGGACTTATGATACTACTAAGGAGTGCCACTAAGATCACACATAAGGCTCAAGGCGTGACGTGTCTAGCTACTAAGTGGCATGTGTGTGCAACTATAGAGTCCTTTGATACTCCAGATGTGGACACAGAAACACCACTTGTGAATGGTATGGGAAACCAAGCCTTCAATCATGAAGCATCATCGTCTGATACTGAGGATGTTGGTAGTGAAGACGAGCTAGACAACACTAAACTAATACCCGCATTTACTTATAGTACCATCTCATTTCAGAAAAGGCAGGCTTTGGGTAAGTGTAACTTTCACAAACATTCATGGTCATATTAATTAACACGTGATATTGTTCTTGACCCGAATCTTGTTTTTTTTGAATATTTTGTAGTGACGTATTTTGAGAACAACAGAGCGGGGATAACAGTGTTTGGATTTATGTTGGATAGGTCTTCAATACACACAATAGCAATGATAGAGATGTCTTTAGTGTTGTGGTTGCTTGGAAAGACTGTCGGTATTTCTTAAGGACTTACAACATAGCCTTCATTGTGTGGTTTGATGTATCCTTCTCCCTTTTCAGAGATAAGAGATAGAGATCGAGATGTATTTATCACTCATATCATTTATCGTTTTTCTGTTATTATTTAATTCGACAATCTAGATGCCATTTCCCATTTTCTTGTATGATTTGAAACACTTGGTGTTCATTTATAAATTTATTCATTCTTGATCGTATAATGCTATACTTTTGAGAAGCTAGGCGTTATGGTTGTGAATATTTTGTAGCTACTGTTTCATGTAGCAAACAACGGGATCTCAATGACTAAGTTGATCACACCAATCAACCAAACTATGTAAATTCTTCGTTCAAGCGATTATTTTCTAATTCGTTTTATAATTATGGTTAGCCTAACAAAATATATTATGTTTTTCAAAACAGTAGTGTTTTGTTGTTGTCATTATGGTATTTTTTTCGTATCCGTTTATTATATGGATTGTGAATATTGCAGACAGAAAGATCACAAAAAAAATGTGAGGTTTCGCGAATTATACGGAGAGGAAATAAAGGAAACCAGTTTTCATTTGTTTCAATTCCTTAACAACGACAACATTCAAAATCAAAGTAATTGATAGTATTTTTCAAATTTTAAAGTTTCAAATAAAAATAAAAATAGAAAGAATAAAGACACACCTTTGATTCAGAGCCTTCGGGAATCTGGAATACTACTTATTTCAGATTTTCGATTTCAATGGATATTGGTTCGGCTCCTATCAATCGGTGTTCTAAGGAACATCAGAAGATTTATCAAGATTGGTTCCACTGCGCTGACTCTGGTTTTTTTCTTCTTTATCTTTCTCATTCTCATTCTTTTTCTATTTCGTTCATGTGTTGTTTTCATCAATCGCGTTTATTTCTTTTTTCAAAATTTTAGATAACGATGGACGTCTTACCGGTGCTGATGCCACAAAATTTTTCGCTATGTCTAATTTATCACGACAAGATCTCAAGCAGGTTTCTCCCTATCTCCTTCATTGTCTTGAATTGTTTCTCGTTCATGTTGTTCTTGCTTCTGTTATACATTAACATGGAACTCAACTTTATAAGGTGTGGGCGATTGCTGATTCTAAACGACAAGGCTTTCTTGCGTTTAAAGAGTTCGTCACTGCAATGCAGGTGGGTTTTCTTTTAATTTCACCTTTCTTTTGTTGCATGAATCAGTTATATGAAAACTCGTTTATACTTTGTGTATTTTAGTTAATATCCTTGGCGCAAGCAGGAAAAACAGTGAGCAGTGACCTCTTAAACACAGATGGTAGGCCGGAAATGTCACTCATTTTCTTAGAATTTATGTTATTGATTAACATTTATCTGATTTACGACATTTGGAGTAAAAAATTTTAATGGGTACAGTCAATGAAGAAGAAATAAACCTTCCAAAGATGGAGGGACTTGATGCCTTACTATCGGTACGTATGCATCCATGAATTGTGAGCCTGCAACTTTCACATGTTTCTTGATAGCTCTAACAAGTTTATGGACATTTGCAGAAGCATAAACGCCATTCCAAGTCCAAGTCGTCTGATTTTGAATTTGATTTTAACGGTAATGATAAATATTCTGCTTATTTTCACTACATATCTTAAAAGTGCAAACGAATTTTATTTGATGGTAACTTTTCATGTTTCTTAAGGTGGTGGTTCTCAGATTGAGATTTCAGCTTCCGGAAAACATGGAAAGAATAAGGTAAGATAAATGTTATATTAAGAAAAAACACACCATTTTCGATATTGTATAACCTTGGTTGTCTATATTCTCGTCACACAGATTCCCTTAAAGACTGTTACATCGATCGTGGATGGACTGAAGAAGCTATATATTCAAAAGCTAAAGCCTTTAGAATCCATGCATCGTTTTAATGAATTTGTTTCGCCTGCATTGGTATGTTGTCTCAGCGTTTCAAATCATCGTTTTAAAATTATAAGTTTGCTCTCGAAATTTCTTTTGTTTATAATTAGTTAATTGTCGTTGGTGCTTGTTTTAGACCAACAGTGATTTTGATGCCAAACCCATGGTTATGCTATTGGGTCAATACTCGACAGGGAAAACAACATTCATCAAACATTTGCTTCGAAGTGGTTATCCAGGCAAGTTCTTTACTCCCTTAACACCGTAAATCTCTCTTTTAAATGTGATATTAGTGGTGAAATACGTCAAAAGTCACACTTACGGTGTTAAAAATACACAAATCATCCTATATTGACTTATTTCGTGAGTTTATCAGTGCAATAACATAGTTGTATTAAGTATTAACACAGTAAAAATTACATGTTTTGACCCAAACCCACTTTGAGAAGCTACCCAACCTGCCCGACCCATCTATTTTTGCCACCTTTACTGGTTTAACTATCTGATTATTGGTACTTTTTTCCCCTTAGGAGCTCATATTGGACCCGAGCCAACTACAGATAGATTTGTTGCTGTCATGGTATGTCCTAGATCCTAGATGAACCTTTCGATTGAGTGAACGGTCTTTGTCCACATTGTCTTTTGCTTTCTGCAGAATGGACCCGATGAGAGAAGTATTCCGGGAAATACCGTTGCTGTTCAAGCCGACATGCCATTTAATGGTCTAACTACATTTGGAAGTGCATTCTTATCAAAATTCCAGTGTTCTCAAATGGCACATCCTGTGAGTTATCATTTTTGAGTTTGATATTTCGTTATTTTCTCTGAAATCGACTTATCATATGTTGTGTTGTTTGACTAAAAAAGCTGCTGGAGCATATTACGTTTATCGACACTCCTGGAGTTCTATCAGGAGAAAAGCAAAGAACGCAGAGAAGCTATGACTTCACGGGTGTCACGTCTTGGTTTGCTGGAAAGTGTGATCTCATCTTACTTCTCTTTGATCCTCATAAACTTGATATAAGTGATGAGTTCAAACGTGTCATATCTTCCCTGCGAGGACATGATGACAAGATCCGTGTTGTCTTAAATAAAGCTGATCAAGTTGATACCCAACAAGTAAGAAACACCCCTCCCCCTCGATAAAAAAACTTTTTTTACTTTTAATTATATCGTATTTCTATTATAGTTAATGAGGGTGTATGGAGCACTAATGTGGTCCCTCGGTAAAGTCCTAAACACTCCTGAGGTTATGCGTGTTTACATCGGGTATGCTGTTTTTAAGCGTTAGTGTGTCCTCCATATCCGTGTCTAAACTTCTATAAACTTATGTTGCTTTGCTTAATGTGGCCAGTTCCTTCAACGACAAACCTATAAACGCGACAGATGATGGACCATTGGGAGCAGAGCTGTTTGAGAAAGAGCAGGATGACCTTTTAAGTGACTTAAAAGACATACCTAAGAAGGCTTGTGATCGTAGAGTGAGTTTCTAGCATGTTATATCTATCTATACACAAGTTCGAAATTCGAATATAGTTATTAAATAACATTTTCATTTTTTTCAAACAGATTAACGAGTTTGTGAAACGTGCTAGAGCTGCCAAGATTCATGCTTATATCATGAACCAGCTTAAGAAAGAAATGCCTAGCTGGATTGGAAAGGCTAAGGCTCAACAGAAGCTAATCGATAATCTTGAGACATTGTTTGAAAAGATTCAACGGGAACATCATTTACCCGCTGGAGATTTCCCTAATGTTGATAGCTTCAGACAGACTTTAAATGGTTACAACATAGATAGATTTGAAAGAGCAAAGTCCAAAATGATACAAAGTGTTGACGATATGCTCGCTTATGATATACCAAAACTTTTGAAAACCTTCAGGAATCCGTACGAATGAAGAACTTGCCGAAATTTGAGAAAATTAACCATCGTATATCTCACCCATCTTGTCTTTGTTTTTCATTTTTCTCAAAGGGTGTCACATGGTAAATTTTTGTTAGGAACACCAGAAGCAATTGCCTCCCATTGACCAATTGTTGTTCTGTTTGCGGTTTCCTAGGGTCAAAGGGATGAGCAGTATAGCGTTTTGTGACTTGTTCGAAGGTTAACATCCGTCCATATTTTGAATATACATTTTTGTTTCGTTTCGATAAGTACGGCGCTCTGATGACACGAACTTTAGTTTTAACAACTTCAACAAATCAAATTTCAGCATAATTTACTTAACAATAATCTGCATCTTACTAAACAACTAAACTAGTAATCCTAACACTGAACCTAATAAAGATATTCGACATACTAATCTAATAAAAGTTACCAATAGGACTGATCAATAAACATAGCTATGCCGTTCCAAAAGAAAGTAACAGTAAAGTCAAACCTTAACTAAGCACCAAGACTTGCTGACGAACTCTTCATGACTTCAACACGCGAAACCAGTCTTCACCCAATCATTGTTATTGATGCTTCTAACTGAACCGTCATGGCCTTTCAAACCGAAGTCTAAATCCATACTTTCGTTCAAGTCTCTTATCGCTGCTTCACTCTTGTCTGACACCTGCGATACAAGAGCAACAAAAGGTTCATCTTTTCCTTCAAAAGGAAATAGTTTCTTTGTTTTTTAGATTCCAAAAGGTCGATTAAAGAACATTACATGTTTCCCAAGTTGAGGTCGATTAATCACCCGAGTTTCATTACGAAAGCTAGTCACTTGAGCAACAGACGAATCTGTCTTGCTTGCTTTATCTTCAAGGTTCGACTTTTCATCCCTCTTTTTCTTTTCTTCAAATACCACAATCTGCAAATGTTCTCACCAAACTTAAAGAATGTGATCTTATCATAACAAATTATCCTTTCACAGAACTGCGTTTTAGAATAGCATGTCCCAACACAGATAATCACTTTTTCACTAGGTTTGTCAAACACTATTTTCTGATTATCTATGTTTTGTAAACGCAATAATCGCCCTAAAAACACAATCTAAAACACCCGCTTAATATGCATTTCACACAATGTAGCCATAATAAAATTAGTGTATAACTAAATGGGTCGAATAGTGGCGGAGCAAGGAATTTTTTTACGTGGGGCAGTGAATTAATTTTTAACGGCACAAAATACAAAAAATAACATAAATATAATAACTTTTTCTTTTACTATGTGACATAATTAAAGTCCTGGACAACTGTCTACTCTGCCCGTCATGTCTCCGCCCATAGCCCTGACCCTGGGAATTGCCACCCACAAAACTAAAAAACCCTAAAAATGGGGAACATGAGCTTACCGGAGTATATCGGAGCTTGCGTTTGGGCTTAACATCCGACGTGGGAGCAGAGTCTCCGGTGGCATGGGTGGTCGGAACAGGAGTCCAACGGCGGATTCGAGTGACAAATGTGTTGTGTTTGTTTAGTGTGGAGTTGTTAGTGCGTTTGTTTGAGATAGGAGAAGATGACACGTGGACCCACTCTTTCTGCCACCTTCTGACTGGTCCGTGGAACACTGGCGCTGCGCCGTACCGAGAAGATGCTCGACCAAGTCGTGATCCAGCTGCTTCCATGTTTTGTTTTCTCCTAAAATGTCTTGTGTCTGTGTTTTGTGTTATCTCCGGCGGACAGTGGGTGAGTTTTCGTATGTAATTGTATTGTCCGTTTAGGAGTACGCTACCCTAGTTGGGTACTTGAGTCTTGAGTGGTTTGAACTATTGAGGTGGTGTTTGGATTAGCTAACTTTTACAACTTCGACCCGTTCATTTATTGAACTTCGATGTGTTAGTTTACTGTCACATGAGTATATATTAACTAGCTTAGTGCCCATGTAATACACGGTTTTGAATTAGAAGTGTAACTAAAATCGTTAGAAAAAACCTAATATAAGCAATAGCTTTTGTATGACTTATTTAAAAAAAATATTAATCTACAATGATAAGTTTTTGTATGACAAATTTTCTAATACAAACACCTATTTATGTATCTTTCAATCTCGTGGACTTATAACTGAAACTACTACAAAACTCCGATTAGCAGATTAAATAAAACAACTAATAACTATTACACAAATATTTGTTGCTATTTTTACATAATTGACAAAAAAACAATCATTTGAAGGTAAAATCTCAAAACATTTTTTTATTTAGGTATTTTTTCGAACAATTGGTGTTCACTATTTCTTGTATGTTTTAATCTTATATAATCTGCAAAATTCCATACCCGCTACTTGGAGTGTAGGTATACCATATAGTCCTTTCAGTTGCTAATTCAAGTT
Source organism: Senecio squalidus (assembly GCA_910822075.1). Taxonomy (NCBI): domain Eukaryota; kingdom Viridiplantae; phylum Streptophyta; class Magnoliopsida; order Asterales; family Asteraceae; genus Senecio; species Senecio squalidus. The sequence continues at coordinate 17,361,054 of CAJVGC010000060.1, read as the reverse complement.
CTACATAACGGCCATGTAGCATTTGCCTATAACGTCGAATGGCCTGCAAATATAGTCTTCAATTAGTTTTCTTTATAAAAAAATTCAAATTTATTTAAATAAAAACTATATTAATACAATTTGAATAATATCATCAATCTTATTCTTGGACAACCGTATATTTCGCGACGCTAGACTTCTGACATCACCGTAGACTCCTCTGTAATATTGAGAATAGAAGATTACCATAGCATCTATACATTATATTTTCCACACTTTCTAGATTATCAACACACAACTTTGGAACTCAAAATCTATCTAATTTCGTCAATCACCAGTTCTATGAACAAACAAACAGCAAAAAGATCAAACTAAAAAAAATCATTTTTTTTTACCTCCGATCTGTCGAAATGAAGAACACATCCCTGCCTTCGTACTTGACAAACAACGAAAACATCTTTAGCAATTGTACCTTAAAACCACAAAAATCATATTTTTACATAACTTGGAGCTTTACGAATTCGAAATAGATTCATCAAATTGACAGCTTAGAAAAAAGATGAAGAAACCTGATATATTTACCTTACATGATTCCTTGTTCGATAAATCGTGGCTCGAACTTTTTTAATTCAAAGAGATAAAATTCTTTATTATTCTTGTAGCAGTTAGGAAGACATGAGAAATGAAATGCAGATACATCAATTTATGCTACTCTGATTGAAAAAAAAAACATAAAAAGAAAGCTGGAGAAAAAGGCTTGAGTGTTGCTTTGAAAAAATCACTTTGGGTTTACCAAGAAAATGAATAAGATATGGATTCAAGACTTGATTCAAAATGACCTCTCATTTATCTAAAAAGAATCGGGAAAAGCAAAAAGCCTGTTGGCTTTCTCATATATAAACACAATATATATATATTAAATATATATGTATATTAAATATATCTTATTTAATAAATTGGATTATGACATCACTAAACTTCTCTCTTTCCTAGGTGGACACCCTAATATCATGCCAAATCAGCCGTATGACATAATCAAAGACTCCCATTTATTAGATTAGAAGATATTGACTGACCCGTCAAGTAATATTTTTTTGCCTCTCAACCTTCCCTTCGTTCCTTCATAGTTGAAAAATTATTTAAAATTAAACTGACAACTACCCGATTACGTTAGTGTCATCGACGTCACTTAATCGTCGCGCCTTCTGGTGGCTAAACTGTGCCATTGGGATAAGCCTTAGAGCAACGCATCCAAATTATCATAGTTTTGAAAGTCTTTATAAAAATACTTTTTTGCTTTGCTTTCATTGAAAAAAGAAAATTTATGTATCCAATATTTAACATACTCGTATGTAAAACTATTTATAGCTCCGCCTTTGTACCCCCCCCCCCCCCCCCTCTAGGGCTTCTAGGGTTAATGGCCCACGACGTCGTGGTGTGATCGACGTAATGATAGTAAAGGGTGTGTTTTTTTTTATTTCTTTCCAACAAAAATAATCAAATTAGGGGAAAAAAGTATAAAAAAAAAAATTATAAATATTAACCGGTTCTGAAGAAATAAACAAAAAAACATAATCCTTTCTTGGTAATAACCCTAAGACTCTATAAATATCAAAGTAAAATCTAAAATCATAATTATTCTTTCTTCCTCACACATTTCATTATATACATTTACTATTCACACATTTTTTTAAGAGTAAATTACGATGTTACTCATTCTAATTATAGTTATCAAAATCGTAATTTTGATGGTAGGATCGTACGATCCCACTTTGTAAAAACGATCTAACTCTTAATAGGATCGTAAGTGGAGCAAGATCGCACAGGATCGTGGGATAGTAAATAGGATCGCTCGCAAAATCGAGGGATCGCTCACAAAATCGTGGGATCATAGGATCGTTGCAAGATACTTTTTTCGACTTTTTTTTTCCTTCCAACTTTTAACGATGGAAACTTGAACTAAATTGATGTATTGCGTTATTGTCACAATAAATATGGTGACTGAACTTTGAAATTTCACATTTATATCACATAAATTTGTGTTTATGTCGTTTAAACTCTATAAATATATAATAGTATAACACTTATGTAAAAAATTACATTTTATTAACATAAACGATCCTCATTCGATCTTACGATCCGATTTTGTGATCCGATCTTGCAAAGAAGAAAACGATCCATGATATGATACCGATCTTGATAACCTTGATTCTGATTGTATCAATATCACTACTTTGAAGCTTTTTGTTTTTTAATAGTTGTATAATATCACTATTTTTGAAGCTTTTCTAAAATAATTATACCAAATGTCTTCATTAGTATCATAAAAAAATTATGGGTCACCTCTTTACCATAATAAGATTAAAACTCACTACCATTAAACAACTCACTTGTACCAACATCGAATTATCTCTCACACACCTACAACAAAACCCACCATCATTAATATCCAAAAATTAAGAGAGTACTCTCTCTCTCTCTCTCTCTCTCTCTCTCTCTCTCTCTCTCTCTCTCTCTCTCTCTCGCTCTCTCTCTCTCTCTCTCTCAATTTAAGACTCACCACCATAAGACCACTGATATCGCTCGATTATACGCGTATTCTTTCGCGTTATTTGTTATGTTTTTGAGTCAAAACGTAATGGATAGCCTCGTATTACTTATTTTTGTGTAAAGATTATGTTTTAGGTATTTTAATATGTTTGGAGTCAAAAAGGATGAATTCGGGACCAAAATGCAGCTGATAGTAAAACGGATGTATCGGGAGCATATGGACTCGAAAAGACCTCCGGTCAGCGCCAAAACGACCGCAACGAAAAAATCTACAAAACCGGAGCTTCTGAACCCTGAATGCGCCGCATTATCATGCCCAACAGTTATACATGTCGTTTTTCAATGCTATTGAAGGAGGGAAGTGAAAGGTTTTTGCTTGGCAGTTCTTAAGGACGATTTTTACACTATCTCAATCATATTTTTCATCACTTTAGGGCACCATAATCAGTTCTAATCATCATCATCATATCATCACAATCAATCATTGGGAAAGGAATAATCATTGTAATTTTCGGTTTATTTTTATCTTTTGCTACTTTGGAGACTAATTGCGATCGTTAATTTCAGTTTGGTATTGAAATCTTTTCATTTTAATTTCAATATAATCATGTCTTATTATTATTATTTGTCTTTAATTTCTATTATGAGTGAGTAGTTAAATAATACTTGTTTGGATTGGAAACTAGATTAGATGATTGGAGTTTTTGGGATATTTGTTTGAGGTTGAATCTTTATGTTTTCTTAATCGAAGAACCATTCGGGTTTAAATTCTTAATAGTGTTAGGTAACTTATATTCATGATTTGATTAAGAACTTTAGTATCTGAAAAGAGCTTTAGAACTTGATTGATGAATTGAACGAAATAATCAACCGGTCTATAGTTGATTTGAGGTTTAGGATATTCGAAAGGAATCTTAACGAGTGATCAAACATTTAGATTGAAACTTGAATGTTAGTTGTAATTAGGTTCATATCATTATCAAAATCATTTTATATAAAACGTAAGTAAGGTGTTAGTGACAAACACATGTTGTAGGTATTCGAAAGGAACTTATAATAACTTATTAGACGTTTTACGAAAAGGTTAATCGGTCTATAATTAATCTAAAATTTTTAGTATTCGAAAGGAACTGGTAATATAATGATTTGGTAAACTGAATTTGATTTTAGCTAAGAAACTATTCGAAAGGAAGTTTTATAAGAGTAAGTCGAGTATATAAACTTGTTGCTTAATGACTTAGATGTTTAAGGTTTCTACCATATTCGAAAGGAACGGTGTTTCGTTTTAGATGTCTAAAGTTAGCTCGGTATTCGAAAGGAATCGTGTTATAACATTAGAAGTTAATTCAACCAAACAACCCAAAGTGACAATCGGATAACTAGAAACCAATCCAAACGAGTGTTTTTCCTCATATCTTGATTTATTACAAAACGATACTTGTCACTTTTAGTTAATTTAGAAAACCCACTTGTTACGTGTTACTTGTTACTTTAGCTATTATCTCAATTATAAATAGTCCCCGTGTTCGAACCCGAATTTTGCCCATACTTTACTACGATCGACAAGGGTACACTGCCCGGTGTCGTAGTCTAGACCAAGCTTATTTTAGGAAAACTAGATTTCGCACATCAAGTTTTTGGCGCCGCTGCCGGGGACTTGATTTAATTGAGATTTTAGTTTGTTTGTGTTATTTTTGTGTCGAATAGATTTCACGGTATTTTGTTTGTTAGTGTTGTTATTTTCAGGATTTATAGATGGTAAATGTTTACGAGGTCAAAAGGGAAACAAGTTGTTAGTCCGTTTTTCCAACCCAACAAAGGTTTTTAGGAAAAATGGTATTAAGGCGATTTTATGGGTGTAACACGTGTGGAGGGCCACACTACTCGAAGGAATGCTATCGATACCAAATGAATTATCAAAACCGAGCTGGGAATTTCGGTTATGGAGACCAACAATACGGAGGGTTGAGATGTGAGGAAGAGGATGTGAGTTTTAAAGACATGATGAAAGAATTTATTCATGCTCAAGAGGCGCAGAATGAGAGTATTTTTAACTCAATGAAGGTGTTAGACGATAGAATTGAGCAGTGGGAAAGAAGCAACCAAGCGGTTTTTCAAGAATTGGACCGGAGGATTGAGGAAATGAATGAAATGTGGGAAAATCAACCAACAGTTCAAGAACATATTTCTACCCAACCAGACCCGAGACCTTCAAACAACCAAGATGGTCAATTTAACCAAGGTTCAAGGTATCAAACACCTAATCAAAGGAAAGAGCAAGTTAACGCAATTTCTACACGATCGGGTTTCAACTACGGGAACGAGGAGGAGCAGAACGGAGCAGAAAACGAAAAAACGGACTTGCTGAGTGGAATGCGGCGCATTCCACAAGGAATGCGGCGCATTCAAGCCTCAGTAAGCCCATATTTTGTTTCCAACTTGTCTAATGCGGCTCATTCCATTCCGATGCGGGGCATTGAGACCCCGGACCCCGAAAATGACCGAAAAGAGGATTTAGAGGTGGAAAATCAATTGGGGAATGATCCAATGGTCGAAAATGAAGACGAGACACCAAAACCGGACCCAACTACACCTACTAGCTTGGATATGGAGTTGGCGGAGCTTATTGGGTCGGAAATGGTGGCGGTTGACAACCCGATTGGTGTAGACATAACTTTGGAGGATTTTGAAAAGTTATTAGATTTGGGAACGAAACCGGTTGTCACAAATGTTGAGAAAAAGGTTGAAGTCGAAAAGGAGTTGATGCCCGAAACTGAAATTGAGAAAGAAACCGTTGAAAAACGTGGTGGTGAATCTTGTGCAAAGCTCAAAGTCAACAAGGACTTAAGTCCAAAGTTTAAAGGTATACTCGAAAAACCCGTTGACTTTATTTTTATTCTAACTTGTTTGGAAAAAGAAAAGGCTTTGAAAGGTATAGAGGTCAAAGACGAGGAGTATGTAAACTTTGATGATTTCATACATGTGAAACCAATTGGGCATGGTGCTGAAAAGGCTAAGTGTGGGGGAGAAGGTGTCTACTATAGACGATGGAAGGATGGCTCGATAATGCGAGAAACCAAGGAGTGGCATGACGCATGGGCCAAAACCAGCAATGAGCTAATTGTTTCTAATTACGAAATTCTTTTTGATGATTTGATTTGTAGATGACGAGACTCAAGACAAAAAACAAAGCGCTTACGGGAGGCAACCCGGGTTTTTATTTTCTTTCCTTTTCTTTTACTTTTATTTTGTTTGGTTTTAGTTTTTAGATTTTAATTGTCTAGTTTCGAAACGCATTCGGGACAATGCGTTAGATAAGTATGGGGGGGGGGGGGGGGGGGGGACGTCGGGAATTTGGTTTATTTTATATTCCCTCCTATATATCCATTACGTGTTGTGTCGTTTTGTCCCATTTGAGTCTTAATATAAAAATAAAAGAAACAAAAAAAAAAACGCTTAAACGTAGTTATGGAAAATGATTGGGGCTTTTGTATTTAACTTTATTCCGGTACTTTAACGTCAAATTGTTTAGGAACATCTCTAGTTAATAAAATACTTGTAAGTAGAATTTTGGTTTTCTAGTTTTAGTTCCTTAAGTTTCCCCGAAAAATCTAAAATCTGGATAATCACTATATAACCTTAGTACCGAGCCATTGTAGTCTCTTGCACCCTTTCGGGGGTAGTTGGAGAATCCTAGTATCACTTTATGAGAGTTAGAGGCGAAGAAAAAGTGCATAGGTCTTTCCCGTCAACAAAATTGAAATTGATCCTCACTATAACGAAGACTCAAATCCCGTTATGACCGTTCACTTCAAAGAAAATATATAAACATAAATCTATAATATTTGAAGTGAACAAAAGTGAGAGGAAGATAAAAAGATGAAGACTAACCAAATAATTCTCAAAAGAAAGAAGTACTCAAACGAAGAAAAATGCTTAGTGATATTTTAAGGGTTCCCCCGAAAGCAAGGCGGTATATGGGTCTGCCCGAAAGGCTGATCGCTCCAACTTCGGTTGGAGAGTGAGGGAAAAGGGGTGGTTATTTGGACATATCTAAACTAGGGGATAAATTAGGAATTGACATTAGGAAATTGCGGTTTTTATTTGCTTAAGTAATTTAGTAGCTTTTGATGTTCGTAGTCGGTTTTACGATCTAGCAATTTCACGCATATCTTTATTTTGAACACCGGAATGTAGTTAAATGTTAAAGCCCGTGATTCCTTAATTTTTCTTAAGTTGTAGTGTTAGAGTTAGTCGAGTCGGATTTTCTTAGGGACAAGCAAATGCTTAAGTATGGGGGGTTTGATATCGCTTGATTATACGCGTATTCTTTCGCGTTATTTGTTATGTTTTTGAGTCAAAACGTAATGGATAGCCTCGTATTACTTATTTTTGTGTAAGGTTTATGTTTTAGGTATTTTAATATGTTTGGAGTCAAAAAGGATGAATTCGGGACCAAAATGCAGCTGATAGTAAAACGGATGTATCGGGAGCATACGGACTCGAAAAGACCTCCGGTCAGCGCCAAAACGACCGCAACGAAAAAATCTACAAAACCGGAGCTTCTGACCCCTGAATGCGCCGCATTCTCATGCCCAACAGTTATACATGTCGTTTTTCAATGCTATTGAAGGAGGGAAGTGAAAGGTTTTTGCTTGGCAGTTCTTAAGGACGATTTTTACACTATCTCAATCATCTTTTTCATCACTTTAGGGCACCATAATCAGTTCTAATCATCATCATCATATCATCACAATCAATCATTGGGAAATGAATAATCATTGTAATTTTCGGTTTATTTTTATCTTTTGCTACTTTGGAGACTAATTGCGATCGTTAATTTCAGTTTGGTATTGAAATCTTTTCATTTTAATTTCAATATAATCATGTCTTATTATTATTATTTGTCTTTAATTTCTATTATGAGTGAGTAGTTAAATAATACTTGTTTGGATTGGAAACTAGATTAGATGATTGGAGTTTTTGGGATATTTGTTTGAGGTTGAATCTTTATGTTTGCTTAATCGAAGAACCATTCGGGTTTAAATTCTTAATAGTGTTAGGTAACTTATATTCATGATTTGATTAAGAACTTTAGTATCTGAAAAGAGCTTTAGAACTTGATTGATGAATTGAACGAAATAATCAACCGGTCTATAGTTGATTTGAGGTTTAGGATATTCGAAAGGAATCTTAACGAGTGATCAAACATTTAGATTGAAACTTGAATGTTAGTTGTAATTAGGTTCATATCTCTACTACTATATAAAGCATTTGCACTTTTGTTGACTTTTGATTTTAAGTAATTGACTTTAAGAGTTTTTTTAAGAGGTACAAATTAATATACACAATTTACAACACACATAATACATACCACAAAACCCTAAAACTAACCTAAAACTAACCCTAAATTTACATCACACATAATACATACCACACATAATACACGCCTCCCTCCTCTCAATTCTCTCTCGATCTGCCGGCGCTGCCAAAGCTGCCGGAACTGCCGGAACTGCCGGAGCTGCCGGAAAACAGCCACCGCCTTCCGGAAAACACACCACCGCCGTCCGGAAAACACACCACCGCCGCCATCCCCCTTTCTCTCTTCTTCCGCCGCTGCCGCCGCCATGTAGGTAAGTGGATCTCGGAAATCTATTGATTTTTCCTTTTTGCTTTTTGATCTCGGAAATTTAATATTTTTGCTTTTTGATTATTGGATGGCGGATGTCGGTTGGTGGTTTTGATGGAGGTTTTGATGGCGTTTTTGGTGGTGATTGATGGCGGTTTTGGTGGTGATTCATGGCGGTTTTGGTGGTTGATGGCGGTAATGTCCCCCTTTCTCTATTCTTCCGCCGCCGCCATGTAGGTAAGTGGATCTCGGAAATCTGTTGATTTTTGCTTTTTGTTTTTTGATCTTGGATGGCTTTTTTCCTAATGGCCGTTTTTTCTACTCTTTTCAGGCGGTTTTGATGGCGGTTTTGGTAGTGGTTGATGGCGGTTTTGGTGGTGGTTGATGGCGGTAATGTTGGATGAGATAATCAACTATGTTCAGTCCTTGCAAAATCAGGTGGAGGTGAGTTAAATATGTTTAGTTTCGGCACATAATTATTTTTAGTGGTTGTTGATGGCGGTTTTGATGCTGGATCTAATTCGTGGATCTAATTCCTTGTGGTACTGATTATTTGTAAGTTCTTTTAACATTGATACTGATTTATTTGTAAGTTAGATGTTAAAGTACTTTTCTTTAATGCTGATTTATTAATGCATAAGATTATATTAAGGCGGTTTTGAAGGCGGTTTTGGTGGTGGTTTATGGCGGATTTGATGGTGGCTCGAGATGGGGGTTTTGATGGCGGCTAATGGTAATGTTAACTCTGTTAACGGTTAAAGTTTATTTTCATTTGTTGTCTTTATCTTATTATGAAGGTTAAATTTTATTTTCATTTGTTGTATTTATCTTATTATGAGACCAAAGATTATATTAAAAATATATGAGGTCGATGAATTGATGAATTGATATAATATGAGACCAATGATTATATTAAAAATATATGAGGTCGATGATTGAGTTAAGATATATAAATTCTAAGAGGCAATGATGATATCGTGTGGTTTTTATTGAGCAATATGATAATATACAATTTATAATGGCTTGGCGACTTGTTTGATGGTATCAATTAAATGCAACTACATGTAGCAGCCGTTTTTAACGATTCTGAGCCAAATGTCAGTTTATTATCACGTTTTTTTTAACGATTCTGAGACAAAAGTTTTTAACCTTTTTTTTAACGATTCTGAGAAAAAAGTTTCGAATTTTTTTAAAAACAGATTATTAAAGGTTAAAAACACTATTTATAAAAAAGTGGAACATATTATTAAACCTAAAATAATCTGTTTTATAAGAAAATAATCTCTATAAAAACAGATTACCGAAACAGATTATAAAACTTGTCCAAATAAATTTTAAAAAACAGATTTTAAAAAACTGATTATAAAACCTAAAAAATATGTTTTTTATAAAAAAATCAGTATAACATCATTATTTTTGAAAAAAATAAAGCGGGAAAAATTTAAATTTTTAAAAAGATTCAAAAAGTTTGAAAATTTTCAAAATTTTCATTAACTTTTTGAAAATTTTGAAAAATTTCAAATTTTTTGAATTTTTTTAAAATTTTTTATTTTTTCCGCTTTAATTTTTTTATAGATAACAATGTTATACTCACTTTTTTCAACCCCAACCAAAAATTTTCTCTACTTTTATTTATCCCAAAGGAGTTTTATATCGGTGTTCTCTCAACCTTTCACACATCAATCTCGAATTACCGGTTTGCATTTCTTATATAACTTTAGTATTTTATTTTTTTGTTATTTTTATGTTATATGTTACTTGTTTTGTAATTTGTATATAAATTTGTATGTAATTTCAATTTTCATTTCCCTTTTATATGTATGTAAAGTTCCTTTGTATGTTAACATTTAATAATCTGTTTTTAAAATAAATTTGGAAAATATTTTGAAATGTTTTAAAAGAGAATTCAAAAAGTTTGAAATTTCGAAAAATTTTAAACTTTTTGAATATTTTAAAAACATTTCGAAATTTTGTTCAAATAAATTTTAATAACAAATTATTTTAGGTTAAATTTCCATTTGTATGTAATTTCATTTTCATTTCTGTTTTTTTATTTGTTATGTTTTTCATTTCTGGTTTTTATTGTTTACTTATTGTAATTTCATTTTCATTTCGGTTTTTTAGTTTAGGCTTAAATTTAGGAAAAAAAAGTCTTGCTTTAATTTTTATGTAAAATAATGTGTTTTTAACTTATTGTAATAATCTGTTTTAAACAGCTTTTTTTAATTTATAAACAGATTATTTTAATTTTTATGTAGAATAATCTGTTTCAAAAATTTAAAATTTATTTGGAAAAAAAAAATTTTCAAATAAATTTTAAAAACAGAATTTTCTACATACAAATTAAAATAATGTGTTCTGTTTTTAAACTAACATAATCTGTTTATAAAATAATCTGTTTACATTATAAAAATAATCCAAATATATATTAAAAACAAATTATTTTAAAAACAGATTATTTTAATTTATAAAGAGTTTAGTTAGTCTAAAAATCTAAAAAACAATCACATAAATTGACGAAAAAAAAAAACAATCACATAAATTGACGAAAAAAAAACAATGTTATGAGTGTTTAATTGTGGATTCTCAATCTAAGTGTTATGAGTTTAGTATGTTAGATTAACCGAAAAAAAAAAACAATCACATAAATTGACGAATGTTATGAGTGTTTAATTGTGGATTCTCTATCTAAGACTTAGGTTTATGACTTAAATTATATGTTTTTATGTACATATTTGTTTAAATGTTTTCACCCATAATCATTCACAAAATGTTTTTATCTTATACAAAATATATATATATCAAAACAGCTTTACTTATATAGTAAACTTATAATTACAAACTATATTATTTAATTATTGTTGAACAATTATATCACAAATTTAATAATTACAAATTCAAATTTAAAAAAAAAAATTTATATTTTGTAGATATGGAGTATCCTTGGGTATATGATACGTTTAATGCAATCGAAACGCATTCCGTGTTGTCTTGTCTTACCCGTGTGCGTGTTCAATACGTTTGGGAAGACATATGTAACAAAAGAAAAATAATTCTGTTATTTGACGAAAGTGTAAGTTCCAAAAAATTATTATTATTAATTTTACTACATTACAATAATAATAAAACCTATAATATTAACAATGTTACATTTTTTTTAGCGACGAAAAATGTTGGCAATCGTCCCCAAACACTTAATGGAATTTTATCAGGTTTCAGATTTGGTTGGTCGAGTATTTTCTTTAAACTTCTTCCAAATTTATCCATTTATGGATGATCGTCTCCCACGATTTGAGAATCAAATCTTTTTGTGGGATGATGAGTACATTGCAATTACCAAAAAAACCAAACTTACACTTTTGCCCGAAGAAATTGATCGTCCGTTTCCTTCTTTTCCTATGGTGAATTCCGTATTGGATATTCTAAATGATCATAGCAATCGGAAGATTTTAGTCGGTAATTTACCTTATTATTTCAATTTAATATAAACTTCCATAAAAATAAAAAAAACATCTCAATAATATTTTTGGTTTAAATTTTTAAATGGAATGTAGATGTTGTCGGAAAAGTGATTTCCGGAGAGCTTATTAAGGACGGATCAAGTCGATGTAGAGTTCTAATACGAGGAATATCACGTGAAAATACAAAGGTATTAGTTAATCATGTTAAAGACTTTAAACGAGACGGAGTATTCACCTCAAATGTTGTGTATCGAGAAGTTTTACGTGATGAATGAAGTACATGTTTAGTCTGAATAGATTAGAGAGATTGTTGGTTGAATGCTATTCTTTTGTTTCGATTTTGTAATTTTATTTTTTACATTTTCAATTTAAATCCAATACAATTTTATATTATATATATGTTTCTATATTCATAACACATGACGACTGAAAAACAACCGAAAGTGTTATACTTAACATATGGATCACGAGACGGATTAAAAACTACTGAAAACTGTAGCCGCAAAACCATTTTACGAAATCAACTTCATCGCCGCCGCCGCATCGCGCGGGTACTAGCCTAGTCATTATCAAAATCATTTTATATAAAACGTAAGTAAGGTGTTAGTGACAAACACATGTTGTAGGTATTCGAAAGGAACTTATAATAACTTATTAGACGTTTTACGAAAAGGTTAATCGGTCTATAATTAATCTAAAATTATTAGTATTCGAAAGGAACTGGTAATATAATGATTTGGTAAACTGAATTTGATTTTAGCTAAGAAACTATTCGAAAGGAAGTTTTATAAGAGTAAGTCGAGTATATAAACTTGTTGCTTAATGACTTAGATGTTTAAGGTTTCTATCGTATTCGAAAGGAACGGTGTTTCGTTTTAGATGTCTAAAGTTAGCTCGGTATTCAAAAGGAATCGTGTTATAACATTAGAAGTTAATTCAACCAAACAACCCAAAGTGACAATCGGATAACTAGAAACCAATCCAAACGAGTGTTTTTCCTCATATCTTGATTTATTACAAAACGATACTTGTCATTTTTAGTTAATTTAGAAAACCCACTTGTTACGTGTTACTTGTTACTTTAGCTATTGTCTCAATTATAAATAGTCCCCGTGTTCGAACCCGAAATTTGCCCATACTTTACTACGATCGACAAGGGTACACTTCTCGGTGTCGTAGTCTAGACCAAGCTTATTTTAGGAAAACTAGATTTCGCACATCAACCACTTATTCTACCATAATCTTCTAACCCATCAAACCCTTCTACAACCACCATCTCTCCACTCCCACCACCACATCCCCTTTGTCTCCACCACAACCACTGCCAACATGACAACCCTCGATCTCAATTTAGTTGTTTGCTTCTATTTGTATGTTTGGTTTTTGTGTTTTGAAGAAGATTTAAATATTTAGATGTACATATAGGTTTTAGTTTATATATGGTGTTCAGAGAGAGAGAGAGAGATTTTTAAAATTATGATGAGGTGGTTTTAGGTTACGAAAGATATATTTTGGAATTTATGATGGTGGTGATTTTGGATTATGAAAGAGATTTTTATTTTGGAGGAGAGTGAGTAAGAAAAAGTGTGAAAAAATGAAGATGAGGTGGTGTCCGAAAAATATAGTGGTTAGCGAAAATGGAGGTGGTATGGTGGTGGTGGTGATAATTTAAGAGAGATGATAGGTTTTTGAGGAATGATTGGCGAGCTTAAGTCTTTGAATGTAACCTTGCTAACCGGTTCGATCTCATGCTAAGTAATGTGAACCTAACAATGTTTCTTGATCAAGTAATTGCCGAACACAATAGTCACTTTGTCGAATAGGTTTAGTCGAAGTGGTCGAGGCAGTCGAGCTGCCTAGCCGAGCAAAACTAACCATCGTGACCACTTATGTTTACCGGGCACACGAGAAATGCTAGTAAGACGAGATTGGGTCACGGACTAGCCGAGTAGAGGGATATGTCAGGTGGCGTGGTCGGGTAGTTGTTTTGTTACTGAGGAGATTAGTCGGGTAGAGTAGTCAAGTTGTTGTTGGTTTCGCTTCCTTTGTGTAACCGGGTAAAGATTTCAATGACCGGATATCTCTTACAATCGCGATATCACTTTCCGAAAACAACAATTCGACCCTATATTCTTGGGTTACACGAACTTTGTTTTGGGATAAGAATAAAAGTATGTTCTTGATTTTGGCACAAACCAAGAAACCGTTTGCTAGAGAGTGTTTCGTGTTTTGTGTGTTTTCTCATGAATAACAAGTTCTCTATTTCTAGAGCACCCAAATGTAATGGACATTATTGGTATTAAATAACCATAATGGTCCATAACTCCTAGCGGTTACAAGACCAAGACATTATGGTCATAAAGCTACTAGCGGTTACAAGACAAATACATTATGATCATAAAGCTACTCCATTATCACAGGAGTTGCAAGCTTTAACTGACCATAATGATCTTTCATTTAATGGGTAGACGGTTACAAGACCAAAACATAATGGTCATTAACACGTTTGTAACTCCCCATTAATTGTGTCTTAAAAGAGGTGGTTATAAATCTACCACCATAAAGGTTGTAGTCCTTTATACCGCTTTTGGGTCCGAGATGTTATTGACTTAAGGGGCGTACACTCCGTACACTCCTAACCCGTTTCCAAGTCAAATAACCATTTCTCCAATTACACTAAATTACTAACAATCCTCCCCAATTTAGTGCAATTCCTTTTCATGAAATAAATAAACAAAACAAAACTTATGCATAAATGAAAATGTCTTGAAGATTGAATTTTTATCTTAGTACATTACACATTTCAAATATTCGAGAATCGGGGTGTTCTAAAAATTGAACCCTTCAACCCATTTGAATAACTGAAGATAATATACACACAAGTTTTCAAACACTTTAAAGCTATCCTGACACTATATAAGTCATGTGTCCATATCCATTCATGAATGTATCCAAAGCTAAAAGTCCAAAGCTTTCTTGAAGCGGCAAAACTTCACATTCACATAGGTAGTTCCCTTCACTCGTGCACCTGCTTCTGCACTTTTTCAAATAAACTATTAAGAAGTATTACTTCAACCTAATCCTCAGCAGGACCGAGCACATACCTTGGGATGATATATATTAACAATGTGCTCCAATTTCTGAGTGCATGCTTTCCACATTGAATTCAGCTCCTAATTCAAATTAGGAGGGAATTGGGTGTCTTACAATCAGAAATTAAGGTGGACTTTAAACTCATCCCTTTCACAGACTTAATAACCAAGTCTCTAGCCAATCCCTTCGTCAAGTGATCGGCTAAGTTTTGTTGTGACCTCACAAACTCTACAGAAATCACCCCATTTATGATAAGCTCACGAATCATGCTATGTCTAACACCTAAGTGTCTAGACTTCCCATTGTACATATGGCTATAAGCCTTTGCCAATGTTGCAGCACTATCATAGTGGATAGACATGGGTGCTATAGGTTTAGGCCATAATGGAATCTCATAAATCAAGTTCCTTAGCCATTCCGCTTCTTTACCAGCAGCAGCTAAAGCAACAAATTCAGAATCCACTGTTGAGTTAGTAATACATGTTTTCTTCTTGGAAGCCCATGAAATTGCACCTCCCCCAAGCAAGAACACCCAACCACTTGTTGAATAATGATCTTTAACATTGATAAACACGCAACACAATAGAATTGAATGAAACATCTTTATATTAAAAGAACTAATGAAAAGTAATAAAGTACCAATGATCTGAATGCTTAAAAAACGAAATTAACGAGTCTAACAATACCAAAATACTCCAAGAATTCGTGGTCCCAAGCTAGGGTTTCAATACTCCAAAAATAACGTATGATAATGATTATAATAAACCCTAAACTCTTTTATTAAAACGTCACAACTGCTGCTGGCCTCGAGGACCCGCGGGACGGGCGTCCCTCGCCTGTTTCCCAGCCTTCTCGTTTTGCTTCTTGTTTTCGCTTCATTTCTCGTGGCCAATTGATTCTCGTCTCAAAATATAACGGGAATACAACCTTGACCCGTTTTCTTCATTCTCAGCTCTAATTGTGTCACTTCCGCTCCAGAACTCCGGCTAATACCTGTATAACATTTTAGTACCAAAATTGCCCGAAATTCCCAACATCCGTTATGAATTAAACTTTAAAAAAAACAAATATCGCATATAATAATATGATTAAAATATGCGATATCAAATCCCCCCATACTTAACATTTGCTTGCCCTCAAGCAAATCCAGTTCAATTCAATTTAATTACCAAACCATGATTTAAAAAGCATAACCAAACACCTCACGAATTATTGGGAGTAATTCACACAAATCTCTCGAACTAGTCTAAAGGGTATGTAAAATATTCTGTAAATCCACTCAATTGCTCAGTCATGGTGAGTTTTCTATCATAGGCTTGATAAAGTATCGTTTCTCCACCACTAGAGTCTAGGTACAACTAAACGGGGACTTTTATTCGGGATGTAATGTACAGGTAAAGGCATGTGAATAAATATATAGAGGTTAAATGGGTAAATAAATAAAAGTATACAAATAAATGTAGTATACATCTAAACTTAGAATGAATCCGAACTCCTAAACGCTAATGAACCAATTGCTCCATATAACTTCAATTTCCTCCGAATTACATAACTCATGCTACAACTACTTCTACTTTATTTCTTCAAAAACTCAAAATACATAAAACTGCATACTTTACAACTTTCTTTTTTTTCTTTTGTTTTCTCTTTTTTTTTTCTTTTCTTTTGCTAACAAATAAATATATAATACAAAGGCTAACGATATTCGATAATTTCAATGCCTTAACATTTCTGACTTCAATCTTCATGTACACACTCAATAGCAATCTCAAAACTAAGTTCGGATTCATCTAAAAATGAAAAGAAAAGGCTAAAGTACAAAATGTTTAGTGGATTTAAATGAAACGAAAAAGTTAAGCGCAAAGTGGTTAACTAGAGTATCTAACACTAAAAGTAAGTGTTACAAAGGGTTAAATGGAAATTAGCTAACCAATGTGATTAAGCTATAATTATTTAACAAGAAACGAATAGGCTAAATCAAATGGTTTATTCCTAAATTGCCCCTAAAGTTGTACCAAATTACACTAGGTTCACCTAATGCAACGCTCATCTATGGTCTCGAAACGTATGACTATGTCAAGTTCTAAAGTCATCAACCATCGGCACACTCATACAAAAGAAAAAATAGCATTTAAAATGAATGCTTTCAAGGCTCAAAATCTCACTTTTCTTTGAGTAGGGTATAAAACGTGCTAGGTTATGCAACAGATTAAAATTTTCTCAAGACACGTCATAATTTTTTTTTTTTTTTTTTTTTTTTTTTTAAAATACAATACACTGACTAAACTAAACACAACGGATGTTTTTCCTCAACCCCCCCATACTAGAGTTGGACAATGCCCTCATTGTACAAAACGATTCAAAACAAAGGAAAAACATCACAAACAAATAAAATAAGTACGTTAACATTAGCTAGCACAAATAAATAAATAAAAACAAAAAATAAACTAAGAAATAAAAAGAAATAAGAAAAAGAAAGTTTATCTGAAACGACCACCAACTCTCTCTCGATGCCCAGGCGCCAGCCTTGCCGACATCCCTCCAAATCTCCTACTATGCCATGTCATCGGGGGAACGGAAAACAGATGGTTCCCCATCCCCTCCGGAGTACGTACCAAACTGCGGCTGGCCACTAGGACCACTCTGCTGCGGATGCTGCTGCTGAGACTGAGGGGGATAGTAAAATCCGCCCTGACGATGTGAAGGAATGAAGATATCTGGTGGAAACCTGACCCATACTCTGAGCCTCTCGCTGCGCCCACTGATCCATATAGGGCTGATAACGCTCCTGATGATAGGTCACACGAGCCAGCTGAGACCCCCATCATCCGCTGATCCTCAAAGTAGTACTCCTGGAATCTCTGTTGAGACTCATACATCTGTTGCTGAGATGTCTGCATCTCAGTCAACTGTCGAGATAGAGCCTCCATAGAGTACGGATCACTCGGCTCCTCATCTGACTCTGACTCACCAGACCCAGAAACATCACGTGTACTTCCCATCAAGTGCCCAGCTCGATCAACCATCGAAATATTCCTCAATGCAACAATATCCAATGTACGAACCCCGGCTACCGAACCAACTGTAGCATCCAAATTCCCCCTATCGGCTACCCCTAACTTAAAAGCTAAGTGGCATATAAAGGCGCCACCACACACTGCCCCATCTCCCTTACCATACGCCCTGTCGTATAAATAACGTGCCAAACATCTGGCAAGGTTACATGGACGTCGAGATAGAACACAGTAGAGAAAAAATAGATCCTGCTGGGTGCAATTATTCATGCAATTTACTCTAGCCGAAATGGACTCAACAATTGCCCGAAACAGTATCCGATGCATCGGGTTGACCATGACTGCCTGTTTAATGCTCTTATGATAAGGTTCGGTACTAATCTCATACTGTCGCCAAAACAACCCAGCCTTCATCCCAGCAGGCCAAGTCGCTAACCCCTGAGTAAAATCTACTCCCAAAACCTCCTCTTCTGTGTAAATACCCATGGAAACACCAAACTCGGCATAAGACATTGTAAATGTCCTCCCGCCCAGTTGAAAAGTCATAACTGTCTCGGTGGTGGAACCCATAGCCGTATTCAAACGAAAACTGCAATAAAATTCTTCCACCAATCCCTGATAAACCCCAGACTTGATTGCAAAAAATCGCTTCCAATCCGCGGTTAGAAGCTCCTCTAATTCAGCTTTAAAATGCAAATTCTCAACAGTCTCCCAATCCAAAGTCCGATGTCCAATAATACGCTTCTGACGAAGCGCTTCCAAGGAAATTTTTGGCTGATACTTCTCGGGTATATCCCTGGGGTTTCGCTCCTCCTGTGGTGGCACATTTCTGCTACTTCGTGATTTCTTAGCTACACGTGGTCGACTCATCTACAAAACAAAGTCACATATACAAAAAGAATACAAATGTTAAACAACAAACTTTACATTAAAACTTCAGTCCCGTTCCATATGCCCCTCATAATACCAAATAAATGATTATAATACCGCTAATTTAATTGCCGAAAATACTAAAATAAAATTTCAAACTAAGTTTAAAAATTTCAAGTGTAACATAATCAATTTAAGCAATCAAACTAGACGAAATCATAGTATCAAATTAACCATTAACAATCAAATTGACAAAATTTTCAACCCCCCCATACTAGTGCAAACTTAGGATGAAAATTTTCAAGCAAACAATGCAATTTAATTGTTAAAATCACTTATCTAGGTTTCTTTTTACTTCCTAAACTCATAGAACATCAATACACACAAAACCCCCAATTCAATTTCAATTCTAAACCTAGGGTTCATAAGCCAAAATCCCTATTTAAATGGTTTCTAAAGTAATAATCATGCAACAATTCAATATGGAATCAAAGAATTGAATAATTATAAGAAATAGAAACTAACCTTGAATTTGTATGCAAAAAAGTGAAATTAAGAAGCTGAAATTCGTATGTTATGTGTGTTCTCGGTTTGGGATAAGGAAAGAAAAAGGAATGGAATAAAAGTGTGCAGCAAATAACAACAAAACAGGCAACCAGGCCCAGCCCGTGTGACGGGCGTCCCTCCTGCGGGACGGGCGTCCCTCGCCCAATTGTCTCGGGCGTCCCGACTATAGAACGGGCGTCCCACATGTGTAACGGGTGTTCTAGTTTCTAGGACGGGGGTTCCAGTACGCGTGTTTATGGTGCAACTCTGCACCTTTTTTTTTTTTTTTTTTTTTTTTTTGAATGAAAACGAAATAAAAGACATAAAACGGAAGACGTACCTTAATCGTGACACGTGTACTTCCAAAATAAAAAGAAAAAATATACAAGTTACCTCGGGTTGCCTCCCGCAAGCGCTAAATTTATCAGTCGAGTCGTTAGCTAGACTCGTGTTCCCGTTTCTTACTTGTCAATGGCATAAAAGCCATCCTCAGCTAACTCCACATGCTCCTCGTCTTCCTCATGGTCGCCAAAAGCCAACGCTTCCTCCATGACATCGAACATCTTGGTTCGCTTCACCCAAGCGTCATGCCACTCTCGAGCCTCAATAAGCAGTGATAAAACATCTCCAATTTTCCAAACATCGTCACTTTTGCTTTCATTGAATTTCGTCTTCTTAAATTCCTCCCATGCTGTATCATCTCTGAGATCCTCAAATTCCTGCAAAAAAATTTCCTTTTCTCGACAAGTAAAAGAAAATAAATCAAAAGGGTCGGGAGACATACCGTGACAAGTTTCCCCCAAACTTGAGTTTGACTTCTCGAGCTCTTCCTTAAATGGAATCCTTTCCTCCAACAACGTTGCACCCGGATTGTTGATTAAATATTCAATCTCTAATAAATCTAAATCCGGGTCGGATTTCTCCAGTTTCAAGCTCGTACAAGTCTTCTCAAATTTCTCCAGCTCCATTTTCAAGATGGGATCAAAATCCTCGAGCTCCTGATCTTCCTCCTCTTCAAACGCAATTTGTCCCCCACGTATTTCCTGCACATCTAGGTCAAGCATTTCATCAACAACATCAATACGAAAGCATGTATCATCACAAGAATAAGAATGCTTTAAAGCTCGATCTACAGTAAAAACAATTCTTTCCTCCTTAACTCCCAAAGAAATTTTCCCTTCCTGAACACGAATGATAGCATCCGCAGTATGTAGAAATGGTCTACCTAAAATCAAAGGTACCTTGCTATCCTCCTCCATTTCTAATATGACAAAATCAACGGGAAACACAAATTTACCTACTTGCACTCGCATATTTTCGACTATACCTAAAGGGTATTGGTATGAACGGTCGGCGAGTCTAATAGCCATACGAGTAGGTTTTAATGCCCCTAACCCCAATTTAACATACAATGAATAAGGCATAAGATTTATACTAGCTCCTAAATCAGCTAATGCCTCACAAGTTATTGTTTTACTCAAAGTACATGAAATTAGAAAACTCCCTGGGTCTCCTAACTTTGGTGGAAGCTGGTTTTGAATAAGTGCTGAACACTCTGCATTTAAAAACGTCGCTTGAGCTTCCTCCAACTTCCCTTTTCCAGTTACAAGCTCCTTGATAAATTTGGCGTAATTTGGCATTCCTGAAATCAAGTCAACCAAAGGAACATTAATATGCACAGATTTAATCATATCAACAAATTTACTGTACTGTTCTTGCATTTTCTCCTTCCTCAAACGTTGAGGGAAGGGAACTTCCGGCTTGTATTCTTTCACTTTAGGTGACACCGCCGGTTTTGGCTGAACAGCTGGCGTAACTTCCGGTCCCTCTTCTTCCTCATTCTCCCTCACTTCAACATTAGATTCCTGCACAACTGGATTAGTAACACATGCAGACTCATTAACATTACCAAAAACTCTACCAGACCTTGTAAACACCGCATTCACATGCTCGTTTCGAGTGTTAGGAGGTTGAGATTTTTGCCCTCCAGTTTGCCAAAATGGTTGCTGCCTTGGGTTCTGTTGTGTGTTACTTGGCAACTGCCCATTAGGTCTAGCTGCATGTTGATCACTTAGTCTATCCAATCTCTTCTCCAAATCACTAAGTGCTGCTTGTTGATTCCTTTGTCCTTGCTCCAATTTCTCATGAAGGACCTTAAACTGGTTGTCTGTTGCTTCATTCTTCGCTGACTGAGTTTGAATGAAGTTTTTCATTATGTCCATCAAACCCGATTCCTCTTCTTCCTGCTGTTGATTCTGGTTATTCCTTGGGTACCTGTTTTGAGAATTTCCAGAATTGTTAGCATAAAATTATTATTACCAGAGAGTTATAATTAACCCGAATTACGGTTATGAAACCGGTTCTCTGAAATGCTCCCTGGTACTGATTTTGCGCGAACTTCACATCTTCACTTTCTGCTTCTCTTCTCTCACATCACAATCTTCAGTGTAGTGGAGTCCCCCACAGTGGTCACAACCATTTGCCATCACATTCATATCCTTCCCAACTCTACTAAACTGAGTGTCTATCCTCGAAAAATTACTATCCATTTTACTAGATAAAGCTTTAATCTCAGCCATCACCTCTTCATTCCCACTACTACTCTCAGCACTAGCAACTACTTTTTTCTCTCTCTTTCTCTACCAAATTGATTCTGTTCTCTAGATAAATCATTAATAACTGATCATCCAACATCTTGGTCGCATCGTTGATGGATTTGTAACTT
>CAJVGC010000060.1:17288159-17339087 GCA_910822075.1 Senecio squalidus | reverse complement strand
GCACATCCGAAACGAACCATGTTTCTTCTTTACAAATAAAATAGGAGCACCCCAAGGAGAAGAACTAGGGCGAATAAAACCCTTGTCGGTTAGTTCTTGCAATTGGATTGAAAGATCTTGCATTTCCGAAGGAGCGACACGATAAGGAGCTTTGGCAATAGGAGTTGCATTAGGAATGAGATCAATGCGGAATTCCACTTGTCGTACAGGAGGTAATCCAGATACGTCTTCGGGAAAGACTTCGGGGAAATCCCGAATGATGGGAATATCTTCAAGTTTGAGCGTTTCTTTCCTTGTATCAATGATGTGAGCTAGAAACGCATGTTAACATGGAAGATCCTTCTTATGCTTACGCAAGTAGCTATAAGCTTGCGTACATGACATGAGTTTAAGTCCCTTTGATTTTGTTTCACCACAAACCGTAAGAATACTACCATCAGCACACGGAATACGAATAGATTTATCAAAGCAAATGATCTCGGCATGATGTCGGGATAACCAATCCATCCCTACGATAACGTCGAAACTACCCAAATTCATAGGCACTAAATCTATAGCGAAATCACGATTCCCTAGACTTAAGGTACAATCATTCAAAAAGAACTTAGTTTAAGAACCTTGCCATTGGCTACTTCGACACTAAGGGGATCATGCAACTTATTTCTTTTCAAAGCAAGCAAAGGTTCAAATTGGGTAGAGAAAAAGCTACGATCGGCACCCGAATCAAGTAAAATGGAAGCATAAATACCATTGATGAGAAACGTACCATTAACGTTCCATGAATAAAGATTAGACTTTAACGAGTAACGATAATTGACTGGGCGTACGCTTAACAATGACCAACGAATGAGTTAACGAGTGACTAACAGGTAATTAACGAATGAGTAATGAATAATTAACGGATGATTAACGAATGATTAACGAATGATTAACGAATGATCAACGAATGATTATTGATTCACGTATGATTAACGTATCCGTATCACTCACGTATAATGTTTAAAGAAATCATAAAATAATGAATATATAAATACGAATAAAATTGATTTTTGAGGGTTACGGTTAAATCCGTAGAAATTCTCGACATATCAAGAATACCAACTCCAAAGAATCATATCGTGACCTAGGAGAGGATGACTCTCGTCCAAATTTCCCAGTTTGGTATACGTAATTGTAACGAGATACCGCTCTAGACAGAAATTGAACTACCGATCTTCCAAACCTTACAGCCTTATAACACGAACTTTTAGAATTTTAATTCAAGACGATAAGGGTAAAACATTTCATTATTAAAGATTTGGTTTAAGTGTCGCGCTTTGGCCTAGGAGAGGAGTGTTCGTCGAGAGTTTACGAACCAGTATCGTTAACGCTCTCTCGATTAGTCACATCCAAACCTTACAGTTACTACGCAAACAAGTACTAAATCTTTAATAAGGTTTAGAAATATATATATAGTATTTATAATTTTTGAAAACGACGAATGAAGAATCTCTCAAAAGAATTTAGTAAGAGGAACACAAAAATTAGTTAAAAACAATTTTTATGATGCATGAACACACGAGGACGTGTGTGGGGTAGCTTATAGACTAGGTCGTTTTCTAACCACCTAATTCCCTATAAACACGAGCTCTGATACCAACTGTAACACCCCGGATAAAGCGGAATACACCTGAGGCATTACAATTGTTCCTAACTCGTGTTCCTCTATTAGGTTATAATAGACACATTTAATGATTTAAATGAATGCATTAAAGATGAATTAATGTTTTACAGAAAAGTAACCGAAAAACGACAAAAGACTTAAATTATTCATTAATGTCATTAACTAGGTCCAAGCTCTTATGTTTTCTTCAAGCAAACCTATCCATTTCCTGTATCATGTAAAAAGTAAACGTCAATACAAAAGTATTGGTGAATAAACAAGTTTAAGACACAAGTATAAAGTATAAAAAAAAATTACGTAATAAAGAGTATAAAAGTAATATAAATAAATATGTAAAATGTTGTGACAACCGTCAAAAATCTAGGTACTTGTTTAGCTACTATGTCGGTTCGAAATCATTAGTCACTCTTTTATCGTATTCGCTTTGTTCTAGTTCGAAATTGTTGAGTCGGTACCTTGTCGGAACTAGTGTCGGAATAACTTCCGGAATCAATTTTATAAGTCCTAATACCAAGAAAACACATATTGAACTTTCATAAGTTCATAACTAATCATAATTAAGAACTTTCAGTTAACAAAAAGGTCCAACGAAGCAATAACGTAAAAACGAAAAATCAGAAAAACTGAAATTTTTGCCCGGTGCGCCGCACCCCTTTGCTAGGTGCGCAGCACCTAGCTGCAGATTTCAAAAATTTTACAACTTTGGTCCTTTTCTCGTTTTTGTAACCTTTCAACCAATCCATCTCGGGTTAAAACACTCAATTATTGTCATTTCAGTATTCCAAAACCCCATTACTATACCTATCTAATTCTTTTTCTTTTTCATTTTTACAAAATCAAAACACACACATAAAAACACACACAACTACTTTCTCTCAAAAACCTTTCAAGTGTTCTTCATTTCCAGAGACTTTCCACCATAGAAACCCATTATTTATCCATACAAATCGTCCAAATCGTCTAGAGGAGCAAGGGGTGTCGTTTATTTCGAAAAGGACTAAGCTTGTAAAGATTTTTGAAGCAAAAATCCGACCAAAAACATCATCCATTCAATTTCCTTCGGTAGAAACCTTTCTCCTATCTTTATTTACTGTTTTTACTAATTGCATGTAAGATCTAAACAATAAAAATGAGTTTTTATAAAGATTTATATCACTTTCTCTACAAAAACGATTTTCATCTAGATGATACTTAGATCTATGTTTTTGTGGATAAAAGTTGTTTAGAAACCATAAAAATGATGTTTTATAAGTTATCTACTGGTTGCATGTCGAAATCTTTGAGTCACAAAACGTTTTTAGCAAGAAAAACACAAAACGGGAAAAAGACAGCAGCTAGGTGCGCAGCACCTGTGTCCAGGTGCGCAGCACCGAGCTGCTGTTCTCCTGAAAATCGTCGTTTTACTCGTCTAAAACTTATACACACATTCTGGACTTTTGTCAATAACATTATTGGACTGAGATGAATAAAAATGATAATAATGATGACTTGTATTGGACTTATTGGACTTGTGGTGAAGTTATTTTGTGTATATATATGTTTTGTGAGCGGAAATGATTGTAGGTTTTGGACATGAAATTTGGGCGCGGAAGCGCTGCCCAAATTTCGTTAGAAAACCTAAACCATTTCAGTAACCAAAACATGTTTATCATAATAATAACTTTGACTTTGAACTTTCGAACTAAACATAACGTTAATCGCTTCGGACCAAATTTTGGAACAATATTGGACTTAACACATAATCATAAACAAAAGTTACATAATCTTATATAAAGAACCTAATAAGACATTAACTTTTGGACAATCTTGGTACTCTTAGGCAATCCGTGATTCCCGGCTCCCCTATCCGACCGATTCCGAGTTCGCTCTCTTCGCAAACCGTGAGTTACACCCCTCTCTTCTCTTACATTTTAAGTACTCTTTTTGGGGGAAACATGAGATCAAACCTTTTGTGAAATTGTACGACTATTTTGAATTTGGTCTATTTAAACTATTTTGACTTATTGAACGTGTACGACTAATTTGACTTTTGGTACTTATTGAACTATTTTGACTTTGGTCTATTTAAACTATTTTGACTTATTGAACGTGTACGACTAATTTGACTTTTGGTACTTATTGAACTATTTTGACTTTGGTGTATTTACACTATTTTGACTTTGGTCTATTTAAACTATTTTGACTTTGGTCTATTTAAACTATTTTGACTTATGGATCTTTAAACTATTTGGACGACTTTGGGACTATTATTGTACGACTATTTTGTCCTTGGTCTTTTTGAACTATTTTGACTTATTGAAATTGTACGACTATTTTGTCTAATATGCGTAAACGACATCAATTGTTCGGATGGCTTACTTTAGACTCCCTAGGTTTGCCTCTTTGGATACTTGAATAGACATTGATAGCTTGGTTGTATTAGGTGCTAAACCCTAGGTGAGAATATAACGCCGTAAGTGCAGACTAAAAGACTTTTTTAAATTTGTTCGACAAAATTCCCACAATTTACTTGGACGACTATACACACTATTAACACAAGCCGTTAGCATATATTATGGGTATCGATACTTAGGAGCGGTCACTCCTTACCAATGGGTAGCGACCAAGGTACATATTGCTAAGTCCTCGCGGACTCGACTATAGACTTGACTAGTGGGCAGGTACTTGACTAGAATCGGATTAGTGTGTAGACTAAATCTTACGTATATTGAGCTTAGTGGTTGGTACAACTCGAGGATCATAGGTCTATATTACGCATATATCTACTTACTGTCTTGCCCATGTGGGATAATCCACCGCTGAGGTAATGGCTATGCCCCTTTTTGCTCGCTACACTATTTGACTTTGTATTTGACTTAGACTTACTTTGGTCGTACTTGGAATTGTTTGGACGTACTTGAACTTATTTTAAACTTACTTGAATTTATTCTAAAAGTACTTGAAATTGTCTTGAAATTAGGTTATTCTTGAATTTTAAGCACTTAAATTTAATTAAGTTACTCTTGAATTTTTAAGTATCGGATCTTATCTTAAAAATTCTTTGACCTTGAACGACTTTTGAACTTTTAAAAAGATCTTGAATTCGTCTCGGACTCTTATGAACTCTTAAATTGAACTTTTCTTCAATTCATAAACTGTAACTCACTCACTACGTTTTCGTAGTTGACACTTTATCTCATGTTTCAGGAACTAAGCGTAAGTTATGAAGTGCATTGCTCGGGCGGGTCAAGTCCATTATGTGAAGTGTACTTTGGGAAGAAGACCTTATCTTGGGAATTTTATTTAAAAATACTTTTGTTATGTATTATGGTCTTATATTGAATCTTGGTTGTATCTTTGACTTATACTTTTCAATTTAAATTTTAATGACTCGAACCGTTATTTTTAGTGTAACCCGTGAAATGATTCTTTGCTCTTCACATTCCGTGTTTCCGCTTTAGCGGGGTGTGACAGACTTGGTATCAGAGCACGGGTTATAGTGAAAACGGTTTTAAAATCTTTCAAAAAGTTTTCGAAACCAAAACTATAACCAAGGCTTTTCAGAAAACGTCATTTTCGGGTTCAAACTTTAGTATGTTATTCTCCGCAATTGCATGATTAACTTTTTCAACTATGCGTGATTTGATCAACCACGCGTAGTTCAAAATGAATTATGCAAGAACGGAAAATGAAAGGCTATCGTTAAACGGTTTTGAGTCCATAAATTCCCGGTCTTGTCAATTCCCGACACTCACATGATTGACCCGTGCATGCATTTTACTTACGTTTTTCCTATTCTTAGTTTCCCCGTACTTATGTAACTCTCTATTCGCAGATACGCCATGTCTCAGTCCTCGAACTCTCGATCCCAGACTCGATCATTTTCCCGAGCCGCCTCCCCCTCTCACGAACCTTCTGAGGGCCACACAGCATCCGAGAGTCAGCGTCATCAGACGACTGACCCAACGGAAGACACGTCCCGGACCATCAGTAGCAGTAATGGGTCCAGCCCAAGGACGGTACTTCCACCTCCTAGGCTGGTGCCCGTTGCAGCACCCCAGCCCCGAGGACCCAACGCTGAAGCACTTGTGCATCGACAGTCGGGCCCGTTCCGACCCGCGCCTCCCCAGTCTTTCTTGGACCCCTACGATCCCGCCTTTCGCACTCCGATATCGGAGCGTTACGCATGGGATCGTCAGTTCATCGAGGAAAGACGGCGTGCGCAGGAGCCCGGACCCTCCCGACCCATGATGCCGCCTACTCATCAGCCTCTTCCACCAGACGCCTTCCTCAACTTACACCGTCAAGTTCGTGGACTTGCCGAGGAAGCCCAGGAGCAGGGCCTCCTTCTATTTGAAGTCTCCGATGCTGCGAACGAACTAGCACAGCAGTCCCGGCGGATCATCCTGACGGCTCAGGCCACCGCCCGGACCGTCCAGTGCCTCGTCAGAGCTTGCATAGTCATGGGAGCACTTGTCGCAGCTCTCGCCGCCATGATGTTCTTGGAAGAGCGTTATTAGGCATATTTTCCCTTTTCTTTGTACTGTACCGGCTTAGTCGTAATTTTCCCATTGTACACGACTTAAGCCATTAGTTATTATCTCTCTATGTATTGTACTCGTATTTCTCTCAGTGAATTTGTTATGTGTACCGAAACTTCTTATTATTAATGAAACTTCTATCTTTTATCATTAGGTCTATCGTATCTTGTGAACTTTGTGCTTGTTGCGAACACCATGATTCTATCTCTTAAATCATAATCTTGCGTGTACTACTTGATCATTCGTGTTAATTTCGTGCTATGACTATCTATGGTCACCTTAATCGTAATTCTTATCATATCTCATCTGCACGTTCTAAACCCAGCCTAAATTCTTCCTGTTGCAGAATCATGACACCACCGCACTTGAGTGCTAGTGACCTCGCCGAGCAAGTCATTGCCCAGATGAACGCAGCAATACCTGACTTGATCGCCCAGGTAATCGCCGGAGTGAGCGACAGGATCTTCAGAGGCGATAACCCCGACACCTTTTGTTCGGAGACCAATCGTGACAACAACCTCCCTTCTCCTCCAGCCCCCGTCACTCGGAGGAAAAGTGAGAAGCGTAGGGCTAGTCACCAACCCTTAAGGGGCGACCTCATTAAGAAGCCCGCCATCAGACGCCGAGAGTATGCTGGATCGCACCCTAAGTGCGGTAAGTGCTACCGGCATCACATTGGGGACTGCCTAGCGTGCTACTCGTGCAACAAAATCGGACACCTCTCCCGACATTGTCGTGAACGTGCTGCTGGACAGGACGAGAACCTTGGAACTAACCCCTTACCTCCCCCTCCTGCCCTTTTCCAACAAAGGGAGAACAAGAGAAGGAAACTTCACCACCGAATCTCATGGGCTAGTATCACCCAGGGATACCCCACCATACCTCGAACCCACACTGGACCGCACACCCAATGCAGCAGGTGCCCCTTCCCCCATGTCCGGAAGTGCCCGGTATGCAAACTTTGCAACACCGTGGGGCACTACCCCTGGTGCTGTCCAGAAAATGCGAACAGAAGGCTGCTATGTCTCGAATGTGGGAGCAACCAGCACCTCCGTGAGGATTGTCTCTTAGAGCATACCACAGAGACCCTCGGTGCTCTCGCAATCACAGCCGAGGAAACCTCTCAGGACCTTAAAGCAGCTACTGGTACGTTCCCTGTCAAATAACCCTCTTTCCTTCCGCACTATTTGATTCAAGAACTGAAGAAAACCTTGCCCCTCGGAGATTAGACATCTCATCAGTTTAGGACCTCAGGCTTACGAATAGTTTTCCTTCGAATATGCCAACGATCCAATAGCCGCACCTACAAATGCAAATTTAGGATTCCCAGTACGTCGTTCGCCTAAAATTTTCCCACCGACCCAGTTCTTACCGAACCATCAAGCCTTGACGCTATCGTCAGATAGACCAATCACCGCACTATTGAGTTAAGGTCGTTCGTTCCGATAAACTCACTAGCATCCCGTGAAGGACTACGACGCACCCTCCGCTCGCGAAGTCGAGTATAAATCTAAGAAATGCCGAGTCCAAGACACCTCTGTGGTCGAGGACCATCCAAAGCTTTCCTGAGAAATTGCCCGGACTATCGCCGAAAGCGACGAGCGAAAATTCCAAATAAACCTTGTTCCTAGCACGACACCAATAGCCAAGGCCCCCTACCATCTAGTACCACTTGAGATGCTAAGGCGGCCAAAGCCGCTGTAGGAACTTCCCAACCCTAACTCTACCACACAAATTCAACCTGGGGAGCTCAGCTTCCCTAACGAGAGACAGACAGACCCATCCGTTGTACGCTAAGCGTCATGAACTCATCAAGCAGACCGTCGTGAACCGATAACCATCCCTGAGGATCGACAACCAGTCCGAATAGTTGCAGGATGCAACACACCTTTCGAAGGTCGACCCCGCCCAAGTTATCCCCAGGTTCGCGACATTTTGACCAACACTTTCGAGGACCGCATGTCCCAAACTCGATGCAAACCACCCAAGCCTTTCCCCTGTAAGTACGCCTAAACGACACATCGCCGGTATTCATGGACTTAATAAACAAGTGTGTAGGCCGTACTCGGATAATTGATAACCATACCCCTCGCCGGCACTCACACCTACTCAAGGAAGATCCTGGGAGCATCCCAAACTAACCCTAGAACGCTCCCGAGATCAGAGGTTGTACGCTCAATGCTCAAAGTGCAAATTCCGAACCTGAGCAGAACATTTCCCTGAACTCATAGCCAGCCTTGCACGAGCCGAACTCAGGCCAAACACAACTCGTTGCGCCAAGCTCCAAGCTCGAGCTCTGAGATCTGAAGGTATTCGCGAACCTATTCCCGTCAAGGGCCATCGAATTGTTATTCCATTTACCCGGGATCCGACTTGCTGTAACTGGAGTTCCCGAGAATACTATTCTGGCCGGACATTGTGTAAGGACACCACCCTGTATCCTGCCAAGTGCCTCACTTACCTCGAGGTCAAGGCATGATACCGGAACTCATCCCTCTATTAGGCGATCTACGTCCCTCCCTCTTCGGAATGCCCTCCTGAGAATCGCCAGGAACGCGACTAGACCTCATCATCTCTCACAATTCGCCTGTCTTTAATCGGGTACACTTATGTCACGGACCCCGTGCCAGCACTAAGTGTGAACCCATCAGTCTATGCATGGACGCAAGTGTCAAACACCGCCTTGTCGGCTAGGAGCTGACGGTTGACGACTTGCAAGGTCCTACGTCTACCTCTACTCGCGAATGACTAGAAGCTCTCCGTACCCGGCCAAGGAGCTGCGTGACCAACTAGAAGTAAAGCCCTCAATTCCTTAGATGGCAATAGGGTATCTCCTAGGATATCGCCACGGAAGGAGGATAGTCTGCTTCAAGAAACACGGCGAACCAAGCCGAAGTACCTCGGTTCAACCTGAGTTCTAGAACATATCGATCCAAGCTTTGCACTGCCTTCAGTTTTCTCAACCATCTCCTAACATTCTTATGTGCCCCTTTTCACACTTGAAGAGTGTTCATCGAATGAGACCCTCGTCATCTCCCTAAATCAAGGTCAAATCCGCTGCTAAACCAAGTTCCTTGTTGGAACACTTAGGTTGTTGACTCTAAGGTCAAACAGCATTGACCGAACCTAGTACCCATCTCTGAGTACAGTGGGACCTCCGACGCAGTCCCACTACCGCGTGAAGGCG
This sequence comes from Senecio squalidus, assembly GCA_910822075.1. Lineage (NCBI taxonomy): Eukaryota > Viridiplantae > Streptophyta > Magnoliopsida > Asterales > Asteraceae > Senecio > Senecio squalidus. The sequence continues at coordinate 17,329,717 of CAJVGC010000060.1, read as the reverse complement.
CATGGACCGAAATTCGTCAGGAGAATCCACTACGATTCAACGGCAAAATTTTTCCCCAGGAGACGAACTAAATTTCGGGACGAAATTCCTTTCAACCCGGGGAGAATGTGACAACCGTCAAAAATCTAGGTACTTGTTTAGCTACTATGTCGGTTCGAAATCATTAGTCACTCTTTTATCGTATTCTCTTTGTTCTAGTTCGAAATTGTTGAGTCGGTACCTTGTCGGAACTAGTGTCGGGATAACTTCCGGAATCAATTTTATAAGTCCTAATACCAAGAAAACACATATTGAACTTTCCTAAGTTCATAACTAATCATAATTAAGAACTTTCAGTTAACAAAAAGGTCCAACGAAGCAATAACGTAAAAAAAAAAAATCAGAAAAAACTGAAATTTTTGCCCGGTGCGCAGCACCTAGCTGCAGATTTCAAAATTTTTACAACTTTGGTCCTTGTCTCGTTTTTGTAACCTTTCAACCAATCCATCTCGGGTTAAAACACTCAATTACTGTCATTTTAGTATTCCAAAACCCCATTACTATACCTATCTAATTCTTTTTCTTTTTCATTTTTACAAAATCAAAACACACACATAAAAACACACACAACTAATTTCTCTCAAAAACCTTTCAAGTGTTCTTCATTTCCAGAGACTTTCCACCATAGAAACCCATTATTTATCCATACAAATCGTCCAAATCGTCTAGAGGAGCAAGGGGTGTCGTTTATTTCGAAAAGGACTAAGCTTGTAAAGATTTTTGAAGCAAAAATCCGACCAAAAACATCATCCATTCAATTTCCTTCGGTAGAAACCTTTCTCCTATCTTTATTTACTGTTTTTACTAATTGCATGTAAGATCTAAACAATAAAAATGAGTTTTTATAAAGATTTATATCACTTTCTCTACAAAAACGATTTTCATCTAGATGATACTTATATCTATGTTTTTGTGGATAAAAGTTGTTTAGAAACCATAAAAATGATGTTTAATAAGTTATCTACTGGTTTCATGTCGAAATCTTTGAGTCACAAAACGTTTTTAGCAAGAAAAACACAAAACGGGAAAAAGACAGCAGCTAGGTGCGCAGCACCTGTGTCCAGGTGCGCAGCACCGAGCTGCTGTTCTCACGAAAATCGTCGTTTTACTCGTCTAAAACTTATACACACATTCTGGACTTTTGTCAATAACATTATTGGACTGAGATGAATAAAAATGATAATAATGATGACTTGTATTGGACTTATTGGACTTGTGGTGAAGTTATTTTGTGTATATGTATGTTTTGTGAGCGGAAATGATTGTAGGTTTTGGACATGAAATTTGGGCGCGGAAGCGCTGCCCAAATTTCGTTAGAAAACCTAAACCATTTCAGTAACCAAAACATGTTTATCATAATAATAACTTTGACTTTGAACTTTCGAACTAAACATAACGTTAATCGTTTCGGACCAAATTTTAGAACAATATTGGACTTAAGACATAATCATAAACAAAAGTTACATAATCTTATATAAAGAACCTAATAAGACATTAACTTTTGGACAATCTTGGTACTCTTAGGCAATCCGTGATTCCCGACTCCCCTATCCGACCGATTCCGAGTTCGCTCTCTTCGCAAACCGTGAGTTACACCCCTCTCTTCTCTTACATTTTAAGTACTCTTTTTGGGGGAAACATGAGATCAAACCTTTTGTGAAATTGTACGACTATTTTGACTTTGGTCTATTTAAACTATTTTGACTTATTGAACGTGTACGACTAATTTGACTTTTGGTACTTATTGAACTATTTTGACTTTGGTCTATTTAAACTATTTTGACTTATTCAACGTGTACGACTAATTTGACTTTTGGTACTTATTGAACTATTTTGACTTTGGTCTATTTAAACTATTTTGACTTTGGTCTATTTAAACTATTTTGACTTGTGGATCTTTAAACTATTTGGACGACTTTGGGACTATTATTGTACGACTATTTTGTCCTTGGTCTTTTTGAACTATTTTGACTTATTGAAATTGTACGACTATTTTGTCTAATATGCGTAAACGACATCAATTGTTCGGATTGGCTTACTTTAGACTCCCTAGGTTTGCCTCTTTGGATACTTGAATAGACATTGATAGCTTGGTTGTATTAGGTGCTAAACCCTAGGTGAGAATATAACGCCGTAAGTGCAGACTAAAAGACTTTTAAAAGTTGTTCGACAAAAGTCCCACAATTTACTTGGACGACTATACACACTATTAAAACAAGCCGTTAGCATATATTATGGGTATCGATACTTAGGAGCGGTCACTCCTTACCAATGGGTAGCGACCAAGGTACATATTGCTAAGTCCTCGCGGACTCGACTATAGACTTGACTAGTGGGCAGGTACTTGACTAGAATCGGATTAGTGTGTAGACTAAATCTTACGTATATTGAGCTTAGTGGTTGGTACAACTCGAGGATCATAGGTCTATATTACGCATATATCTACTTACTGTCTTGCCCATGTGGGATAATCTACCGCTGAGGTAATGGCTATGCCCCTTTTTGCTCGCTACACTATTTGACTTTGTATTTGACTTAGACTTACTTTGGTCGTACTTGGAATTGTTTGGACGTACTTGAACTTATTTTAAACTTACTTGAATTTATTCTAAAAGTACTTGAAATTGTCTTGAAATTAGGTTATTCTTGAATTTTAAGCACTTAAATTTAATTAAGTTACTCTTGAATTTTTAAGTATCGGATCTTATCTTAAAAATTCTTTGACCTTGAACGACTTTTGAACTTTTAAAAAGATCTTGAATTCGTCTCGGACTCTTATGAACTCTTAAATTGAACTTTTCTTCAATTCATAAACTGTAAGTCACTTACTACGTTTTCGTAGTTGACACTTTATCTCATGTTTCAGGAACTAAGCGTAAGTTATGAAGTGCATTGCTCGGGCGGGTCAAGTCCATTATGTGAAGTGTACTTTGGGAAGAAGACCTTATCTTGGGAATTTTATTTAAAAATACTTTTGTTATGTACTATGGTCTTATATTGAATCTTGGTTGTATCTTTGACTTATACTTTTCAATTTAAATTTTAATGACTCGAACCGTTATTTTTAGTGTAACCCGTGAAATGATTCTTTGCTCTTCACATTCCGTGTTTCCGCTTTAGCGGGGTGTGACAAATGTAGTATAAAAGAATGTATAATAAAAGAATATATAAAGAAAGTATAATATGTGTATAATGGCATAACACGCGTTTGTATCAAGTCTGATGTATATCATATGTGATCAAAGTCACATAGGGTCCGGTCGAGGGCCTCGACATTCAAAGTAACACGTCGGAATGTCTAATAACGGCCAATAGATCTATCACGTTTCCCGTTTAGTATATACATATAATGAATGATTGATTGTTTGAATGTTTGATTTATCGTGTGTGCATCCCATAATGATTGTGTCACTTGATTCATTCCAATGTTTGCCATAATACGAAATTATAGTATCAAATATGAATATAAGTACATATAAACATAAATGACTTTACGAATGAATATAATACAAAAACTATACATATAAACATGATTATAAGTGAGTATATAAACATGAATATAAGTTTTAATATGAATATAAGTATGAATCTCAATATGAATATAAATCTGAATATACACATAAATATAAGTATGAATATAAACGTAAATATGAATATGAATCACCATATTACTATAAGTATGAATATAGACATAAAATATAAATGTGAACATAAGAATGAGTTAAACATAAAAGTATGAATATAAGTATGGATATGAATGTCATGATACAGCCCAAAGATTTATATAATAAAAAGGGCATCGAGTTTACTCACATGATTAAATACGGAGGTAGATACGGATACTAGATTATGAATACGGGATACGTTGAAAGGAACACCAAACTTGCCTTTACAAATCTAGAAATAAGAATAAATATGAATAAGAATATATCATGAATTTAGAGTTTTCTAGATTAAAGTTTGAATAGACAAGATTAATAAGATGATGATGGTAAGCTTGAGTAACATAAAAGATAAACATGATTATGATGAAAAACAATAGAATTGGGAACCTTTAAAATCGATTGTGGAAGGCTTGAAGTTTTGATTATGGAGCTTTGTGTTGGTTTGATTTTTGACAAGAAGACACCAATTTATAGAGTTTGATATGTGATAAAGAAAGGTCAAGAAATAACTCCCCTAATACTTAACTCCAAATTTAATTATTGTAGGTTACAAAAAGAAATGGTTAAAGAGGTATTTAAAGCCATAAATAAGAAATGTGTAACTCATTTGACCAAACTTGAAGGCTAAGAACAAGGCTAAGAACAAGGAAACATACATACATACATAATTCCTTGCATGCATGTATTAATTAAACTATTTGTCTTTAACACATTACTAGAATTACTTGCATTTATATAAGTCCATGTGTATTAAACACATTTTAGTGTACATTAATGTACACATGCAAGATAACACATTAATAATGTTACAAGGTTTAAATAGAATTAAGATAACCCAAATATACATAACTCAAATCGAACTTTTATAAATCGTCAAATGTATACAATTACAAAGTCCGAATTAAAGTTACAAGTCAAGTATTGGGTCGGATTCGGGCACGGTGTTACAGTTGGGATAACCATTTACCACTAATAGAGTTCTCTTACAATAACAGCTACCATGCTAGCATCAAATGTGCGTCTTTTGAAGCTCTCTACGGAAGGAAATGCCGATCTCCACTGTGTTGGTTAGAACCGGGAGATCGACAACTAATTAGCATGGACGTAGTGCAAGAAACGATTGATAAGATCACCACGATTAAGGAAAGACTTAAGACTGCGAGAAGTCGTCAAAAGAGCTACGCTGATATGCGCAGGAAAGATCTAGAATTTCAAGTCGGCGACAAAGTACTTCTAAAGGTGTCACCTTGGAAAGGTGCAATACGCCGCGGAAAGCAAGGAAAACTTAGCCCGAGATATGTGGGACCATTTGAGATACTCGAAAGGGTAGGTCCCGTGGCATATCGTTTAGAACTACCGCAAGAGCTTGGTAACATGCATAACACTTTTCATGTTTCGAGATTGAAAAAGTGCCTATCGGACGAAACACTTATCACACCTTTAGAAGAAATACAACTAGACGAGAAGCTACAATTTGTCGAGGAACCGATTGAAATCATAGATCGCGAAACTAAGAAACTAAGGCACAGTAAAATCCCGATAGTGAGGGTACGATGGAACGCAAAGCGAGGCCCCGAATATACCTGGGAACGAGAGGATCAAATGATGCTTAAGTATCCTCATCTCTTCACTTCTCCCACAACAAATACCACAAGTTGAAATTTCGGGACGAAATTCTTTCAACGTGGGGAGAATGTGACAACCGTCTGAACTAAGGTCGAGAACGCTAACTTATAACTTCTAAGTGTTTATTTGATGCCCGATATGACTAATTTTATGTGCTATGTGGTTACGTAGACATAACTCTTAAGCTAAGCTCGTTGTAACTCACACAAAAACTCTTAAAACGAAAGTTACTCTATTTTAAGCTTTAAGCGCGGATCGGGATCGGAATCATAAAACAACTTCGGAATCAAATTATATAAGTCCTAATACCAAGAAAACATCTAATGAACTTTCCTAAGTTCATAACATATCATAATTAAGAACTTTCAGTTAACAAAAAGGTCCAACGAAGCATAAACGTAAAAACAAAAACCAGATAAAAGCTGATTAACAGCTCGGTGCGCAGCACCTGTTGCTAGGTGCGCAGCACCGAGTGTCAGATTCACAAAAATTGCATTTTAGTCCCTATCTCGTTTTTGTAATCTGTCACACCCCGCTAAAGCGGAAACACGGAAGTGTGAAGAGCAAAGATATCATTACACGAGTTATAATAAAAACATACGGTTTCAAGTCATTTAACGATAAATAAGAGTTTACAATTTAAAGATAACCAAGTATTGAAAAGTACATCACGACATAATCAAAATAAATTGTTTGATAAAATTCCCAAAAACATGTTCAAATTAGGTCTTCTCCCGATTCATGACTTCACGTGACATTCCATGACCCATCCAAGTATTGCATTCCGTGACTTACACTTGATTTCCTGAAACAAGAGATAAAGTGTCAACTACAATAAAGTAGTGAGTGAGTTACAGTTTTCTAGTCCTCGACTAAAAAGGTTTTGAGCTAAGTATATCTATACTTAGTAGTTTCTAAAAGTAGATTCATTACTTAAAGAATAGTTCGAACCAAAACAGTTGTTTGAAAGATAGATGCGGAAGTCGTATAACTCTATACGCGCATGATAAGTAAACTATGATTGATTACATGTATAACGACTACTTGGCATAATAACTTAAGTGTTCACACTAAACCGATTAACCAACCGTGATGCCTCTTACCCCGACTACTACGGGGAGTCATTTCTGATCGAGTAATATGTACTTAAGTCGCCACTTAAGTAAGGAACGGTTATTTCCTAAGTATCGATACCCATAATTACTAAACGGCTTAACAAAGCTAATAGTGTGTGGTGAAAAGTTAGGCACTGAATTTATTTTAAAACTAGTAGTTGTCACTTAGAGTAGCTATATTCCTCAAGAGTCATGGTAGTTATACGATCAATCAAAGTACATGTGAGTGCCGAGAATGGCATTAAATAAATTAAATACGATGCCGAGTGTGGCAAAAGTAATACATTTATAAGAGATTTGAACTAGCAAGCCAATTAAAAGGGGCAAGCCATTGAGCCGAAAAGGGTGGCAAACCATTAGTTTATCAAAGGCCAAACGGCCATAAAACTAGTTAAGCATAAGTTTGTCAAAAATGTTCAATAGAGTTTAGAAAGTACATTTAGATCTCTTGTTTCCCCCAAAAGATAATTGAAAACAGTAATTAAGTAGGGGATGTAACTCACTGTTTGCGAGGAAAAGCTGAGTGTGCAAGGAGTAATCGAGGCGGACCGGAATCACGAGAATCCTAATGGAAATACCAAGATTTAATGAGTGTTAATGTTTATGTGTTTATTTTAAGTGTCGGGTTTAGTCCTATAGAAAATTGGGCAGCGCTTCCGCGCCAAAATCATTGATTCCCATTTTTATACACTTTCCCCCTTAACAATTTCAATGAATGCATTTCCAAAACAATGTCACATAGAACTTGTCCATTTAATTCCTTTTTATGTAAGTTACTAACATTACAGATTATGGTTCATATATCTCAGTTCCGAACATAAGTTTAGATAATACGTTTAGAGTTACGATTGAAAACGGTTTGGACTTAGCAATTGTGCAGTCTGTCTGCAGTATGACCGCGCCGCGGTGGGATGACCGCGCCGCGGTCCCAGGTTGTTCCTTGACCGCGCCGCGGTGAAAGGACTGCGCCGCGGTCACTGTGACAGGTTCTTGGTCAAGTTCGTTTTTGAAGAAATTTGATGTTTTTGAGTTAGATCTCGACATGCAACCTGGTCTGAGCTTAGTCAATTGATGTCTAATAGTTTATTTAGTGTTTTTAGTCACAAATCCATAGATCTAACCATGCATTTACTAAAAATCCCGTTTTTGTTCATAAATGGTGAAATATTTGTATCTAGATTCATTTTTAAGTGATGGATGATGCATGCAATGAATATATAGTGTAAAGACAGTAGTTTAAAAGTGTTTTTACCGAGTGGATTGTGGTTTGAGGATGATTTAAGTGATTCCTTGAAGATTTTAACCCAAAACTTTGAAAATAGCCTTTTGACCCAAATGAAATGTTACCCTTTTCTTCCTCTTACTTGATGGACGATTTTGGTGTAATAATATGGTGAAAGTTTACTGAGTTTGTGTTGTGAAATTTCTGTAGAGCAAAGTGTTGTGTGTTCTTGAGCTTGTAACAAGAGAGAGAGAGAGCAAGTGTTTGTTATGTAAGTGTGTGTGTATGAAAAGTGTTTATGTGGTGTTTTTATGTGACTCAAGTGAAGTCACTGGACTCATTTGGGGCCTTGGGTCGTGACTTGACTTTTGGGCTTAAGTTGGGGTCCATTTATTAAGTTTGAGAGTTAACAAAAAGTGGCAGTCTGCGCACTCCACCGCGGCGCGGTGGCCTGACCGCGGCGCGGCTGGAGTGGCAGCCTTGCCTTTTCCGTTTTTCGTTCGTTCCATTGATAAGCGTTTCGTTTGTTCAAGGTTTCCGTTTAATTAGAATAGGAACTTAGACAAGTTCACTAAGTATATACTTGGTATTAGGATTCATTTATGTGATTCCGAGTTCGATTCTACACACTCGAGTTAACGAGACAAGTAATAACGAGATAATTTAACGTTGAGTCAAAGATAGAGAATGCGGGTTTCACCTGAAATAAGACGGTTGTCACATAATCCAACACCCAATCAAAACCGACCTTTGGCACATGATTTCTGCATTTTGGGCAGACCACACCCCTCTTTTATTATTGCCATCACTCCCTATTTCTTTTCTTTTTCATTTAATAAAAACACAAACACACACTTAAAACACACACACACCTAAACTCTCTCTAATTCTCTCCCAAGAACACCACAAACTCAGCCACTTACAGCCATCATAATCCACTAAAATCCACCTTAAAATCGTTCTAACAACAAGAGGAAGCAAGGGGATCAAAGCTATTCCGGTTTCATAACGTTTTCTACACTTTTGAAGCTCTAAATCCACCTAGATCTTCATCCAAAAACTTTCATTCGGTAGAAACTCTTCCTTTTTACTTATATTACTATTTTAACCTATTGCATGTATGATCTAACCTCAAAAATCAAGTTTTGATGAAGTTTTATAACCATTTTTATACAAAAACGGGTTTATAAGAAATGATGCTTAAATCTTTGATTTTATGGTTAAAAGTTATGTATAAACTGTTAAAATAACATATTATGAAGTTTAAACCGAATGCATGTCGAAATCTATGGTTGGAATAAACGATTTTACAAGAAAAACTCGAAGATGGGGAAGAACAGCAGGGCAGGTGCGCAGCACCTGTGACCAGGTGCGCAGCACCGGCCTGCTGTCCTTTCCGAAAACGTCGTTTTGGCCGTTTAAAACTTGGTTACGCATTCTGACTTTTTGGGACTCGACTTTTGGTACTGAATTTGGTAAAAATGAACATATTAGTGACTTGTATTGGACTTAATATGCTAAAAGAACATGTTTAATAATGTTATGTATGTATATGTGTTTTGCGAGCGGGAAAGTGTTTTGTATTTTGGACATAGAATTTGGGCGCGGAAGCGCTGCCCAAATTCTGTTAGAAAATAAAAGACACTTTAGCAAACAAAACATATTTAACATAATAACGATAACACTAATTTTGGACTTTTGGACTAAAACAAAACGATAACCATTTCGGACGATTTTTGGACAAATTGGACCTTGACACTTAAAGTTTAACTAAAGACTATCTATTATATTATACAATAACATAATAACACTTGAACAAAACTTGGTATTATTAGGCTTTCGGTGATTCCCGACACGCGTTCCGACCGCTCCCGCTTACGATTATCTTCGCAAACAGTGAGTTACAAACCCCTACTTTTAAATGCTTTTAACATACTTTTGGGGTGAAATGCGAGTCTTAGGCTTATACACTACATTTAAGCTGAAACAAACTATTACGAAACGATTTGATATTTGAAAACGATTACAAAACGATTTGATGCTAGAAAACGATTACGAAACGATTTGATGCTAGAGAACTATTACAAAACGATTTGATGCTTGAAAACTTTTACGATTTACTAAATTGCCAATGACTTGGCATCGGTCGACATGTTGCGGACGTTGTACAACATGTCGTGAGATGCTGCAAAAATCCCATGCACTCCTGCGATACTAGTTGCTATTAATCTCTGGGAGAGGACCGATAAGATTTTATGGATAGCGCTATTAGGGTAGTTGACCCTCACCACAACGACAACAACTGATGGTGCATAAATTTCTAGTGGGTAATTAACAGGTTTAGCAACGCAACGATACGATCATTGGGCAATACTTAGGATTGTCGCATAGTCGCGCTATGTGGTCAATGCCTACAAATACGAATGCTATACTCTATACATTTTTATGTGACAACAAAATTTGATTGCGATATTCTATGCATGGTTATGCAACTACAATTTGAAAACTTGTTTTTACTTAAACTTGTAGCTCACTAACTACGTCTCCCGTAGTTAACACTTGACTCGTATTTTCAGGTAACGAGTAAGCTGGCTGTTGACTTATGCTTTTGGGGCGAATGACTTCAAGAACGGGATGGTTTGGGTGGTTTGGTTGAACACCCCATTTTGATTCGGATATGTAATCTACATTTTTAACTATCATGTAAACTTTGATGTAACTTTTCATTTAATATAACTTGGCTTTTATCTATATCTTGCTATCGAATGCTATTGCTCTTCACATCCTGTTTTCCGCTTTAGCGGGGTGTGACAGCACATGATGACGAATTTCTCCAAACTTGATAAGTTTGAAGGAATTGATTTTCGGAGATGGAAAAATAAGATGCACTTCTTTCTCTCGAGCATGAGTGTGGTTTATGTATTGAGTACTCCTTGTCCTGACGATGGAGATGATGCTACCGTGGATGAGCTTCATAGGAGAAGCAAGTGGGAGAACGACGATTACGTTTGTCGAGGTTTAATCCTCAACGGTATGGCTGATTCCCTTTTTGATATTTACCAAAACCATGAATCTGCTAAAGAACTTTGGGACTCTCTTGAGACCAAGTATATGTCTGAAGATGCTTCTAGTAAAAAGTTCCTTGTAAGTAATTTTAATAATTACAAGATGGTCGATTCTAGACCGGTCATGGAACAATACAATGAACTTCTTCGTATACTTGGTTAATTCACACAACATAAAATGAACATGGACGAGGCCATTTCGGTTTCTACTGTCATTGATAAACTCCCTCCTTCTTGGAAAGATTTTAAACATACTTTGAAACATAAGAAAGAGGAGTTAACTCTTGTTGAGTTGGGCAGTCATTTGCGTATAGAGGAATCCCTCAGGGCGCAAGAAATTGACAAGCCAAAGAGCAACGAAGTTGCTGGTACCTCGTCGGTTAACATGGTGGAACATAAAAAATCCACCGGTTACAATGACAAGAAGGGAAAACGTAAACATCATGATAACAACAAGGTTGACCCCAATAAGAAGTCAAAGTTGACTTGTTGGAAGTGTGGTAACTCTGGACACTTAAAAAGGGATTGTAAGGTTGTTAATGTTGGTAATAAAAATACCAATGGCACAAGCGGTTCGGGAAATGGTTTTAACAACCAAAACTCGAAAGGTCAGATTATGTTTAATGATTCACATCAGAATTATTATGTATCATATATATCTGAAGCTTATTTTGTGCAGGATGATGATGTTGCGTGGTGGGTTGACTCGGGTGCTACTACCCATGTGTGCAAGGATAGATTTTGGTTCAAGACTTACGAGTCGGTGAATGATGGATCAATTCTTCATATGGGAAACGAGTCAACGGCCCCTGTTCATGGAAGAGGATGTGTGGATCTAGAGTTTAGTTCGGGAAAAGTTATTTCTTTATTTGATGTTTTGCATGTACCACAAATAAGGAAAAATCTAGTTTCTAGTAGTGTTTTAAATAATTGTGGTTACAAACAAGTAATTGAATCTGATAGATTTGTTTTGTCAAAACATGGTTTATTTATTGGTTTTGGATATTTATGCAATCGCATGTTTAGACTTAATATTAATCATGTTAATGTTAATTCAGCTTTTATGTCTACTTCTAGCTTAAATGATTCTAATCTTTGGCATGCTAGACTAGGACATGTACACTTTAAAAGAATGTTAGAAATATCTAAAGATGGTTTAATACCGCCCTTTGATATTAACAATGAAAAGTGTAAAACATGTATGTTAACAAAGATCACTAAGCAACCATTTCAAAATGTAAAAAGAGATTCTGAAATGTTGGAATTAATTCATAGTGATTTATGTGATTTGCATGCAACTCCTACTTGAGGAAACAAGAAATATTTTGTGACTTTTATTGATGATGCTTCTAAGTTTTGCCATATTTATTTGTTACATAGTAAAAATGAAGCATTAGATAAGTTTAAAATATTTAAAACTGAAGTAGAATTGCAACAAAATGCTTTGATAAAAAGGCTACGAACGGATAGGGGAGGTGAATATATTGACCCCTCCTATTTCCAATCCGTAGGCATCATTCATGAAACCACTGCTCCTTATACACCACAACAAAATGGTGTATCTGAGAGGAAGAATAGAGTCCTTAAGGAAATGGTTAATTCCATGTTATCCTATTCTGGTTTGAGTGATGGATTTTGGGGGGAAGCTATGTTAACAGCTTGCTATTTGCTTAATAGGGTTCCTAACAAAAGGAACAAGATTACTCCTTATGAACTTTGGTACAAAAGGAAACCCAATTTGAACTATCTTCGGGTATGGGGTTGTCGGGCAGTTGTAAGACTCCCCGATCCCAAGAAGAAAAGTTTGGGTGAAAGAGGTATAGATTGCATATTTATTGGATATAGCGAACATTCTAAGGCTTATAGGTTCTATGTCATAGAACCTAATGAATTTGTCTCAATTAACTCTATAATTGATTCAAGGGATGCAATCTTTGATGAGAATCGTTTCTCATCTATACCTAGACCAAAGGATATGGTTCCAACTCCAAGTGGAACCAATAAGGATAGTAATGATGAAGTCTCTGAAAGGGTTGATGATCAGCCAGTTGAGCTTCGGAAAAGCAAAAGAGAAAGGAAACCTAAATCATTTGGACCTGATTATCAATTGTATCTAATTGAAGGTTCTAGGGATGATGTTTCTACCCAATATTCATATTGCTTCATTGTTGAGGATGATCCTAAGACATTTGAAGAAGCAATGAGGTCTCAGGATGTTGCTTTCTCGAAAGAAGCAATAAATGATGAGATGGATTCCATCATGGGAAACAACACTTGGTTGTTGGTTGATACAATGAACTTCTTCGTATACTTGGTCAATTCCAAGATGGTCGATTCCAGTTGGTTGATACAATGAACTTCTTCGTATACTTCTTCGTACACTTGGTTGTAATTTTAATAATTACAAGACGGTCGATTCCAGACCGGTCATGGAACAATACAATGAACTTCTTCGTATACTTGTTCAATTCACACAACATAAAATGAACATGGACGACGCCATATCGGTTTTCTAGTGTCATTGATAAACTCCCTCCTTAAACATACTTTGAAACATAAGAATGAGGAGTTAACTCTTGTTGAGTTGGGCAGTCATTTGCTTATAGAGGAATCCCTCAGGGCGCAAGAAATTGACAAGCCAAAGAGCAACGAAGTTGCTGGTACTTCATCGGTTAACATGGAGGAACATAAAAAATCCACCGGTTACAATGACAAGAAGGGAAAACGTAAACATCATGATAACAACAACGTTGATCCCAATAAGAAGTCAAAGTTGACTTGTTGGAAGTGTGGTAATTCTCGACACTTGAAAAGGGATTGTAAGGTTGTTAATGTTGGTAATAAAAATACCAATGGCACAAGCGGTTCAGGAAATGGTTTTAACAACCAAAACTCGAAAGGTCAGATTATGTTTAATGATTCACATCAGAATTATTATGTATCATATATATCTGAAGCTTATTTTGTGCAGGATGATGATGTTGCGTGGTGGGTTGACTCGACCGCTACTACCCATGTGTGCAAGGATAGATTTTGGTTCAAGACTTACGAGTCAGTGAATGATGGATCAATTCTTCATATGGGAAACGAGTCAACGAACCATGTTCATGGAAGAGGATGTGTGGATCTATAGTTTAGTTCGGGAAAAGTTATTTCTTTATTTGATATTTTGCATGTACCACAAATAAGAAAAAATCTAGTTTCTAGTAGTGTTTTGAATAATTATGGTTACAAACAAGTAATTGAATCTGATAGATTTGTTTTGTCAAAACATGGTTTATTTATTGGTTTTGGATATTTATGCAATCACATGTTTAGACTTAATATTAATCATGTTAATGTTAATTCTGCTTTTATGTCTACTTCTAGCTTAAATGATTCTAATCTTTGGCATGCTAGACTAGGACATGTACACTTTAAAAGAATGTTAAAAATGTCTAAAGATGGTTTAATACCGGCCTTTGTTATTAACAATGAAAAGTGTAAAACATTTATGTTAACTAAGATCACTAAGAAACCATTTCAAAATGTAAAAAGAGATTCTGAAATGTTGGAATTAATTCATAGTGATTTATGTGATTTGCATGCAACTCCTACTTTAGGGAACAAGAAATATTTTGTGACTTTTATTGATGATGCCTCTAGGTTTTGCCATATTTATTTGTTACATAGTAAAGATGAAGCATTAGATAAATTTAAAATATTTAAAATATTTAAAACTGAAGTAGAATTGCAACAAAATGCTTTGATAAAAAGGCTACGAACGGATAGGGGAGGCGAATATATTGACCCCTCCTATTTCCAATCCGTAGGCATCATTCATGAAACCACTGCTCCTTATACACCACAACAAAATTGTGTATCTGAGAGGAAGAATAGAGTCCTTAAGTTAATGGTTAATTCCATGTTATCCTGGTTTGAGTGATGGATTTTGGGGGGAAGCTATGTTAACAGCTTGCTATTTGCTTAATAGGTTCCTAACAAAAGGAACAAGATTACTCCTTATGAACTTTGGTACAAAAGGAAACCCAACTTGAACTATCTTCGGGTATGGGGTTCTCGAGCAGTTGTAAGACTCCCTGATCCCAAGAAGAAAAGTTTGGGTGAAAGAGGTATAGATTGCATATTTATTGGATATAGCGAACATTCCAAGGCTTATAGGTTCTATGTCATATAACCTAATGAATTTGTCTCAATTAACTCTATAATTGATTCAAGGGATGAAATCTTTGATGAGAATCGTTTATCATCTATACATAGACCAAAGGATATGGTTCCAACTCCAAGTGGAACCAACAAGGATAGTAATGATGAAGTCTCTGAAAGGGTTGATGATCAGCCAATTGAGCTTCGGAAAAGCAAGGAAACATAAATCATTTGGACCTGATTATCAGTTGTATATAACTGAAGGTTCTAGGGATGATGTTTCTACCCAATATTCTTATTGCTTCATTGTTGAGGATGATCCTAAGACATTTGAAGAAGCAATGAGGTCTCGGGATTAGGGATGGCAAAACCACCCGAAACCGATGGGGAAAACCGAAACCCGAGACATTTGGGTAGGGTTTGGGGGAGGGTTGGCGGGTTTGGAGGCGGGTATGGGCAAAAAAGTATTTCTTTTGCGGGTTCAGGTATGGATATGGGTTTTGTCAAATACCCGCCAGATTATCCGTATCCTTACCGATACCCTTACCCATTTTCACACCCCGCTAAAGCGGAAACACGAGATGTGAAGAGCTGGAACATCATTACACGGGTTATAAGAACACATAACGGCATTCAAGGCATAGATTAAAATAAAATGTTTACAAGTTCAAAAGTAATAACCAAGTCATAGCATTTAGTACGAAATACATAGATAAAGTTTCAAATTAAAATTCCCAAAAGAAAATGGACAAGTCCTTTCCCAATTCAGTTCTCACGCGACCGCCTCGACCCGTCCATGCCATGCACCTCATGCTTACACTAAATTTCCTGAAACATAAGATAAAGTGTCAACTACGAAAGTAGTGAGTGAGTTACTGTTTAAGTTGCTCAGCAAAAAGTTGGTTAAGTATATAAAAGTAAAAGTTTCCAAAAAGGAGGTTAGCGGAGAAAAGTCGCTTAAAAATTTATATACTTTTAAAGTTCTAAGTAATGGGCGAGTCAGTGCCCTAAAGTTCGTATAGACCAAGTAGAGTCAGATTTCGTAAAATCATAGTTGCAGAAACAGTCGCTAAGAGTTCATAAATTTATGCGTATAAGTAACTAATTAGATTCTTGTATCAACCTCTTGGCATTCTATAACTTAAGTGTTCACACTAAACCAATTGTTCAACCGTGAGGCCCCTTACCCCGCCTATCCTACGAGGAGTTGTCAAAATCTTAGTAATATGTACTTAGACTGCCATCTAAGCAAAGAACGGTTCTTTCCTAAGTATCGATACCCATTATTACTAAACGGCTCTGAAGTTAATAGTGTGTAAAGTCTAAAAAGCAGTTGGGCACTAAGTAGTTTTGTTTCAAAAAGAGATAGTCGTCCGTCACTTAAGAGTCATGTTATAGTTCCATCAAGGGTCGGTCTCGCATACAAGCATCCAAAATTAGTTTAGCCGAAAAGGGGGCAAGCCGGTAAGTTCAAGTAAGCCAGTAGAGTAAAAGTGTTTACGCATAAGAGTTTCAAAGAGTTTGTCCAAAATAGTTCAATAGTTCCAAAGTTCACAATAGTTTCATAAAAGTTTCCAAAGTTCACAATAGTTTCATTTGTTCGTAATAAGTTCAAAAGTTCACAAAGTTGCAATTGTTCATAAATATTTTCAAAGAACAAATAATCTTAGTTTCCCCCAAAATCATGCAAAATATTCAATAAGAAAAAGGGGTGTAACTCACGTATTGCGAAGAGTAATAACGCGAAAGTTGATCGGAAATGGAAGCCGGGAATCACGGATTGCCTATTATTACCAAGATAGTTTAATTAGTTATTATCTTATTATGTTATTTATATAATATAATAGATAGAATTTTATTAAACTTTAAGTGTCAAGGTTAAGTATTGTTAAAATAGTCTGAAATGGTAATTGTCACGTTTTTGTCCAAAAGTCCGATTTAACGTTTATTATCATTATATTACGAGTGCTTTTGCTCGCTGAAGTGGGTTACATTTTTCTAAGGAAATTTGGGCAGTGCTTCCGCGCCCAAATTTCATATCCAAAAATGCAATACCAATTCCGCTCACAAATCACCTATAACGCAATAATATATATAATCTAGTTCATTTTTAGTCCAAATAGTCCACACATGTCTCAAATGTTATTACATTTACCAAACTCAGTCCCAAAAGTCATGTATCAAAAAGTCAGCGGGTCAATATAGTCAAAAACGTCAAATAACAAAAATTCGGGAAAAATGGTCAGGCCTGTGCGCCGTTGTGACCACTGGAACGGCGCACAGAAGCCATATTTTCACCCGCTGCGTCGTCCTGGTCATAGGGACGGCGCACAGATCGTGTTCTTGTGATTTTTCGAGCAAAACGATTATTTTAGCCATATATCTCGACATGCAATAGGTTTAAACTTATTAAAACATCATTATAACAGTTTCTAAAGTATTTTAAATCACAGATTCGTGGATTCAAAGGTTATTTCGGTTAAAAACGTTTTTGATCATAAAAAGTCATAGATTTTTATAAAAACTTGTTTTGAACCATTAGATATTACATGCAAGTAATAAAATCAGTATAAAATGAAAATGGAAAGATTTCTACCGAAGAGATTAGCTTGGATGATAATTTGGCCGGATTTTAGCTTCAAAAACTTTTACAAGAATGGTCCTTTACCGAAATATTTTAGTTTCCCTTGCTCCTCTTGATGTTTCAAACGTTTTGTATGGAATAAAATGGTATTTTAGTTGCTGGAAATCACTGGAAATGTGGAAGTTTCTGAGAGTTTTTAGAGAGAAAAGTGGTATATGTGTGTTTTTGTTTTATAAAATTGTAAATGAAAATGAATAAAGGAAAAGGATGGTATAGGGTCTTGGTACTGGTAACAAGTCAGTAATTATGGTCTGGAACTCGAGATTGATTGGTTAAAAGGTTTAGAAATCGAGACATGCAATTTATTCAAATAAATTACAAAAATCGTCCAGCCAGGACGCCGCACAAGGCTTGTGTGCGTCGTCCTGGACCAAATTTTTAATAAATTTTGTGTTTTGGCTGATTTTGTATAATTGTTTCGTTGGACCTTTTCGTTAACTAAAGTTTTAACGTATGTTACATTATGAACTTAGGAAAGTTCATTAGGAGTTTTCTTGGTATTAGGACTTATATAAATTGATTCCGGTTGTGATTATGACACTGTTGCGGTTCCGGTTATTGAATAGTTAAAGACTAGATAGACCAAAAGAGACACAGAGTATAAAAATGCACCTGAAATTTGACGGTTGACACACCCATACACATATTAAACCTTTTTTTTCTTTTTTTATTTATAAAAAATACATATTACTGATAATAAATTTTTATATTATATACTCTAATTAATTTCACATAACTTAAATTATATCCTTTAAAATAATCGTTTAAATTTTTTGAAATGTCGATAATGAATTAGGTATTTTGTTGGGTTTTAGTAATTTGTTAAGAATTTGTTTTATCCCTAACTCGACATTTTGTCTAGCATAAATGTAAATGGGTATACCCGATACCCGCGGGGAAACCCGAAAAACCGATGGGTAAAACTATATGGGTATCCGATGGGTATTGGGTTGGATATGGGTATGAGTTTTATAAATGGATGCGGGTACGGTTTTAGTGATATCCGACCCGAACCCGCCCCGTTGCCATCCCTACTCGGGATGTTGCTTTTTGGAGAAAAGCAATAAATGATGAGATGGATTCCATCATGGGAAACAACACTTGGGTGTTGGTTGATCTACCAACTGCTTGCAAACCTTTGGGTTGCAAGTGGATCTTCAAAAAGAAGACGAGGGTGGATGGAACTATTGAAAAGTTCAAGGCAAGGTTGGTCTTACACTGGATTTCCTTCGGTGCTTGAAGGATACTCTTATGCGAGTTGGATAACCATGAGTAGCTAAATTTCTTAACGTTCACTTGGATGATGTGATCAATTATGTAGTTTATTGTTCGATTGCGTATATGTTGAACTGGATTTTATGTTTAATCGGAAAACCAATTGTAATCAGTTTTTGAATATTGTTTAATCTTTTATATAAACTGTTAGTAATTCATCATAGGTATTCGAGAGGAACTTGTGACATTACAAAATAGTTTATGAAATAACTAATCGGTCTATAATTAGTTTAAAGATATTAGTATTCGAGAGGAACTAGTATTAAAGATTTAAGCAATAAAAACGTGATTGTGGTTGTTAGTTAACTAGATTAAGAGAGATCGGTTTAGTTAATTAAGAAGCTATTCGAGAGGAAGCTTTATAAGATTAAATCATAAAATCGGCTTAGGTACTTATTGCTTAGTTGTTGAACGTAGAAATTATTCACGAGAGTGGTAACTATACATGAGACAGTTAAAGTTTTAATGGGAAACGAGAGTTCAAGTTAAATACCTTTTAAGTAGTTCAACATTGTTAGTAATTAAGTGATAACTGTAGTAATTGTGATCAAGTCCAAGTGAATGTATTTTTCATCAATTGTTTACAAATCAAAAATCTTTTCAGCGATTCATCTGAATCAACCAGTTTCTTAAATTTAAGTAGTTTAAGCACCGTGACAATTCGGTCACAAAACCCACTTCTTGTTTTATTAATTATTAATTAGATTTCAACCATCAGTCCCTGCGAACGAACCTGATTTACCTAAAACTATACTATACTTGATTAGGTCCACTGCCTAAGATTGTGTAGTCGAGTCGTAAGTAATTCTTGTTTTAAAAATATACTCGATTTCGATCATCAGGTGCCAACAATTATTCTAGCATACATACGAAATATCCAATGAGGCATTGAGCGATCGTGCGAGTGTAAAATGTCCACCCGCTTTGCGTCTTTTGGCATATATAATTACTTTTGATGTTTTCGATGAATTCCTACACATGACGGAAACTACATCAAACGAGGCTTGAGATAATTGTTATAAATGTGTTTTTAATTTATATTCATACTTCTACTTGAGAAAGCAACAAAAGACGACATTCACCACTTATATGAGAAACATAAACACCTACATGGGTTTCAGGAAATACTTGGTAGTATTAGATGTATGCATCGGTCACAATATAGATGCCCAAATATATGTAAAGGGTAATACAAACTAGGTGACTAAGGTCGTCCCTCAATAATGCTTGTAGCGGTCACCTCGTAGATTTGAAGATTTGAAATGCTTATTTTAGGGTCACGAGTACGAACAAAGACATCAATGTTCTTAATGCATCTCCTTGTTCAACGACATCTTTCATGGTACCTCTTTGTTCTGTCTACTTGTGGTAAACAATATAAAATACAACAAAGGTACCACTTCGTCGACGGGGTATGTTCATAATGGAATACGCTTGTCAAAATGTTTTTCCTATCTCCCGGGGAAACATAAAAGCATTGAAAAAGTTTCAAGAGGTTGCAAGAAAAATTGTTGAAATAACTTTTAATGTTCTACAAGGGCGATTCTAAAATTTTGAAAACGAGTCAATATGTTACGAGCTGAATAAGTTAAAGGAGAATCATGAATACTTGCATAATATCGCATTCATGATTATCAAAGACCACGAGAATGAAATTAGGGATTTCGACGATAAGCATGTTGAACTCCCTTGAAGAATGTCGAAAAACTTTTGGCATCGACAACAATGATTAAATTCTATATTAATGTATTTATTTATTTTTATTAATGAAAGTTGTTTTATTAATGTACCTTAATATATTTTTATTTTATAAAATTGATGTTTAGTAAAAAAAAAAAAAAGAAATAAAAAATTCTGGTGGTCTTAGATTTCATATTAAAGTTTGTAGGCATGCATCAACCTCTAAAGTTTGTAGATCTACATCATCCACACGGTATTTGGTATCTTCATAAATCTTTACATGGTCTCCAACAAACATCACGAGCTTGATATCATCGGTTGACAATTATTCCTTTAAAGGTTTTTGTTAGAGTAAATTTAATTCCTCATTGTTTGTTTATTGCCATGGATCAAATATAGCTTATTTGTTACTATATGCCGATGGCATTACGTTTACAACTTCTTCACTAAGTCTTGTACGCCGTATCATCACATATTAGTGTGTATTAGTCCAAGTCAAATCAACATATTCTACAACCCATAGTAAAACCCGATTGGTCCTACGGTTTTGATGTAGAGTAGTCTATTTATACACTTGTTACGTTATTTTCATGGATCAAACAATCCATAATCAATAATATTAATCTTTAGTAAAAGGTAATTGATGTTATTAGTAATAAGAAACTTGATGTTTTAAAAAATAAAATAAAATCACTTTTCTACTCCATTATTAATTTTCCTATATTACACAATTAAAGTGATTTTTTATTTATTTCATGAGTGGGAAATGTGTAAACGTTCTAGTTGGTTGATTTATGATTTTGTTTTTGATATATGTGTTGTGTGAGGCCACCACTTCAAGAAGTTGTAGATAATGTCGTGGTGCTTTGGACTATTACAATACTTTGTGATAGTACTATGCCCATATGCTTGAATCTGAAACTCATGATTATCATGGATAATGTATTCAGTGAAATGGAGAATGACATTGAATATTTTGACCAAATGTGAGTCATGAAAATCTATTATAGTTGGTTTTATTCACAAAAAAATGTATGAGCTTGAAAGAAAGGAGGATGTTCATGATATTATTATTATCATCAGACGGACCAAATATTGGTTACCTAATCGCGGTCCAAGAAAGGTTGGGCAAACCTTAAGAATCAAGTACCGTCTCAACTTGGTTTACATCCCCATATAATGAATATTTTTAGGATATGGTTTTATAGAAGAAATCAATCTTTATTAAAATGTGTCGGCTCATACAACACATAATACGCTTATCGTCCTATCATGTATGTTAATTGCGTAAAACTTTATACTGAATACTAATTATTTCCTTTGTTTCGAAACCATTTAAACTGAACCAATGATCCAATCGATTCTCAAAGCCATCCATTCGCAATCTTTGCTATCACATATCACACTCACTGATGGAGTGTAAGACAGTTGGAGACGTGCCTTAGACCCAAACGAATCATTCATGATGAACAAGCTATCTCAATTAATTGATAACAAGATTTTAGGGAGATTTGCATTGGGTCAAAATCACTGTTGGAACAATTGGATTCCTAGGAAGGTTAATATGTGTATGTGGCAGATTGCTAATGATCGAATCCCAACTCTAACTGCTTCTCAAGGTGTGGATTTAACTTCACATTTATGTCCGTTGTGCTTCGGTGATGCTGAAACTATTCATCACTTGTTATCCAGTGTCCAATTTGGTGGAAATGTTGGGTTTGGTGGAATTATAGGCCTCCAACCAATAATAGTATTCGCGATTTAATCTTTCGTTCATTTTCTTCATCGGATTGTAAAGACTTGTGGAAGGTAATACAAGGGATATTTTACGTTCTTACATAGCTGGTTTGGAAACGACATAGTTCATGCCCGTTTGGAGGATAAAGAGACGATCAGGCTTGTTGACATCTTCCCACATGATGATACATCCATGACGAATACGGATATTAATTTCTTGTACCCGTAGTTGACTGGTCAAAAATAAGCCCTTAAACTCAAGAGAAGACCATAGACCAAGTCAAAGTTATAGCAAGTTGAATGAGGGGTAAATCAGTAATTTAAATAGTAGTGAATAATCCAAAAAACGGGCACACAAATAGAAGATTTTCAGGACCCACAAACATAAACACATGTTCATCTCTACAGAGTAAACAGTAGTGATAAAACAACACTCAGATCGGACCACAAAACAAACCCTAACTCTCCCTCTCTCTCTCTCTGTAAGTAAAGTAAACACATTCTTTTCAGCTTCTTTGTACTTCTTTAATCTGTTCCTGTTCTGTTTTTTTATTAGATTTGGTGTTAGATTTATCTAGATCTTGACCTTTTAAGCTTGTAAACGACTTGATTTTATGTTGTTTGATTTTTGTGTTAGTGTGTAGTGTCTAGATTTGAGATCTTGATTATTCCAAAAGTTTTAATTAAGTAACTATAGTTGTTGATGTCAATAAACTTATGGTAGATCTGTTTGTGGAAAATCGACACACACTGGATGGTCATTAATGTTACTTAACATGTGCCATTTAGCGGAAAATAAAGAGTTGAAAAAACATTATAATTATGGTCACAAGTCACATTTGGTTGTTGTAATATGTATTTGTTAGTTTTTTGGTAATGTGTTATTTAAGAATCAGGGTTTAGATGTAAGCTTTTATGTTTGATATCTCATGATATGTTTTTTTCCGAAAACTTATGCAGGCTAGGTTGAAGTGATACCAAAATGACAGAGGTGGATGTTCAGAATCCGCTTCTTGAAGAAACAACTTGCGGATCTTTACTGCATCAGTTGCAAGTGAAATACATTTCCTAACACTAGTTATTTACTATTTTGTTTTATGTTAATTTATACAGTTATAGTTGTAACTTGTTTGTATTATTGCAGAAAATTTGGGATGAGGTCGGTGAAAGTGACGAAGAAAGAGATAAGATGCTTATTCAGATTGACCAGGAATGTTTGGATGTGTACATAAGGAAAGTTGACCAGGCTGCAAAGTCACGCTCACATCTTCTTCAGGCGTTGGCAGATGCTAATCTTGAACTTTCAACTCTTGTTGCATCTCTTGGGGAGAAAACGTTTGTTGGGATTGTGAGTAATCCGGCACTTCATTTATTTCATTTTTTTTTGTTAATATGTGAAAGTATTTTGTTTCTTATGGTTTGATATATACAGCCTGAGAAGACATCGGGTACCATTAAGGAACAACTTGCTGCTATTGCACCCGCTCTTGAACAATTATGGAAGCAGAAAGATGAAAGAATAGAGGAGTTTTCAGACGTGCAAACGCAGATTCAAAAAATATGTGGAGAAATTTCAGGGGTTAGTGACCGTGCAGGAAAAGTAACGGTTGACGTGTCTGATTTATCCTTGAAGAAGCTGGATGAATTCCATGATCAGCTGCAAGAACTTCAAAAAGAAAAGGTAAAATCTATCTCATTCTTTAATAAGCTACGAGATGTTTAATTTGACTTCTGTCTTTGATCTCGCAGAGTGACAGACTACATAAGGTTCTTGAGTTAGTGAACACAGTACATGATTTGTGTGCAGTCCTCGGGATTGATTTTTATAGTACTGTCACGGAGGTTCATCCGAGCTTGAATGATGCAAATGACGTGCAATCTAAAAGCATAAGCAACGATACACTAGCTAGGTTGGCGAAGACTGTTGTTGCTTTGAAAGAAGATAAGAAGCAAAGGTTGCAAAAGGTACACTTTTTTTGATTTTTTCACATCTTGTATGAGTAGTCGCTTGAAGCAAAAATTGGTCAATGTCTCACCTTTTTTTTTGTTGCCATTACAGCTTCAAGAATTAGCAACCCAGCTAACCGATCTTTGGAATTTGATGGATACCTCTGAAGAAGAACAGAGTTTGTTTGATCATGTTACCTGTAACATATCCGCTTCAGTGGATGAAGTTAACGACTCAGGGGCTCTTGCTCTGGATTTAATTGAACAGGTTACCTGAGTTTTGGTTGTTTATAAAGTATCAAATCGGATATTGAATCTTTAGTTAATCATATGCTGTTTGTTTGTTCTGAAGGCCGAGATAGAAGTGGAAAGGCTAGACCGGCTAAAATCTAGCAAAATGAAAGAAATTGCTTTCAAGAGACAGGGCGAGCTTGAAGAGATATTTGTGCGTGCACACATAGAGATTGACACACAGGCTGCACGGGAGAAAATCTTGGCTAGGATCGATTCTGGGAATGTAGAACCCACCGAGTTGCTAGCAGACATGGATAACCAGATCATTAAAGCCAAAGAAGAAGCTCTCAGTAGAAAAGACATTTTGGATAAGGTCGAGAAGTGGATGTCGGCTTGCGAGGAAGAAAGTTGGCTTGAAGATTACAACAGGGTCTGTTCATTGTATTTTAAATTGCTGAAGTTGGTTTCATAATTAGTTTATTTGATCCCGTTTGTGGTTTAATCTTCTACGTGACAGGATGATAATAGATACAATGCAAGCAGAGGCGCACATTTAAATCTCAAGCGAGCTGAAAAGGCCAGAATTTTGGTAAACAAAATTCCAGGTATATATAATGCAAAGTTATTACTTTCTGTTCGTTTTGTGTGAACTTGAACTAGTTTAATTAATCATGATTCTTGCATGTGCATAATGCAGCTCTGGTTGACACATTGGTTGCCAAGACTCGAGCATGGGAAGAGGAACATGAGCTGACTTTCATGTATGACGGGGTTCCATTACTTGCTATGCTTGATGAATATGCATTGCTCAGGCATGATAGAGAAGAAGAGAAACGAAGGCTAAAGGTCAGTCGGGAAACGGGGTTCCCTTTTGGTTTTGACCAAGTTGAAACTTAACACAAGTAGTAATAAATTTATTAATATTGAAATTTATGATAGGATCAGAAGAAAGTCCAAGAACAGCCAAATACAGAGTTAGAAACTGCATTTGGTTCACGGTCCAGCCCTGCTCGGCCCCTCAGTAGTACGAAGAAGGTGGTGGGCCCACGTGCTAATGGAACTCCAAACAGACGATTGTCTCTGAATCAAAATGGAGGTGGTAGATCAGGTAAGAGGGACTCCATCACGAAGCCTATTTCTCCAATGAATTATGCGAAAGAGGATGCTGCCTCACGTGTGTCTGGCACTGAGCCTGCTCCCAGTACACCTTAGGCTTAGAGTAATTGAATAAAGTGAAATATTTTAGAATTTGCGGTTATTATAACCTGTGTTAGAGAGATGCATCATCTTTGAACAAAGAGTGGACATGGTTTAGCTTGTTCCTTGTACCCGTAATCATTAGCTACTTTATCTAACCACTTTTTCAGTTGGTTTGGCTTGACATCTATAACTTATCATAGATGTTAAGTGATTAACTAATCTTATGTTTTTTCTAATATAACCAATAACTCTCACATGCTCTCGATAGGTACCGCTCTGTTGGTAACTAATCATCTGTTTTCATATTCTCAACTTAGGAGTGTTGATGTGTTCCATACTGAGGTGGGTTTAATACCATTATTCAGAATTAATATGGTATCTCCATGTTGCAGTGACAACCATAAATAATTGTGTTTTTGCCAAATAATTATTTTTCGGTTTTAAATATTTTTTATTACGTTTTTTATGACAATAACATTTCAAATGATAAATATTTTTTGTTATAATAAATTTAAATAAGATTAGTATAAAGATGGAGTGTAAGAAAATGTTCACAATTTTCATAAACAAATCGAGTAACATCAATTGTGCTCAAGAAATTTTATACATAGAGGAACTTTTTTTTTTTCTTTTTTCTTTTGAAATTTTTTAGAATAACTTGTTATTTTTTAATTTATAAATATATTTTGGTTAAGAAAGGAAATAAATTACAAAAAGAAATTTGTATTTATGAAGTATTAGTTATGGTTTATTAATTTAAATATTTTTAGTTATAGAATAAGGGATATAGTTTAGTAAAACTACTACTTAAAATTTAATATTAAGATTTTAAGTCCAAATATTTTATATATAAAACGGATTTATTCACTTTAGACAAACAAAATATATCATTTCCATTCTTATTCTTTCATTTCCAAACCGTTAAATCAAACATAGGAAAAACTTTGAACGGTTTGAAATATCGTGGGTTTAATTGGTGCAAGTGGTTTGGGTATTTTTTGGTTTGAAACCAAATTTGAATATCCCTAGTTAATCCCAATTAAAGGATTAAACTGTTTGGTTTTCTAATTGGTATTAACATAAACTTGGTCCAATAGGGCCACATTGATAGGGTTGCTCAGGTTATTGGTTGGAAAAAACAATTGAATTGTAATTTTGAGGGACGAAAATGAATCGGTTGGACATGTTGAACTTCTTTATGTTTGTTTAGGTTCGTTTGTTAATAATGTTGGTCGCCTATTTCGGACCTCCTTTGAACCCTACAACAAACTAATTGCGGAATAACTAGTATGTGTATGAAAACGGTGAAGAACAGAAGCAATAACCAAATGAATGATTCTATTAAGCTTACGTGTATGTTTACAAACACGAATAGAATCAATACAAACGATTACAACTCTTTAAACACTCAAGAACACTAGTTTCGTGACCTAAACCCTAGCTCACGTAACTCTCCTTGATTTGACAGCTCTGACAATGTTCAACAACCCGCATTTATGATTTCGAGGCTGCTATTTATACTGGCCCGAAACCCTAGAAGAGTTACACTCACGTAACTCTTGGAGGAGACTTACGTGCACGTAACTCACTAGTTACGTGCACGTAACTCATGAGTTACGTGAGTGTAACTCTTTCACTCGAACGTAACTTGTTCGTAAATGCGTTTGGACTTTACAACTCGATCTAATTACATACTAACTCTACGACACGTTCTAATGAATACAAATACAGACAATAATGCTCCAACAAACTCCCCCTTGGATGTAGCTTGTATTCTTCAAAATTGTCTTGAACTTTTGGTGTCGAGAGATCGAGAGTCAGTCCTTTATACTTCAAGAGACTTGTACGGTGTAAAGTTTGCAACCGATAACTTGCGAATCTTTCTAACAGCTAATCTTCATCATTA
Source organism: Senecio squalidus (assembly GCA_910822075.1). Taxonomy (NCBI): domain Eukaryota; kingdom Viridiplantae; phylum Streptophyta; class Magnoliopsida; order Asterales; family Asteraceae; genus Senecio; species Senecio squalidus. The sequence continues at coordinate 17,302,216 of CAJVGC010000060.1, read as the reverse complement.
AGCAACGCGGCTCCATGAAAATCAGCTTCGAGTCCTTGACTTCCAAGAAGTGCTAAACTCTTCAAGATCCGATCCTTAACTTTATAAGACCTGGCTTACAAAGATAAAACTGACCAAAAACGTGTTTTTGTTCTTTAAACTGACAAAATTTCTCATTTTTCAGAAACACGTGATAAAACCTTTTTAACCATAAGCGATACGTGACAACGAAGAAAATAAACGCAGAAATAAAATATTTTTGATTTTTGTTTGTTTTCTTAACCTAAGACCGAAACTCTTTTTGTGGTTTTTAACTATAAGCTATTCACACTACTTTAGCAACCTACAAAGAGCAAATCTTTTTGGATAGGGATTAGTTTGCTTTTAGGATCATATCGCAGAAGTCGAATCACAAGAATCAGCCGATTATTAGTATATTTGTCCTCTTAAATACAACATATATATCATATAAAAAATCTTCCGATTATTTAGATTACAACTGTTTATATGGATCCCACTTATATTTACACTTAATTAAATCCGAACTCCCCTCAAAGCGTCATCAAACTTCCAGTATTTATTTAGGAAACCCGTCACCTTATTCCTATTTAGTTAACTACTCTAAGTATTGAAAATGCATACTTATAGTATTGAGTTTAAGCACTTTGTGCATTTTTCATAAGTAGAGAAGCTTTTTGCTTTCTTTTTGTTTTTTTTTTTATTTATATATTTTTTTTTTAATTTTTGAGCTTAAAAGCTTTATAGACTCGTGAACTCCTCCCTCTGTCTTTGCCGTTTATCAAGTTAGCATCAAGAGTTACGGAATTCTTATTTGACTCTACTCTCCCCTTTATACTAACCGCACGGAAACTATGATTTCGCAACCTTATAGAATCCAGGGGCGCCTCAAGGATACGAGTTTTACTTAACTCCTCAACCTTTATACTAACCGCACGGAAACTATGATTTCGCAACCTTATAGAATCCAGGAGCGCCTCAAGGTGTTTAGGAGTTATTAATAAAAACTCTTTGAGTTTTAGAAAAAACGGTTTATTATATTTTTTTGATTTTCTCTCAATTTTTCTTTTCCTCGCTTTTTCTATTACTCTCAGATACTTATTTATATATATATAATCCTATGGTGACAGATTCCAGGCACACCGAAAGTTTTCAGCTTATCACTGAGATGAACAAACTTAACCGTGTTACCCATTAGAAACAGGTTCGGAAAATTGTTTATATGATATTGGCCGTACCTACTAATACATCGAACAAAAACTTGTGATTCTAAATTTTAAAATCCGCGATGTACTATCATTTCCTAAGGTTTTCACAAACTTTCTCCCCCTCTTTTTATGTTTTTCTTATTTTTATTATTTTTGGAACTATACAAATCCTAAAAACTTAAAAAGAAAAGTTTCGAAGTCACGATCAAAAATTTAGGTTTTTATCATATTGGACGCTTTATACTCACTCGAGATTATTTAAACTTTGACTCAATGAGATTATTAAACTTTAGACTCAGTCGAGATTATTTAACTTTAGACTCGACGAGTATCAAAAACTTTAGACTCTTTGTGAAAAGAGTTTTGCATTTAAGCAAAACGGTTTTTGTCCGAGTTCGCAACTGTTATATGTTGCGAAGTCTAAACGCTTTAAACTTAAGATATAAACATGTCAATTTAGCTTGTAATTAGACGTTTGAACGCAAACCGGACAACGTAAATCAAATAGGAATCGAAAGCCTACTGAAGCACGCATCACACACATTACAAACAATCAAACAAGCAAAAGAAACATTTATATATCAAAAGAGATTGTACAAATATTACAGATAAAATATAGTTTGAGCTGGAAATAAGAAATACCAAAAACCAGCCAATCCCTGCAAACCATACTTTAAACTGCTTCTTCAACCATCACCGGTAGATTCTGCGAATGAAATCCCTTCTTGACGCAGATGTGCACCACGTGTGAAAAGACAAGCCCAAAGGATTTCTCATTCGCCGCACAATATATCTTCAGCTCGTTTAACTTCTTCAAATCTGCTTCCGAGAGGCAGAGAAGATGGATAGGATCATAGATCCTAAGTAACACTTTACCATCTTGATCAAAAACGACTGCCTCCCGAGCCTTTTCATCAAACCCCCAAGCCTTGACATCTTGTAAGAAATGAGGAAGCGAGGGCAATCTGATTCTCCTGAGTTGCTTGACTTCAGGATACACATCGATCCAACCGCGCCTCTTAGTAATTAAATTCCTCTTCTTTTCCCTCTCCCGGATAGGCATTGTGAGCTTGAAGTTTTCAAACTTTCTATAAAAGATATCGGATCTCAAATTCTTATAGAACAGCTTGGCCGCATCCGTAGAGAGATTGGTGGGTTCCAGATCTGCGAGTCGTTTCAACTCATAATGAGGTAGAGTGTTGAACGTCGCATACCTCATCTTCATATACTGGACACCATCACTTCGCAGCAAGACAAAGTAGTCGGTGTCATCGATGTAGCGCCATGCAAGGACCATCCTCTTGCACGGGCCTACTAGCTTACACCCGACTAGAATACCCATTTCCCCAAATATATCATGATCAATCTTTCTCCCTCGGCCATCAATGTAGTGAATTGGAGGTGGCACGAGGGGAGCGGGGACTACTGGAGGTGGAGGTGCAGCTTCATCTTCTTTAGACTTCCCCTTAGAACCAGCTGGGGAAGCAACAATCTCTTTAACAACGCCAGATTGTGTGGCGGTGACTTTCTTCAATCGGGCGGAGTCCACCTCGTCCTCGGAGTCGACAAAACAACTCGCCTGGACTACGGAGGCAGCATCTCCTTCACCCAATGGCATAGCCGCAAATGTAGGGACTACGCCGGTAGACCCATGAAATGACATCTCTGGCTGAGCGGAGTCGAGAGTATGAAAGTGGGTACCTGCACAAACTAAATCAAAATTAAAGGTAAGACCAGCAGTCTCCCCCTCAGTCGATGCTCCCTTTGATGGAGATCCCGTATCTTTTCCAGAACCAGGCGCGGATTCATCACGTGGCGCCTGTTCGGAAGGATCAGCCATTCCTTGATCGCCTGAGCCCATTAAAGATTGAGCTCCAGCATCACCTCCCTCATCAGTTTATCCTGATCGTCATCGTCTTTTGGCTCATCATCATGAGCTTCATCATCTTTCTTCATCCTCATCTTTATCGTCTATCTCCACATCTTCATTCTCATCATCGGCTTCTTTCTCTTCATCGTCCTCATTCGCCTTTTCTTGCGCCTTTAGAAGCTCATCGAGACGATCATTGAACTTTTTGTAGTCTGCCAGAACTACATTATGATTGTTCTCAACCACTTTAAACTTCTCCTCCATTGAAGCGATCTTCTTATCTCGTGCTTTCACTTGCTCTTCAAGCTGCTTATCCGCTTCTCATGCTTGAGTAGGGTACCCTGGAAGGAAGTGAGCATTTGGCTTACCAAATCATCTGGACCAACTGGGATCTGCTGGCTAGAAGAGCTGCCCGGTGGTGGAGGAAGTGTAGGGTTCACTAAAGGTGGAGGAAGAGTGAATGTAGGAGGTGGAGGTGGAGGAATGGTAGTGGTGGATGTAGGCGGAGGAGCGGTGGTGGTGGATTTCCGTGACTTCTTGACCAAAGGATGTTCCGAGGAAACCTCTGGAGAAGAGGTGGAGGAGTGAGGCCTTTTCTGGCTAAACGTGCCTGGCTGAACACCAACATACTCAGCAGACTTCATTCGCACTGCTCGAACTGGCGGTGGCGAAGGAATCACCGGTGGTGGTTCCTTGAAAGTAGCATCTCTTGAAGCCTGCCCAGTTCCTTTAACTCCCCCTTGGAGAGCAGCTCCCAATAAATTAACCCCGGCTTTTGCTGCTTTCCTCATAAGCCGATCGTATTTTTCCTTGTAAGCCTCCACTGACAAAGTCTTCTTCAGAACTTTCAGATTATTGAATTTCTGCTTCCATGCCTTCGCTGTATCAATCATCTCAACCGTTTCATCCGAATCATCATCACTTTCATCACCATCATCATCAGCAGCATCGTATTTATCACCGGATTCAGCACCCTCCGAATCGGATTCATCAATAAGATCCAACGGTGCTGGCTGCTTTCTTTTACCTTTAACCTGCCCAGACACATCCTCATCTTCGACAACCTGTTTCCCTTTGCTCTTTCTTTCTAGTCACAACCCTCCGAAACTACTGACTTAGAAGATCGTCTAGAGATGGTTGGCTTTGGGGGATCAGCAACAACCAAATGATCATAAGCATGAGTGCCGGTGCCACAAAATTAGCATCAACCAACGCACCCTGAGTGGCAACTCATATCCCCCTCGGCAGTCAGCAAATACTCTGGGTTGAATGTGTGTAGCATCTCCGAGCGGACCAGTGTAGGAAGTTGCGGCAGTAGGTGATCGATCATTAAGGTCACGAACCTTGGATACTGATCGAAAATCCGTGTCCTATCCTCGAGATTCCATAGCATGTTGCTCAGATGAACCTGGAGGTGGTTGAACTCGTGCTTGAAGACCAAAGAAACCATCACGACTGACCCTTGCGATCCAGTACGTCGTATCCCCCTTCCACTTCGACAGCACTGGATAAGCGTGTGCATGAGGAAGCGGTATTGATCCGGCATCAGGGACTTGTAGAACTGAAGGGAGTCTAGACGTCCCTTATACCCCATCTGCTTGAAGCATCCGAAGATCAGCTTATCAGGAAACACATCAGGAGCGTTAGCTGAGTCTTGAAACTGAAGGACCGTGCGAATCACGTCCTCAGTGATAACAACCAGAAGATCCCCAATCATGGACTCGATCGTAGGGGGATCGACCGTCGTAAGCCTAGCATTCTTCCAGAATGCGATATAGATCAAGCTTCAAACCAGGATTTGCACGTAGGGCATATGCAATTGGGCTCCTATTGAGATAGTTGATGATCCCTTCATACCCCCCCACTTTTCTCAGCAGATAAGAGCCACCGCGTTGTGTCTCTTAATTGCAACCAGTCTTCGAAGCTTTAGGTGCCATTCTACACAAACGACAACAGAACTCGCACAAAAGTTAGTATAGCACAAAAGCTACTAAAAGATATTGTAAACAACATCCTAGACGTGCAAGACTACTTTCGAGTGAAATTGGGTTATGCTGCAAGCGTGAAAATCAATTACGTTAAGCAAATTGAATTTGCCAAAAAAAACAGATGTGAATCTGTTGACAGTTACGTACGTAACTTGTCTAACGTAAAGAATTTTTGAAAAATTTGGGCAGCATAACGAGACAATATCGCGAAAACGAACTTTTTTCTTTAACAATTTCGTGCACGTAACTCAGGAGTTACGTGCACGTAATAGATGTTACGTGACAAACAGAACAACATAAGTGTAAGTTACGTGCACGTAACTTGGCAATTACGTGCACGTAATACTGAGTTACGTGCACGTAATTGCTAATTACGTGCCCGTAACTTGTGTAAGCCCTCGTTTTCTTACGCTCGTTAAAATTCAAAATACGCTATGATTTTTATTCTAAAATCAATTCAATAGCAGTATTTCGAGTCACATTTGCCTTTAAACTACACCATTTTAATCATTTATGTAGAAAGTTTAATCAAAATTAGGGTTTTTATAGGTTAAAACCAAAAAAAATCTTTAAAACTTTGATTAATGCCGAAAAAACCGTAATCAAGCATCTATGCTCGGAATACAGATTACAAGGTCATGGCATCATCAATTTTAAGTTTAAGGTACTGTTTTTGAGATTTAGACTATGGCTACCCAAACCGAAACAGTGATAAACCCAAACACCCCCTGAAAATTCGAATTTAGCCCAAGAAAATCATACCGTGATGTTGAAGAGATGATTCCGAGACTAAGCAAAGGTAAATCGAGTGAAAAAGATGCTAAATCGCGAAAAACTTTTGAGAGAAGAAAGGGTTTTGATAGAGAGGGTTTTTGAAAATGTGATGTAACAGTCAACAAAAACCTATTTATACCCAGTCACTACCCAACTTACGTGCACGTAATTGGGAATTACGTGCCCGTAATTCATGAATTACGTGCACGTAATTCCTCAATTACGTTCACGTAATTCTCAATTACGTGTTGTGTTTTTCGCGCTTTTCTCGATTTTAAACTTGTTTTAATTCACGTTTTTAACTTTAAACTTTTACCGAATAAAAGAAAACAAGTTTTTAACCTTTAAACTCTTTTCAAGAGACAAAAATGATGATTTACTCAAACCTTTAAACTTTATCTCGTGATAAAGAACCTTTACACTTGACGGGAAGGCATTTGATCAGTCGAGCATGTGTAAGCACTCGGAGCCTTCCAATCGTCAAGAATGATCTAGAAACCGTCTTTCCAGGAGAACTTGATCCATAATACGTATGTAAGCTCAGATGGTTCCTCCTGACACTGCGAATCACTTAAAAAACACGAGAACCGTAAAATTGAAAATAAAAGCTATAAACCTAAGAAAAGTTAAAATCTTTTTGTATTTTTTAATTTTAAGGGACTTAGATATTAAACTACAACTTAAACCAAAAATCTTTTTGAATTTTTTTAATTTTTAAAAGAGTTAAATATTTACAAAAAATGGTTCGTGTCAAGCAATTTCTAAAGTGATGAGTCGGTTTAACTTGATCAGTTCCTCAAATCGCCCCTTATGAAAAGCTTTAGTCAAAAGATCGGCCTTTTGATCTTCGGTAGCGATTTGGAGCAACGTGATCAAGTTCTTATCATAGCAATCCCGTATGAAATGAAAACGAATACTTATATGTTTCGTTTTCGAATGTTGCACCGGATTGCGTATGATGCACACCGCTGCTGTATTATCTATGTTAATGGGGGTGCGAGAAACAATCAAACCGTAATCACGTAGCTGATGCTGAATCCAGAGAACCTGAGAACAGCAACTTCCCGCTGCAATGTATTCAGCCTCCGCAGATGATAAGGATACCGCGGTTTGCTTCTTGCACTGCCACGAGACTAACCGTGATCCAAGGAACTGACATCCACCAGTCGTGGACTTCATGTCAGAATTGCATCCCCCATAATCCGAATCCGAATACGCCGTCAGCTCAAAGTCTTGATCGTCATAAGGATACCAGAGACCCAGAGTTGGTTTCCCCTTAAGATAACAGAGAATCCTCTTCACGGCCTTCAGGTGACATGCCTTAGGCGCAGCTTGATAGCGCGCGCACAAAGACACGGCAAAGGTGATATCCGGACGAGACGCTGTAAGATACATGAGTGAGCCTATCATTGATCGATACAGCTTCAGATCTACAGCATCATCGTGAAGTGCCGGACCAAGTTTGTGATTGATCTCGAGAGGAGTGCTAACCGTTCTACAGTCTAGCATCTCGAAACGAGTCAAAATGTCTTGCACATACTTGGTCTGGTGGATATAAATTCCTTTCTTCGACTGCTTAACTTGCAAACCCAAAAAGAAGTTCATTTCCCCCATCGCACTCATCTCGAACCTTGACGTCATCAGCTTCTCGAACTCTTTACACATTGAGTCATCGGTAGACCCAAAGATGATGTCGTCGACGTAAATTTGGACCAGCAGCAAGTGTTCATTCTTTTTCTTTGTGAACAGAGTTTGATCAACTGAACCTCTTGCAAACCCGTTGTTTGTCAAGAAATCAGAGAGCGTTCCATACCAAGCTCTCGGGGCCTGGTGAAGACCATATAAGGCCTTGTTGAGCTTGTAAACGTGATCGGATGTTCGTAATCCTCGAAGCCCGGTGGCTGCGCGACATAAATGTCTTCACGTATCTCGCCATAAAGGAACGCGCTCTTCACGTCAAGTTGATAAACCTTGAAACGCATGTGGGAAGCGAATGCAAGGAACAGCCGAATTGATTCCAAACGAGCAACCGGTGCGTAGACTTCATCGTAGTCTAGACCTTCTACTTGTTCAAAACCTTGAACAACTAAACGGGCTTTATTCCTTACAATCTCGCCTTTGTCATCTTTCTTAATCTTGAATACCCACTTCGTCTTCAATATCTTTTCCCTCCTTGGAGCCTTGACCCTTTCCCACACATGTAACTTAGGAACTGTTGAAGTTCTTCTTGCATTGCTTCTACCCAGAACGGATCATCTAGTGCAATGATGACGTTCTTCGGATCTATTTGGGATAGAAAACATGCTTCGAAGACCTCCAGAAGTGCAGGACTAGCCACGAATTCATCCAGGTGTGCTGGACGTTTCTTTTCTCTCACAGATCTCCTCGGAGTGATAACATTCTCTGCTTCATTTCTTTCTTCATCACCTTCATTTTCTTGTACAACCTCCTGATTAATCACATTTTCCAAGATCGGAGCTGGAATTTCTATTTCATCAGAAGGAGGAGCTGGGTTCGAGACACCAGCAGTAGAAGGTTGAGGAGCGCTTTCGATGACATTAGATCCCTCTTCAATAGTTTCTTCAATCCCATCTGCATCTTGAAAATCATTGTTTTCACTCTCTGAATCATCTGAGGCAGCTTTTGATGCAGCTTCGGATGCAGTTTCAGATGCAGTTTCAAAGTCTGGAGAATTTGGCCGAACCGGAGCTTGTTGAATAGCTGGAAGGTCAACGACGACCTGAATCGGAATCGGACCAGATGAAGTGGACGGAGATGCATCTTCGCTTTGAGTGTGAAACTGATCAAAGAATGTATCGTCAGTTCCTCCCCCTTGCATCACGACCGCTTCATGTCTTGCAACCGGAATGGAGGCACTAGGAGGATCAATGTTGAAAGACTGAAATAACGAATCATAATCGAAGAAGTGTGCCGGACCATCACCCGGTGTAGGTGGAGTATACCGGAAGCAAGTCACCTCATACGCTTCTTCAATTGTACCCGTCGTCTTATCAAATACCCTTTTACTGGGAGACTCAGCCGAATAACCAAGAAAATATCCAGGATGCGTCTTCTCACCAAACTTGGAGATCCTTTCCTTGGTGATCATGATCTCACACGGGCATCCGAATGGCTCGAGGAATTGCAGATTCGGCTTCCTTTTATTGATCAGTTCGTAGCTCGTCTTGTTATGACGTTTGACCAAGGAAACCCGATTGAGGACATAGCATGCCGTATTAACTGCTTCGGCCCAGAATGATACTGGCAGTTTAGAGTCCGAAAGCATTGTACGGGCAGCTTCGATGAGAGTCCTATTCTTTCTTTCTGCAACCCCATTTTGTTGCGGAGTTCGTGGAGCGCTATACTGGTGAGAGATACCCTTAGAAATACAGAATAGCTCCATGTTGTTGTTTTTGAACTCCGTGCCATTGTCGCTTCGGATAGACCTGACCTTTAACTCGAGGAGGGTTTCTAGTCGAAGAAGGAGAAACTTTAGTCGTTCAGCCGTTTCATCCTTCCTCGCTAGGAAGAAAACCCACGAGAACCTCGAGTAGTCATCCGTGACTACCAAACAGTACAATTTCCCGCCTTTGCTCTTTACACTTACAGGACCGAAGAGATCCATGTGAAGTAACTCCAGTGGAGCAGAGACTGAGTTCACAAGCTTCGACGGATGCGACTTCTTATGTTGCTTCCCCTTTACACATGACACGCATGAGTCATTCATCGCAAAGCTCATGTTTGGAACTCCAGTAACAAGCTCATGCTTCACCAGATAGTTCATCCTTCGAAAGTTAATGTGCGCCATTCTTCGATGCCACATTATAGACTCCTTCTCCGAAGCTTTAGACACCAAGCACAAATGTTCTTCGCTTGATGAGGCTTTAGACATATCCAGATAGTATATGTCGTTGATTCGCGGAGCTCTTATCAATACCCAGGATGGGTCAATTACAAAACCTTCTCGCAGAATCAAACACTCTTTGCTCGTGAACAGCGCAGAGAACTTCTGATCGCAGACTTGCGACACACTTAGCAGATTATGCTTTAACTCCTTGACGTAGTTGACATTTTGAAAGGACACTACGCCATTGGAGATATTTCCCTGTCCTGTTATCCTGCCACCCTTTTCTCCCGCAAACAAAACATTGCCACCATCAACCGTAATGTGATCGGTCAGCAGATGACAATCTCCCGTCATGTGCCTGGAGCAACCACTATCGACACACCAAATATTCTTGCCGCTCGGTCGCTTAGATCGCCCCTGCACATTAAAAGAGAGAATTAGTTTTGAATGGGGACCCAAGCCTTAACAGACTTGGGTCGTCCATTTACGTCAAGAATGATCACATCAACCAACTTGGTGTTTTTCTTGAAGTTGGATGTGGTTGATGCGACATTCTGACGTGGGGGTGACTTTGGTTTTTCTTTAACAACTTCGGTCACGACTTGTTTTGGCCCGGTCATGACTTGGTCTGAAGAAGTATCGACTTTGGAGATTAGGCGATCCTTCTTAGGAGATACTTTCCGTTTCAAGATTAATCCTTGCAAACGGGGACAAACTTTGGCAATGTGGCCCTCGTTTCTACAATAGTAGCAAGTTCTCGGATCATTTGACATGTCCATATGAGATTGAGAAGTTTGAATCTTCTCATTTTGAAGTGCTACTTGAGACACGTGTGGAACGCGAGGTGGTGCCACGTATGGAGTACGAGGTGGTGCCATGGTCTGTGGAGTTGGTCGAGAAGTAGTTGGTCTGGACACCTTGGGAGGGAAATTTGTAGGCTTAGAAGAAGAAGCCACTCCCTTGGTGAAAATCGTGGACATTGGGGTTTGAATAGTGAGAATTGGTGCCTCAACCTTTTCTTTACCCTTTGAGTTCGATTTTATGGACTTTGACTCGGCCTGCTTGGAATCGGATTGCTTAACAATCCGTTTACCTTCTCGCACCTGAAGTTGTTCAAACTTCTTGTCCATCTTAGTAATAAGACGGCTCTCCAGGCGCTGAATGATTTTCTCAAAAATTTGCTCCTGATGGTCAGTGAGATGGACGTCTTTCAAATCCTTAAGGTCTTTGGACAGGTCTGGACGTTCTAAGGTCACTTTGGACTCATTTTCGCTGACACTAACTTCTGGACCAGTTTCTTCGGCTTTAGAAGCCGCAGAGGTCAAAGAAGCAGATTGAGTTACCTCTACGGACGATCCATCTACTGGGACAGGGGTGAAATTCATTGGAGGGGGCATACTAGAGTACCCCAGTCCACCCTTGTCCTTAGTGTTCGTCCGTTGAGATTCGATCAATTGAGCCAAAATTTCTTTGGAGTTCGCAATTGAGGCTAACTTCGCCTGAAGAGTGTCAATTTCACTCTGTTTCTTTGCGACATTTAATTTCTCAGCGGCATGAGCATCAGCAAACTCTTGAATCTTAGAAATGTGTCGGGTGATAACAATTTTTAAATCAGAAATTTCAACTTGTTTTTCTTTCTTAAAAGTAGTTAAAATTCTGTTTTCTTTGGACAGGACATCATTTTTAAGTCTAAGATCATTAACCTCGACACTTAACTCTCTAGCAGATGTACTCCATACAGTGAGCTGGGCCTCTAGCACACTGCAGTTAGTACATACTGGTGTAAAAGGATCGATTTCTACCTCAGGTTTAGGAGCATCTGACGTAGAGGCCATTAGAGCAAGGTGATCCATCCTTGGAGCGATATCCTCATATGCATTCCAATCTACCCGATTATCCACAGCTATGAGCGCACTAGCATCCTTCTCTACATCTTGAATTCGGAGATTCCTCGATGCTGGACCCTGATATCCTCCTTGATGATAGCTTCGTCCTTGGTGGGAGGCTTGACCTTGTTGTTGTTGACCATACCTTTCTCCGTGGTCATGTCGAGGGTCTTCACGAGAGTGTTGACCACATTCACGAGCAAAGTGTCCGTAATTGTTGCATTTGAAACACTTTACCCTTGACTTGTCGAAGCCCATCCCACTTTTTCGATCGCCACCAACAAACTTCTTTCCCGTCCGATTGAGAAACCCTTTAATCCGCTTCGTCATCATAGCCATATTCCATCTGATATCCATTTCTTCGAGATCATCCGGATGAACCTGCTCATAGTCTTCCTCGTTTAGAGAAGAGCAAGCAATCCTGCCATCGATCAAATCGTTGTAGGCAGCTACGAAGCACGATTGTAGACGATCAGGCTCTACATTCTGGGAACTAGAAGTGCTAAATCCCGTTTCCTTTCCTCTCCCTTGTGGCTTTAGGAGGGGAGCCGCAAATGCCGTATTCATCTCCCGTCTCGAAGAGCAAGTTCTACACGCAGAACATGAGGGACATAATGAATCGGTTGAGCTCAATACGGGAGGGCTATCTTGAACATTCGGGAAGTTGAGAGTCGGAGGTAAGAAGCTTGAGGATGAAGATACTCTGGTTGAGACATCCGAGAGGAAAGCAACTCCCGCATTATCTCTAAGTACATTCTGAGCAAACGTATTGCTACTATAAGCCTTTTCTTGCATTTAAAGATTGGCTATACGAAGTTTGCCAATGAGATCCTCAAAGCTATAATCTCTTAACTCCGGTTTGTCTTTCAAAAGAAGCACCCTAAACTCCCAGTGCGGAGGCAGACTATCCAAGAACCGTAGGTTGGTCTGGAGCTTGCTGAACTCAACCTTTAACTCGAAAAGATCATTTATCAACCTACTGAATCTCGAGATAAGCATGTCGAGAGTCTCATTCTCTCCGCATTTGAAGTTATCAAATTGTCGCCTCAACAACTCAGCTTTGACTTCCTTCATTTCCTCCGTTCCTCCATATCTCTTCGCGATGGCGTTCCAAAGATCGTGAGGATTATCGATCATCCGGAAAATTGCTCTCATCTCATCGGTGAGACAGAACTGGATTGTACCCAGTGCTTTCTGGTTTTTGAGAAATTGAAGTTTCTCATCGTCGGTGTAAGTAGATGCAGCCCGGTAGGTTCTAACACCGGTGGTGGCATTCACGTCTGAAGGAGCTTCATATTTCGTGACAATGGGATTCCAGATACCCGGATCAGTACACGCAACAAAAGTCCTAAAACTCATCATCCAGTCTTCGACACTCCGGTTCGGGTTGTACATAGGAGGAAGTTGAGGGTTACGGCTAGACTCCATGTTGAACGAATTAGAATTCGTAGCTAGAGCCATCTTAAATTCCCAAAATCTTCAGCTAATAGATACCCAACGATCTAACCTAACACCCACCTAAACTTTCCAACGAAATTCGGGCAGAGTAACGGCTTGAAAGTAAGTAAACGAACGATTTCAGAACAAGAGTTACGTGCACGAAATAAAGGAGTTTCGTGAACGTAAGATGGGAATTTCGTGAACGTAAGAAGGAAATTACGTGCAAGCCTTAGGAATTACGTGCAAGACTTTCAGAATTACGTGAACGTAATAAGAGTTTCGTGTACGTAATACCAGAATTTCGTGAGCGTAAAAGACAATTTCGTGACCGTAATTGCCAATTTCGTGACCGTAATTGTTAATTACGTGAACAACAGCAGAATTTCGTGACAGCAGCAAAAACTTCACAAAAATCGCCGTAAACGTGAAAATACCCAAAACTAAGCTCCCATCTTCTGCAGATATGTAATACTACCAACTGAGAATACAATATCTGAACCCCAACTCCAAACTCCGGCTAGAAATGCCTAGATCTAAAAAATCCCGAAATAACCTAAATTACTCCAAAACCTAGATCTATCCCAAATCAGCCTAAATCTTCACCAAACGGATTCAAAGACCTCTATAGCAAGTATAGAGGCTCTGATACCACTTGTTGGTCGCCTATTTCGGACCTCCTTTGAACCCTAAACCAAACTAATTGCGGAATAACTAGTTTGACTAAGTAAAACGGTGAAGAACAAGAGATATAACCAAATGAATGATTCTATTAAGCTTACGTGAATGTTTACAAACACGAATAGAATCAATACAAACGATTACAACACTTTAACACTCAAGAACTCACAATTACGTGCACTAAACTTAGCTCACGTAACTCTTCTCTGATGTGACTGCTCTGACAAGGTTCAACAACCCGCATTTATGATTTCGAGGCTGCTATTTATACTGGCCCGAAACCCTAGAAGAGTTACGCTCACGTAACTCTTGGAGGAGACTTACGTGCACGTAACTCACTAGTTACGTGCACGTAACTCATGAGTTACG
>CAJVGC010000060.1:17250069-17288059 GCA_910822075.1 Senecio squalidus | reverse complement strand
TCTTGTGATTGGCGGTTACGGTCAACGTCAAATGGAGGCGGGTTTGGAAATTCGCCAAAATTGAGCAATTGTTGGAACGACCCTCCTTGGTTTACCGGGTCTTGGTGAGGTCTTTGTGATGGTGGAGTTTGTTGATAAAATTGTGGAAATTGGTTGGGGTTTGGAAATTGGTTAGGGTTTGGAAATTGGTTGGGGTTTGGAAATTGGTTGGGGTTTAGAAATTGGTTACTAGAACCAAAAAAATTGTTGAACCAATTCGGGTTGAGGTTTTGATTGTTGTTGGGATCCATTGGAGGTTTTTTTTAGTGAATTGTTTGTATAAATTTGTGATAGTTGAAAGAGATGATGTAAGATGATTGTTGTATGTTTTGATTGGTTTTGGGGGATTTTATAGATGTTTTTTTTTTAGCCGTTGCTTGATCAAACGGTCATATGACCGTTGCAATTGGAAAACGCCAGACCACGCTCGTGATACAGACCACGCTCGAGCCATAATGCCCCTATAACTCCCGTCCCGGAGCGGTGACGGGCGTTATAGGGGGCGTTATAGGTGCTGACGGGGCCTATAACGCCCCTATTACACTCCCACTCCGTCTAGTCTTATAATGAGATTACTATCGAATCAAGCCATTTACCATTTGCAATTAGCCCCCCTCTTTCATTTGCCATTTGCAATAAAAATATGTTAAAGGAGAATTACAGTCCTTACAAAATTTCAATATTACTTCAGTATCATTGTAAAAATCAAAATTACGTTAATATCCTTTCAAAACATTAAAAATTCTCATATATATCCAAAATAATAAATTAATAATATCTAAATGATTTTAATACTTAAATTATCCATCTATATATTAATTAAACTTTGTACTCAGGTATGTACGTTTAATCCAACATTAACAAATGTATCTCACTTTCATATACTCGCATATAGAGTTAAAATAGATTAATTTCTATAATTTTAAGCATTAACCGGAATAAAGATGTGCAAAACTCACTCGTCTTGATTGATTAATGTTTTATGATATATATGTAAAACCATTTCTTTATTAATTTAATCTATAAAATTTATTCGGTATTTGATTCTTCATTGACAGATTTGTTTTAATAAGCATTTGACTTAGTTTTATTGATTTATTCAATAACTTAAAATATTAAAATCATTTAATTAATATTTAGATGAATAATTTAAATATTAAAATCAATTAAACATTATTAATTTATAATTTTGGATATATATGAGAATTCTTCTTGTTTAAGAGAATATTTACCTGATTATGATTTTTATAAGGATATTGACGTAATATTAAAGTTTTATAAGGACATGGATGTAAATTTCCCATATTTTAATTAAAATCTCATAAATGTATTTATATATTATATAACTCTTTGCTTGAAAAATTGTAATTACAACACATATGCATGTGTAACTTATTACGTATGGATGAATATGTAACAACTACAATCATCTCCTATTAATTATCGTTACATAGCGTGAATACACTACTAATTTAAATTAGGCATAAACATAAAAATCCGAAAACTAAAAAGGTTGAGCCAAAATGTTTTAACCAAAACAAAATTAATTTGTATGGTTTTTATTATTTCTAAAAATTAAAATTTTTGTTTCTCATCGATTTTTGAATATAAAGCAAACCAATTACTATCGAATCAAGCCATTTGCCACTGTAATATTTTATCTTTTTGTTACTTTTTAGTTTTTATTATATGATGACAAATTTGCAAATGAAAGATTATTACATGCTTTTAATCTTTTCTATCTAATAAATGGGGGATTAGGATGATGTTATATTGCTGACGTGTCATCTTATTAGGCTATCCACCTAGGATAACTTTTATAAATGTTGATGTCATAATTTAAAATCTAAATAAATAGCTTTTTAAAAACAATAATGTTTGGTTAGCGTGAAACATATAGGGAAAACTTTGCAGGATGTTTACAACTATTGGTAACTGAATAGTCAGCCAATTTGAATTTTCTTTTATGTTACACAAACCATTTAGTCACCTCCTTCATCTTCATTTTAACCAAACCCTAACAAATTTGAATTCTTCTGATTGTCTTTCTGCCAAGTAAATTATATCTCTTTTTTTAATTATTGTCTTTTTTAATTACTTGCAATGCATTGTGTATTTCTTCCTTTTTAGCGAGATTAGTTAGATTTTAGGTTTCTGTATTTGTTTAACATGGCTTTTCGTTTTAGTATTGTTCTTCATTCGGTAGATTAGAATTTGTTAAATTTGTTTGATTTTCAGGTTTTCAATGGTAGTAGTATGTTGTACATTGGCCATCAATTCTAACCTTTTTTCTCTCATTCCTTTTGATGGAAAAGCCATCAAAATACAGTTGAAATGCATGTCGTCTACTTGATTTATGCAGGTTTTACAAGTTTTATATCATTATATGTGAGATCAAATGCATTGTTTTGCTAAGATGTGAGTCGGTTCGTTTTTCTCCTCATATCGTTATTAACTTCTTTTTTGAATGTTTTTTTTCTCCCTTTGGCTTTGTGTAGTGTGTAGATCCGAGTCATCAAGTTCAGATTCTCTCGACGTAAGTCCCCATATGTTATTTCATGTTATATCTTTGTTCATTATTTTTACCTTCATTTTTCTTTATGCTTTTGGTTTTATATATAATCGGACAACAAAGAGGCATTGAGTTAGAGGATTGACAATGCAGATGGTAAGTGGCACGAGAATGCTTCATTAAGCATGTATAAAAGACTATGCATTATGAAAGTTCTTTACGGTTTCTATAACTTGTTTATTTTTGAACAGATTCTTTGCAGTTTGTTCAGCTCATATAAACCAAATTTGTTGTTGTCGACTGCATATTATTGAACAGATTTATACCAAGAACAAGTGGAGAAGGTATGACAGTTTATAAGTGTGTCGTGATTCATATATTTTCACATATTCTTTTCAAAAACTGGATTCTTTTTGTCAATATGTGGGTTTAGCTGGTTGAGAAACAAGTTAAATGGGTCAGGTCGGGTTAGGTCCTCAAACATTTTTTATCTACATATTGAAAATGGGTCAGGTTGGGTTAGGTTCTCGAAATTTTTTAATATAAGTTATGTTTTCATGTTTTGCCATATACAGATGAACAATGACCATAATGTTTTGGCTTATATGATGTTTGTTCCATGCTCACTTGCGGGAATGTTAATACCAAGAATGTTTTGGAATTTTTTCCCTCTCTCACAAGCTGGTTATCTTCTTAAATCATCAAAAGAGATTTGCAATTTGTTTTCACAAAATTATGCGTTCATGTTGTTTTTATATATTATTTTCATCAGTTTGAAATTTTGTTTGGGACATTTTTTACAACATTTTTTTTTCCATAAATTACTTTTCTCAAATTAAATATTGTTTCACAGGAACTTGCTGAAGAAGCCGGGTATTGGGGTGCATTTGCCTTATATGCTTTCATCAGTATGGTGTGTATTATTCCATTTATTTATATTTTTTTATTAGATTTGTTAAGATATATTTTGTCTCATTGAGTCGCAAGTTAAGCTAATGCAACTTTCTAATTTCAGGCTTATTTTTATGCTGGATTAAGTGGAGGTTTTTTGACTTTGTCATTAGCTGCTTTTATGGTTCCTTCATGGATTTTTTACCATTTATCAGTCAAGTACTATGATCGTGAATCACTAAGGTAACGGTTTCGGCTTCTAAGTTTCATCTCTATATCTGTTTCTTGCTTTAAATGTCAGTCTTTTTGCAATTTGAATAAACTCAAAGAATCGCTACTTATACTATTTCCTGATTTTGACTTTGATGTCTAACTTGAAGTTGTTGTGCAGGTCAGCAGCATTATTTGTGATGCCTTCAGTACCCTGCCTTCTGCATTCTGTGTATTTCTGTGGGTTTCTAGCTCAGTTTTTAACTGAGAAAATGGGCATGATGGGCCCTCTTCCACTTCCTCATGGTTAGTACCAAAACAGCTGGTAAATTAGTTTTATTCTCTCAATGGTGTTCATTTCAGATATTTAGTCAAATCTGGTTTCTGCTATAGTTGACTCCACGGTTATTCTCATAATTGAAATAATTTCAGCCCATGTACTTATGATGTGTTTTCTCTCTAACGGGTCAGAAGGGTAAAATAATAAAAATAGCTTCAAAGGAATGGGTCAAACGCATCGAAAGTCGCCCAAAGTATATTTTGTATCACAAAACCTTATAAATCAATGTATTATTTTGGTTACTTATTGTGATAATAATTTAAATATATTTACTTACTAAACTCCGTATCAATGATGTAAGTTTTTGGTAATTATCTACTTTCTCTAATGGTATTTCTCACTAACATTGGCCACATGCTTATTCTAACAACATGACACTAATTATGTCTTCTAGGTACAGGTTGAGACGACTTATTCCCATCTAAGAGAGGAAATGAGATTGATTTTTGTAGAAAGAGAATAAGATCGCTTTTATTTATCAACTTTCAAGTAGCTAACAGTTTATGCATCGAAATGAAGTACATTGGTCATTAGAAGTAAATTTTCCTTTTATCAAATAACAACTATTATTTCATATATACAGTTATTTTATATATGCCGAAATTGGATATATTTTTACGAATATATTTCATCCCAACGAGGTACGAATAGAAAAAAAAAACTTGAAAACTCTGCATATCGTAAAGCTAAACATACAAAAACTACCGATTTTATATCAATCTTATTTTCAATCAATTTAATATAATATTCTTATATAATACTGTGTATCACACGGGCAAGTATATTTGATAGTAGGGTTTTAATAAGTCTTGGTTTATTTTGTAAGTTGAGAGATTTTTAGTTGTTGACTCATGTTTTGGAATTGTGGGAATACAAATTTAAATTACCAAATACAAACCGAATCAAACCGTTAAGAACAAAATCCAAAACCGAATAGTTTTTTGAAAAACAAAATTCCCAACAGGGTGGCTACAGTTTTACTATAAAACCAATTTAAGAGAAGTTTTGATAAATATTGTTTAAAAGGCAATGATTAAAGATACTTAGGGGGTGTTTGATATCACCACGGACCAAAGACTCGGACTCAGACCACGGACCCGGTCCGTGGTCCGCGTGTTTGATAAACCAACATTGTCACGGACTCGGTCCGTACCACGGACCCATATCAAAGATTGAGTCTTTGTTGAAAAGGTGCAGACTCATTTTTGGACTAAAAAAAACCCAATCCTACCCTTCCCCTCCACCCTTCTTTGTCTTCTTCATTCACTCAAGCTGATTACCAAACCCCCATTATTTTATGTCTGCAGCTATCCAACCAACATTGACACCAAACTCTAAATAAACCAAACAACACAATCTTCTTTACTCTTTCAATATGCCCTTCCGCTTAAAGCAATATTATACCCAATTTGCAATGATTATAAAACCAAGATAAAGGCTCTGCATAAGTTCAAGAAGGAAATATAATAAAAATGAAGAAGTATGGGTGTATGTATGTGTAATTTTGCAATGATTATAAAGCCAAAAAGGCCGTGCATATTGCTCTTGAACAAGTTGTCTTGTATGTATGTGTAATTTTGAACTTATTATTACAAAATTATGAGTTTAATATTACTCTTGAATTTATTATTACATAATTATGTGTTTTTCTTTAAGCTTGTAGTCTATATTCACGTTTTGATAAATAGTTGTAAGTTGTTTATTTTGTATTATTTGTGTGATAGTTATGGGTAGAATTAGTTGGAAGTCCGACATTGTGTACAAATGTTTTATCGAAGTTGTAAGACATTGTGGACAAATGGGTAGAATTAGTTGGAAGTCCGATGTTTTAATTTAGATTTTTTTTAATTTGAAGTTGTAAGACATTTGGATTTGTTTAATTTGGATTTTGTAAGACATTTGGATTTATGGTTAATCTGGATTTTGTACGACATTCAATATAAAAATAAACAGAAGGGTAAAATAGTCATTTCTCCCAGTCAGCATAGCCAGTCCGAGGCATAATCAAACGCAACAAACTCAGTCTGCACCTAACTCAGTCTGAGCTCCAACTCAGTCTGTGCTCCAACTCAGTCTGCACCAACTCAGTCTACAGCTATCAAACAGGCCCTTAGTTGTATAAACATTATTAAATGAATTCTAGTTTTTTATCTCTAGAATAAGTATATCCATATCGGTTTCCTTGCACCGGAGGCGGTAGAGCTACTTAGTCGAGTTCAACGGGTTATGCATAGCAATGTTATGACACCTAGACGTTTTGATGTAGTTTTTAAACTCATTGGCTTTGCAATCCAAAAAGGGTTAGCGGCGCAACTTGTTGCCCGCTTGCCTTCTCCCACTTTGTAGATTCTTACGTTCTAAATCTAATATATTACTTTATTGAATAACTTTATAAACATTGAAATTGTGAGTTTATTTAAAAGGTCTTTCTATAATGTGTTTTAAAGGTATATTGTATGATGTAATAAATAAAGACAAAAATTTATAGTTTGTTAACATATGTAAATAAGATAAATGATTATCAGATCTTAGTATATTTCAAGAAATAAAAAAACTCAATCTTAACCCTCATTTTAATGTGTTAAATTTAAATAAAAACTCATTTTATAACTATTTTTTTAAAATTAATTTATCTGTCAAATCGGTAATCGTTATATGAAACAAATTATACCGTGACGATCGTCGTGTACTCCTCTTTTATTAGAGCAATGATTTTATATGCTTTTGAAGATTTTTTTTTTGGGAGGGGGGGGGGGGGGGGGGGGGGGGTGGGGGTGGGGGTTTGAATGGGTAGTGAAATCATAAAGTTAAAATAAAATATTCAATGGGTAAATTTTAAAAACCAAAAATGTTATAGAGTGTATAAATTATCTAACACACACACACACACCACACACCCCCCCCCCCCCCCCCCCCCCCCCCCCCCCCCCCCCCCCACACAAAAAAAAAAACAAATGTTTACAACTTTCGAATGTGGATTTGAAGACCTACAACCGTGATATGAAATATAATTCAATTAAACACTTAAAAAAAAATTCAACAAATACATTTGATAGCACTAAAATCTCATGTGATCTTAATGTAAAGATAATATGTGATTTTATAATATACGTATAATTTTAAACCTAATATGGTCATAACACACATGATTTTAACTTTAAATATGAATTTAAAAACAGAATATTATATCAGGTATAATCTACATATACCCGAACAAAATCTCAAATTTTGACAACTTTTTGTTTTCTCGTTTTTGAACATATACTTAAACGCGCGAGGTTATATCACACTGATTTTAACATCTTATGTGGATTTAAATACCTACAACCGTTATATGAAATATAATTCAATAAAACCCATAGAAAAATTTCACAAAATTACATGTGATAAAACTAAAATCTCATGTGATTATAATGTAATATCATATATGATTTTATAATATACGTAGAATTTCAAAACTGAGAATACCATAACACATGATTTTAACTTTTAATGATTTAAAATATTATATGAGGTACAACCAGGAAAATAAAATTGACGACTTTTATTTTTCGTTTTTGGACAAATTTAGATATCTGTAAGGAAAATCACATGTGAGTTAAACATTAAATATAAATTTCAAACCTGGATATGTTTTATGATGTACTAGTAAGGTACTCGCGAATTGCGGCTGCAACGACAAATATACATTTAATTTTTTGGATAGTCAATCTTTTTGTGTACATGTTTTCCGCAATAACTTTACAGATGAAAAAGATTCTGGTTGGAATAAATTGAAGTAATATTAATGCAAAGAGGAAATGTGTAAAATGTTTCACAATATTTTATAATGTGTAAAAACCGAATAGTCTCGTCATGTAGAACATCTCGATACACTATATTTGATATGTATTCCGTTTAGTTAGTTAGATAGGAAGACTATAGTATAATTTAACGCTTTATAGATACTTAGATATTGAGACTATAATATAATTTAATGGTCACTTAATTATAAATATAAATAAATATATATTTTATTTTTATTAAATATAATATGGAAATAACATTAATTATAGTATGATGACATATGATGGCATATTAAAATATATAATTCAATAGAAATGATAAGGGCGTATTAGTAATGATTTATAGATAGTTAGATATTTAATTATAATTGAAAAAAAAAACATAAAAATCATAAGTCAAACTACTAAAATCATACGTGATTTAACTGTTAGTTTATATTACAAAATCAGAATAATAAATTCATTTGAAATATATATATCAAGTGGGTGCCCTATAAAGAAATTAAATAATGCTGGTTGAAATGGTGCAGTTTATTCATTTAATACATATACGGTTTTTAGATAATTAATTTTAAATACAAATAATTAAAATGAGTTTTTTAAATAGATAATTGTAATTGATTTTTTTTGTTCTTAAGTTTTTTCTAATATTTTTAACGATTAAAGTATATGGATTGGGATCATTAAAGACTATTAAAAATTTTGAGACCAAAACACCAAATCATAACTCTTTATTTCAAAAACTCACTTAAAATTTAATTTTGTTTAAAAATGAAATATCTCAAAAACCCTAAATGTATTAAACGAATAGATTACACCATTATAACGAACACTAAATTACCTTTCTATCGAGTACCTACTCGATATAATTTTGACGAAATTTTTTATCGGGTTTTTTTAATGGGTTTTAAAATGTTATATTATAAAATCACGATTTTATAACATGTGATTTTAGTAGTTTGACATTAATTTTTTCGTTTTTCTTTTTGATTCTAGTTGATGTATATAATATAACAAATATTTGTTTTAAAATTCATATTTAGTGTTCAAATCGTATGTGATTGTACCTTACGAATATCAACATTTGTCCGAAAACGGAAAAATAAAAAAGTCATCAATTTTTGATTTTTTTTCCGGGTCTATATAGATTATATCTCATATAATATTTTGTGTTTTAAAATTAACAATTAAAGTTGAAATCATATGTTTTATTGCTTTGTAAGTTTTCAAAATTTTAGATTCTTAATAAAATCACATATGATATACAATACAATCACATGTAATATGCATACTATCACATTTGATATTTATACTATCACATTTATGTACAAAAATAAAGAAAAACAAAAATTGTCACATATGATATGCGTACTATCACAATTATGTCAAAAAAATGAAGGAAAAATAAATCTTCAAAATTCGATATTTTTTCTAAATTTAGGTAATTTATACGTTTTATGGTAATTCTCTTTTATAAAGTTTTACGAATTGGTGCTAATATCACATGTGATATTATCGTTACAATTTCAATACCAAAAAAAAAAAAAAAAAAAGTCGTCGAAAGTATATAACACCATTGTTTTAATTTAAGATAAAAACGAGACGATCGCAACGATGTAATTTGTTTCGTCTAACGATTGATGGTTTAGGAGATAAATTAATTTAAAAAAATAAAAGAAAAATGAGTTTTGGTTTTAATCTTAAACATTAGATTAAAAATGAGATGAATGATAAGATTGTATCTTTTTGTCTTAGAAAATTATATGTCTTAATTGATAATTTACCTACAGTATATATCTCAAAAGTTTCTATCTATTAAATATAACTTTAAGTTTAAAAGGAAAGATTCGGTATAATTATAGTTAAATAAATATATTTTATTCATATATATCAGACAAACCAATCATAATTCTCAGACAATTATTAGCACCAATAAATAAATTTTAAAATTTATTAAAGAAACTTGTTTGAAAAAAAGAAGAAGATATAGATTAGCACTATCTAAAAGTAAAATATTAATATTAAAAGAGTTTTGATAATCACGATAATAAAAAATTAAAATACATATACTAAATATAATCGTTTATATAGTGTCTAAAATTCATAATTAGGTTTGAAACCAAATAGAATATATTCAAATTCATCCGTTCAACGAAGGATTTACAAAGTGACAGAAGACAAGCGGACAACAAACTGCCCCAACTAACCAATAAAATATATTAAAAAAACAATAAGTTACGAAAACAAGCTGTTGAGGGTTTATTTATATTTATATATTGTTTTATATTATATATTCTCCCCAAATTCATCCGTTCAACAGAAGCCCTTCTTCCATGGTGGTGTTCTCTCACTAAATATTCGATCTCTAAAATTGTTGTGAGTACAAAACCCTAAACCTAAATTTACTTTCATGCTCTCAAAACGTAAGTCCAATTTAAGGCGCATTGTTTTCTGTTTTTTGTTTGATTATCGAAAAGGTTTATGTAATTAGCTAAATCAGTTAATTCACACAATCAACTAAATAATATTGTTTGTTGCAGAAATTTGAGGTAATAGCATCTATAAGGTATGGTTACCGTGTGGTTGTCTGCTTTGTTACGTGATTTATCTGATGCAAGTTGCATGTTTGTTGTGGGACCGAATTTTTTTTTTTTTTTTTTTGTTAATTTTTTTTTATAATATTGTATGATTTGTTACATGACCAGGGGCGAAGCTTGGAGCTTTCGGGTGCGAAAATCATTAAATTCGAAATATTACATATAAAAACTTTACGAATTTTTCAAAATTGTACGAATATAATACAAATTTTACGAAAATCTTAAACTTTTGGGGTTCCGGCCCTAAGAAGCTTCGCCCCTGTACATGACGTATCTATTTTCTATGTTCTATGTTGAACTAATGTTTAATGGTTGTGATGTTGTTTGATTTTGTTACGTGACTTATCTTTTTTTTAAATTGTGCATCGACCAACTGTTTTTTTATATTCTAGGTTGATCGTGGGACCGATTGCTTTTTTGTATGTCATTACATGCGGTTTATTTTTCATTTTGCACGCTAGATTAATTAATTTTATTTTTGTGTTTGTTACTTAATGTGCGGTTGAGTACCAACAATGTTTGTGATTGTAATTTTCGACCATATGGTTTTTAGTATATAACTAGATTAAGTTGACTGCACAATAATCTTGCTATAATTTTCTCATATATTATTTTGTTGGTTTTTTAACATATATACAGGATGGTTGTAATTGAATCAGGTGATTACATGGAAAAAGGTGGTTTATGGATACCTCTAACCCCGGGAAAGCCGCCCTTTCCCACCAGCTCGGGACTTAACTGTGAAGCAGCATTAAATTTTGAAAAAAGAACTGGAACGGAAAATATAAATGAGGCATTTCCATATATGGGTTCTTTTAATACTACGGGATATATGGAAAAATGTGGAATGAATGAGAAGTGTGAATTGCCAGCTGGAGTTCTTATTGACGATGAAGCGGAATCGGAGTGTGAGGCTGAAAAGGATCCTAAAAGTACCACATCAGTTCAGAGTAAGTGGTCTTTACTCTACCATTAAGTTAACCACGACCATTTGCCCCTTTGACTTCGGAGAGTCAAAATCTATAATTTTCTAAATTCAGTTTCTATATACCTTACTTCATTAGTTTAACACCAAACTCTTTCTATTTGTAATTGATTTTGTTATATATTCTGCTAGCGTGTCCGGTTTATTTAAGTTGAGAAGTAGTTTGCTTTCTTCTATAGTTCGTGGACTACTTTTAATCTATCTGAAAAATAAATCAATGCAATGTAATGATTACTTTTGAAATAACTTCTTTTTGTGCAGATGATACAAGCGGTGTACGAGAGGAAATAATCAACAATTCTCGTGTCTATGGTAAAGAGGATGGAGGTGTTGATGAGCCGGTTCCTACTCCTAAATCGATATATAGTAGGAAAAGGCGTACCGATGACATTGATCTGAACAAGAAGCCGAATCAAAGACCACGTGCAAAAAAACACAGGCCCAAAGTTTATGATGATAGCAAACCGAAGAAAGTCCCAAAGGTCCAAACTCCCGGGGCTTCAACCCCAAAACCAAAAACTCCAAAACCCGTAACTCCAACTCAAAGAAAGACTAAATGCCGAGTATCAACTAGTTCTAGTTCTGGCCTGGAAAATGTTACGCAATGCGTCCCGGAAGCTTGTACACCCTCCATTGTTGATGTTAAATCGTGCAAGCTTTCCTTGAATTTTGAGGATTTAGTTGATAAGGATTTACTTGATGAAGTGCCAAAATTACATGAAGAACATCCACGACGTGGACATTTTTTTGATCTTGGGAAATATATTGCCAGTAAGATTGTTACTGCTAAGAGAAATACACCGCGGAAAAGTAGGTTTCATAAGGATATGTCTAGTTTATCAAATCAAGAACAATCTCAAAAGAATGATAGAAGGTATGTTTACTTCTATCAGCGTCGAAAGAAAAGAAATCTAAAAATAACTAGGGTATATCAGAGGAGGTCATTTAAAGAAAATCAGTGTTTACAAAATAGCAAAAAATGTGGACCTATTTTTCCAAAAATTTTCAAGAAACGAAGGTCGTTGAGAAAAAGGAATATAATGAGAAATACACCGGCTGAAGAGGGCATACTTCATGTGAAAACGAGTAAAAGAGAGAAACTCGATCTTCAAAGAGACGAATTGGACCGACGTGTGTTTTCACCCCCGACAAGGAATCGATCCATAAGGCACTCTCGTTTGAGAGAAAATATCATGGATTTAAGTCCTTATGAGAGTGAAAAATACTTATTGTGTCGAGAAGAGAATCTTTTTCAGATTATGGACTATCCTCTCCCACAACAAGAGGCTCACGCTCATGGAATCAAGGATTTACGAGTTGATAGTTCTGTTAATAAACTGAACTCATTGCAACTACGAGATGTTCCCGTTCACAGGATTGAAAGTTTTACCTCACATCATCGGGATTTCGAAGAAGTTGATAACTATGCTGGTAATTTGAACTCTATTCAACTCCAGGAAGTTCCGGTTGTCGAAAGTCAAAGTGTGGAACTCACACAAGAAGGTAACTAAGTTAACCTCATTTACATTTCATTTTTTTAAAATTCCAGTTATCAGATCACTTATTTCATCTTTTACCATGCTTTATGCAGATTTACATAGGTTGTATGTACGGGAAATACTCCCTTATATAATTGGGAAGTTTGCAAGTCTAGACATCAATGGCAAGTGCAAGGAACTCGTGGTACGAAATGTTGGGCAGTGCAATGAACCTGTAGTACGAAATATTAGCCGGTGCAAGAAACTTGTGGTACGAAATATTGATGTTAGTGGGGCCCTTGTAACGTTAATTCCTCCCAAGAAGAAAAAACCGGAAACACCTTCGGTGGATCTTGACCACGAGACATTGAGAGTTTGGAAATTATTGATGGAAAATGATGGAAGTGAACCTGTTGAAGAAATGAGTAAAGATCAGGAGGAGTATTGGGAAAGAAACAGAGAAATATTTCGTGGACGAGTGGATTCGTTTATTGCAAAAATGCATCTTATCCAAGGTTATTTTAAGTTAATTTAATTTAATTTAACTTTTTATATTTAAAGTAATATAATGATCCATGATCCATCAATAAATTTGGCATGTAGTTTTAAATTCATGTCAACTAGTTTCCTCACAAACTTTTCATTTTCTTAAATCGAGAATATGGGTTGGATGAGGTTGACCTGCAAACGTTTATTTTCTTCATTAGAAGCACTAAATGTATTAAATATAATCAAAACCTATACTATTAATATAATAATCTTGTTTATATTATCGTGAAGTAATTTAGGATGCTGTATTCAAACAGTTTGACCCGTTCAATCTATTTGACCCATTTGAATTTCTAAGCTAAGTTTTATTAACTTAGTTACTTTGATTTAGCTTGAAAAATGATGTTTAATAAACCAAATAGGTCACTGTTGAGAGATCATCGACCAGTTACAAGATTTTAAGTACCAAAGTGTTTGACATGAGATAAAAATACATGATAAATGCTTGTTCATGAGTATATGGTTATTAATATATTTCTGTTCTTAAAAAGCATTGTCTTACTTAGTCATACGTGTTGCAGGTAACAGGCGTTTCTCACCATGGAAGGGTTCGGTAACTGATTCGGTGGTCGGAGCTTATTTAACTCAAAATGTGAGCGATCATCTTTCAAGGTAAACATATTGTATTTTTCACAGCCAATATTTCATACATGCTATCCACATTATCCTATAAAGACTTGGCTTTTTATAATCTCATCGGTTATTGAGCAATACAATTGCTTGCAATAATTTCTATTATTTGTTTTATGAGCGTGCTACTTTGTGCAATCTTTTGTCGTAAAGTTTCGTTAAGAATAAGTTATATTTCCAGCTCTTCTTTCATGGAGGTAGTGGCAAAATATCCAGTCAAATCCAGGAGTTGTGGGGAGTTCACAAGTAGCCAAGAATCAGTCACCAGTTATGCAAAAGTAGGCCAAAGATTCTCTAAAATTCTTGAAATTGAGCAAGATATGAGTACTTCCTGTGCTGATGTCAGCGATGCCACTCCAACCACGGAACATATACATGATAAGCCATGTGTCAGTGGAAATATTAGCTCTTTCCGGAAGCTTCTAGAAATTGAGGAAGTGGATTTTCTCAAGCAGTTTTCTAAAACTGACGATGATGAACCCAAAGAAGAGCAGAGTGCATCATTTTTGAATTTTCCCAGTAGTAAGCCTTCTGTTATTAAATTTGATTTGAACGTCGGTTTATGTGAGACTTCAGAAAGTGAACTATGCGGTCAACAAAAATCGACCCTTGAAAAAGAACCGATAGTTCTTACTCCAGTTTGCGGTCTCCAAGAAGTCACCATTGAGCAAGAAAGTGAATTTATAGGTCAACAAAAATCAATCACTGAAGAAGGACCATTACCTTTTACTCCACTTTGCGATCTGCAATCCGAAATCACCATTGAGCAAGAACGTGAACTCGCAGGTCAACAAAAGTCAACCTCCGAAGAAAAACCAATAGCTTTTGCTCCACTTTGCAGTCTCCAATCTGAAGTCACCATTGAGGAAGGAGTAAATGCAGTTGACAATCATCAGAAAATGACCAAAACTTCTTTACAGTCTGGAAAAACAAAAAACAAGAAGCAAGAAATAGAAACCGACTGGGAAGAATTTAGGAGAAAGTATTCCAAAAGTGGAGGAAAAGAAACCAATGAAAATTATATGGATGCAGTTGATTGGGATGCAGTTAGGCGTGCGCCACATAAAGAGCTTGCTGACACCATAGCTGCGCGAGGAATGCATAATGTGCAAGCTGCAAGAATAAAAGTATATAATTTTATATATACAGTAAATAAATAAAAGGTTAGCAGTTTGAACAAAACTTGACTGAAGTTTTGAATTTTTGGCAGGACTTTTTAGATCGAATGTATAAAGACCATGGAAGTCTTGATCTAGAGTGGTTAAGGGATGTTCCCCCAGTCAAGGCAAAGTAAGTCGTTAAGAAAACCTTTTTTACGTTTTGATATTTACCAAGAATTAGGGTTTAATAATTTTCATGGTTGTAGGGAATTCTTGCTGAGCATACCTGGAATTGGTTTAAAAAGCGTGGAGTGTATACGACTTCTAACGCTACATCATCTTGCTTTTCCTGTAAGGATTGTGATATTTTATATATTTTTTATTTTTATATCTACTATATTTACCTTTCATTTAATGGTATTTGTTTTGTTTGTAAAAGGTTGACACAAATGTTGGCCGGGTAGCCACACGTCTAGGGTGGGTTCCACTGCAACCCCTTCCTGGGCAAATTCAATTTCATCTTTTGAACGCGTAAGTAATATATTCCATTTAGCTTCTCCACTCTCGAATTGTAACAGAAATAAGTTAATTTTATGATATGTCATTTCAGTTACCCAAATTACGACGTAGTTCAGCAATACCTCTTCCCCAGGCTATGCACCCTTGATCAAAAAACATTGTAAACTTTATCTTTTTGCGTCCTCTGTTCATTTTTATTACTTATACATAATATACGTTCTCGAAAAGCTCTATAATTATTTATCAATCTATTTACTAATCTTATTGTAAGACTATTGTTGAATACAGATACGAGTTACATTATCAGTTGATCACATTTGGAAAGGTATGCTTCTTTTCGTCGTATTCAATCAAGCTTCCTAAAGATATTTTTTTTAAGCTTATAATATTTTCAATTTTTAGGTATTTTGCACCAAGATAAAACCAAATTGCAAGGCGTGCCCTATGAGAGGAGAGTGTCGACATTATGCAAGTGAATTTGCTAGGTTTGTAAAAAAATTATATATCCATCTTACTAAAAAAACGTTATTTTTTATTTCTTTTACTAGGAGACCGTGTATGTATTTATAATATAATTTATATATCGAAATATAGTTTGAGATGACGGACTATTTGTATCTCATTTACTGACATGAAGTTGATAAATGTAGTGGTCAATTTGCTCTTCCTGCACCAAAAGAAAGTAGTCGTGTAACTTCAATCGTTCCAGCTGCAAATGAACAAAACCATTCAATGCTTTGTACACCATCATCGTCATCATTTGACCCAAAAGTAAACAATTTGGGTTCAAGTTATGATGGTAAAACTTGTGAACCGATAATTGAATGTCCCGCATCTCCCGTGCCTGAAGAGCAAGAGATTGTAATAGGCGACATTGAAGATTTATGTTGCGATTCTGATGAGGAAATTCCCACCATTAGACTTAACACCGAAGAGTTTAGGGAAACGTTAAAGAATACTTATGGTGCAAATAATATTTCTTTCCCAGAAGCTGACATGTCAAAAGCTCTAGTTACTTCGACAGCGAAATTTGCTAACGGTCGTTTGCCAACAAAGTTTGTAGCTAGATTGAGGACTATGCACCTTGTGTAAGTTGGCATCTAATTTTTTTTCATATGTGGCTTTATGGTCTTTTTTTTTTTGTTTTTGTATTGCTGGACAAAATGCAAATTTAAATTTAAATTTTGTTAATGCAGCTTTGAGCTCCCCGATAATCATCCGATATTAGCCGGGGTAAGTATTCGTAAGCTATTTTTTACTAATTCTTATTTTTTTACTATTTCCTATGTGCCAATTTCTATTTCAAGAAACCATCTTCTCTTTTCCCGAAAAAAACACCATCGGACTTCTAAATCTTCGATAAAAACGCTCCAGCTTTTAAACTTTTTAATAAAACCCTTCAAATTTTTCAAACATACCATGTCTACTTTTATGAATCTCTGCCTAAGATGCTATTTTGCTATTTATGAATGTGCAGTTCGATCGAAGGGAAGATGATGATCACACCCCATACCTTCTCAGGGTATGGCAGGCAGGTATTGAATTGGATTTTGCTCGGAAATTTAAAATTAATGTACATACTATTTAGGGTCTGCTGTAGTTTTAAATATTCACGAGTTCTCATATTGGTTTCTCTTACAGATGAACTTCCCAAGTCATTAGATTATACAGAAAACAGAGCATGTGATTCATTCTACACTAATGAGGAAGAAATGCTAAAAGGAACTATCTTGGTAAAAAAAGTCGTAAACATTTTATTATAATATGCGTGTTGTTAGACTTTTCTTGATGTATCTTACTAAATTTGATAAATATTTATTTGCATTATAACAGATACCGTGTCGAACTGCAAATAGAGGGAAATTTCCTCTTAACGGAACATATTTTCAAGTTAACGAGGTATGTGTGCTTCTTCCTGATGCTTTTAATTGAGATGGCAAATTGGATTGACTGGGTAACGGGTCAAACTGGGTTATTCTTGTTATGGGTCTGGTTGTGTTCACCCAAAACACTTTTTGCCCACCTTTTATAATTTATATGTGTCATATGGTTACACTATATATTGTTTCAGTAAATGAATAAGTTAATGTGTCAAAATTGTCAGCTTTACTTATAGTTTATAAGTGTTTGTTTTCAACATAATCACGAGCTTAACTGGGTTATTCTTGTTATGGGTCTGGTTGTGTTCACCCAAGACACTTTTTGCCCACCTTTTATAATTTATATGTGTCATATGGTTACACTATATATTTTTTCAGTAAATGAATAAGTTAATGTGTCAAAATTGTCAGCTTTACTTATAGTTTATAAGTGTTTGTTTTCAACATAATCACGAGCTTAACTGGGTTATTCTTGTTATGGGTCTGGTTGTGTTCACCCAAGACACTTTTTGCCCACCTTTTATAATTTATATGTGTCATATGGTTACACGATATATTGTTTCAGTAAATGAATAAGTTAATGTGTCAAAATTGTCACCTTTACTTATAGTTTATAAGTGTTTGTTTTCAACATAATCACGAGCTTATAATCCAGGTATTTGCCGATCATGAAACTAGTCTTGTTCCGATTGATGTTACAAGTAATATGCTGCGGAATTTGTCAAAAAGAGAACTAGGTTGTGGGTCATCTGCAACATCTATATTTAAAGGTTTGTTTAACCTAGTTTCGAATTTAAATGGTGAGCTCTATATATTAGCTAACAAAAAACTCTGTATTGATCAGGTTTACCAACTCTAGTCATTCAGCGCTTGTTTTGGAAAGGTACAAAGCAAAAACTTATTGTATTTGATTGTTCATAATCATTTTCCTTATACATGGGTCGATTCAAATTATGTTTATTTCTTCTGGGTAAAATAAAAAATTTAGTTTAAAAGGAATCTGATCGATAGGTTTATAAGTGTTCTACTGCATCGACTCTCCAAAATTAGTTAACTATTAAAATAATATGTTTTCTGTACTCATATTTTAGAAATTTAGATATAAGTATTCCATGTCAACCTGACCCAGACCTGTTCAACCCACCCGTGCAGAAAGTCCATGTTTTGACCCGAACGCCTTTTGACCATTGCAAAACCCACCCATTTTCCGCCTCTAGTCTATATAGAAAAGTCCAACCCATTTTGACCCATTACCCACTTCTAGTTTTACATAGATCGAAACTTCAACTTTGTTGAATTCATACTAATCATATTCTATATTCCGGTTGATTTTGTTGCAGGATCGATATGTGTGAGAGGATACAACAGAAAAACACGAAGACCTCAACCGCTTGATAGGAAATTGCATACCATGTCAACCACAATGGCAAGACTGAACAAAAAATCAGGGAAGAGATAGTTGATTAGTTCTAACGAGCATTAGATTAGACTTGTGTAGATAAATTACCTTCTGTAAGTAAAGTTATATCACAAGTAGGACTAACAAAGTAGTGACAGCATTTATCGTATTCTTTGACAGTTTCAAATTATTTTCGGGATTACCCGTTTTCATTTTTCAATCTTTCATGTAATGGTAGCCATATGTGTTATTTACATTTTTGTTACTTGTTATTGTTATTTGAACTTCAAAAAACTGTTTTTTTTTCAGTTATTGAAAAAATTAATGTTAACTTTTATGAGTTTACTCTACATAAGATTTCAATCTTTCCGGTTCTGCTAGTTTTAACCAACACTATTGCTCAAGCTGTCCGACTTGCTTTTATCATAATTAATTCTATAAATTTTACCGCGTAGGTCTTCGACGACTACGTTAAAGTGTGTACTAATCAACATACAGAAGCACTCAATGTAAGCAAGCTTTTTGAAAGAGTGCATTTTAAGGGTCAACACCCTCATACACACCCCTATATAACCTCGAAATTCTTCCATTCTTTTACAAGAAAAGAAAGATTCAAGATTCGGTCTATACACCTTCTGACCTCTCTTACTCTCACCGTTTCCCCATGAAAATGTCGAAGATTATCAAAGTACTCTTGGCAATCGTTACCATGACCATAGTCATCACCCTAACCGACACTTTCACAAGCAGCTATAAGGTAACAAAAATCACTGAAACAGTGGACGTGAAACCATTTACAAAAAGGGTGAGTCGGTTCCTAGCTGAAAACAACAACCCAAGAGCTGCAGACCACTGCAAGAAAGATGGCGAGATTTGCTACATCTTAGAAGGAAAAAACTCGACTTGTTGCAACAACAAGTGTATGCATTTGAGCGAAGATAAACATAATTGTGGAGCATGCAAGAATAAGTGCAAGTTTACCAGCTCATGTTGCCGAGGAGAGTGTGTTAATTTAGCTTATGACAAGAGGAATTGTGGCTCGTGTGGCAACAAGTGTATGCCTGGTGGCTATTGCATTTACGGTCTATGCAATTACGCCTAAGCACATTATGTCACTTTAAAAGGTCTAACCATCTTTTTCATGGCTCATGTATTTAATCAGAGGTTCTCGGTTACTAAATTTTTGTGTAAAAATGCTTACTAGAAAACTATTGGGAAATTATGTTGAAAAATATATTTTCATCAACTTTGGACCTATATAATGTGTAGCACATTTGATATATATAAACAATATTACATATGGATTTGTAGCTCGTGTATAGAGCTTCACAGCGATATATTATATGTCCAAAACGGAGATAAGATGAATGAGATATCGAAGCTCAAAGTAGGGTTTTTGGAACAAAGTTTGTTGGGTTTAGTAACAACAAAGTGTTGTACCTATTAGTAGTTATATTTTTTCGTTTCAATTTGAATTAAACTGTTTTAATATGAACTAAACTGATGTTTAATGGTTTTTAATGGCTGGTTAATTTTTTTGACTGTAACTGATTGTGTCCTGTAAAGAGTAGGCTACTATTGCAACTTAAACACACACGAAATTACCCATTCAAACACTCTCTCTTCCTCTCTTTTCTTCTTGCAAGTAAACGAATTCCAAGCAATTTTCACGCAAGTTAGTCACTCCGGCAGTACAACTGCTCCGTCATTGTACCTGGGAAAAAAAAATGTACGACAACACACAAAATTTGTTTTAAGGGAATCGTGTTCTATCACGAGCCTTGACTAATGTTTTCTCGTTAAGTTTTCTTTCTTTTCATTTCATTACTGTAATTGTAGCTCTTGTTTATATATTTGTTTTCTTATTCAAAGCTTGTATTTAAATTCCATTATGTGAAATTTTAAACGGTATCGTTTCTGATTGATATTGTTTTTTGTTTGAAAGGGCATAAAAGGCCCGGTAAATATAACCACAAGTTCCGTTCATGCCAAAAAAAAATAAGAAATTGCTCCCAACATAATATGACCAATCGTACTCCAAATAGCTTTTCGAGATGCTTTCGACCAGAGACATTGACTATGTCCTTCCTCTTTTAGGAGACCGATTGCATTTTAGCAAAATCTCTAACTTTTCACCAAAGCTGTTTTGAAAATGCACATTCAAAGAATAAGTGCTTATGAGAATCCTCTTCTTTCGAACCTAACACACAAACATTTGAGAAGTTAGCATGTTTATTAGCGTCCCAAACTCAAATCTTATCTTGAGTCTTAAATTTTTCAAGCATAATTAACCGGACAACCATGTCCGGACCCTGACATTTTAGAGGCCTGGTGCAAAAAAATAAAAGAGTCCCTATAAAATTTATAATAAATACTTTTAATTATAATAAACACGAGTTACATTATTATTTTTTAAATATCGATCTTCTAGCATTTTTTGAAGCAAATTCATCTATTATACTTTCATAATCAATATTATCAAGAAACTCGTTCTCAATTGAAATTAAAGCCAATGCATTTAATCTCTCTTGAGACATGGTCTACCGCAAATAAGATTTTAAGAGTTTTAGTTTAGAAAAGCTTCTTTCCTCGGATGCAGAACAGTCAACAATATTATGTATGCCAAACAAAAAACCGGATAAGTGTTTAAATCTTTAGTTATTTTACCTTTTAATATATCTCTGATAGGACCATTTTTCACTAGTAAATCTCTCCATTTAATATCGAGGGTGTCACAATTTGTAGGATCATATATGTTGACTGGAATATTTTCGTGTTTTTTAGGTTCTCCATTAGTTTTAGGTGTTACACCTTCTCTATAATCCTCGTTAGATTGAACATTATCAACATTTATAGTATTATCTTCGATTATTGTTTCTTCTACCTGAAATGTTTCCCGATTAGCTTCAGCTGTTACCCCTTCTCGTACTTGTTTGA
Source organism: Senecio squalidus (assembly GCA_910822075.1). Classification (NCBI taxonomy): domain Eukaryota; kingdom Viridiplantae; phylum Streptophyta; class Magnoliopsida; order Asterales; family Asteraceae; genus Senecio; species Senecio squalidus. Next base: position 17,266,208 of record CAJVGC010000060.1, on the reverse strand, counting down.
TAATGAATTTATCGATAGCACCTCTTTGATTACGAATAAAGCATTCTTCATTTTCTTTTATTTTGCGTTTAGAATAACCCGATTCAAATTTTCTAGTTGGAAGCATCCTTTGTATAAAAAATAAATAAAAACTTAACAAGTTAACAATTATCTACTAACTAACTGTGTAAGAAATAGTATATATTGTATTCTTAGAAAATAGATAAACTATCCAATACGATATTTTTGACAATATTAAACATAAATAATAATCAAATACGTACCTAAAATTGAAAGTATGTGGTGTGATTTTTTCAAAGGCATAGGTAGGTCAATTTATAGCTATCTAATAAATTAATCATTTTCTTATTCCACCGATGTGAGACAAAAGTAAAAACTAAACTCTTCTTTCTCTTGTGACTCAAATGTGAGACAAAGATAATTTGTAAGCTTGTACCAAAAAAAAAAAAAAAAAACAAGTTTTTTTTAAATCGGAGGCCTCGTGCGACCGCACGACCAGCACACCCCCACGGCCGCCACTGCCGACAACTTAAGAATGTCGTGGAATAGCATTAGGAAATCATAACACATGTAACCAAGGTATATTGAATTTGCTTTCGCGAAGTGAGTTCCAAGCAATACTAACCGAAAATTCAGAATCTTTACGATTTTCATCAATACAATTATACAAACAATTATCATATTCATTTCCAAAGTATAAAAGTAAAACGATTGTCAATAACTACAAAAAAGTTAAAAATATTTTAATTTCATTTGGCAAAAACCAGTGTCAAATTAGTAAATAACAAGTTTCGATTATATTATACATACAATATATACATATAGAAGTTTTTTATACTCAAAAGAGACTTCGCAATTTGAATGTTACAATAGATTTTTGTATTAAGTTTGATACATTTTAAATAATAATCCCTATTTTTTAAATAAAAGTTATTTATTCAATTATTATTTGATTTTCCTTCTTCAAACGACAAAACTACTTATACGGTTATTGTTATTTGAACTTCGAAAAACCGTTCAGTTGTTTTTTGGTTAATGAAAAAGTTAGGTTATATTTGTTTTATTAATTGAAATGCCAATGGTATAGGTTTGAATGAAAAGAAAGACGGTTAAAGTAAAAAAAAATGTTTTATTAAATGACAATCAGTGACAAACGTATATATTCTAGTGTAGCTACTCCTCCCCATTAGGAACGTATGATGCCGGGTAAATTTATCTCGGCCCATGGTTCTCACAAATGCTTGCGAAGGAAATCGAACAAAGACACTTTTTGAAAAACCGTGGGCCCAAAACGTCATCGGGGGAGGGTACCTCTCACGTTCAACGAAAGTTTTATCCAATTTCAAATTGCCACTAGAAAAGAAAATTATATGATTGTTTTAGAAAATTGTTTGATATATAACTCTGTTTAAGTTTTACTTTTATAATTAAATAAAATATAATACCAAAACAAATATAAATAGTTAGCATAAACAATAGTTTTAAATAAATTAAAAAAGAGTTGTTAGTACGGAGATAAAGTGACCATGTATTGTTAGTAAATTTTGCTAACCCTTTATATGAGATTTGAAAACAAGCTAACCCTTTATTTGAGATTTGAAAACCACTAATTATGTTATCAATATTGAAACCTATATCCATAATCCCACTCTAAACAAATGTTTTTCATTCCAATTATCAAATACCATTACCGACCCATGATATAAACACCTCTTTAATGTAAATGTTGTAGTTTGTGGGATATTACATATTCAATCCTTTCTTTTTCAGATATGGTTATGTAGTTTTAGACTATTACAAATACAATACCTCTATCGTTAAGTCTGTTGGTTTGATTAAATGGAGGATCAAATTCGTAATAAATAAAAAACCATAAGGATCATTTATGTAATTAACTCTTTTTAAATTTCTATGACAGAAAAGATTAAAAACATTAAATAGAAACTATCATAACACAAAAGTGAGTTGGAATTTGAAATAAGATGCAAAGTGTGGATGGCAACTCAACATTAAAGCCTTTTCCAGTGAGTCAACATATCTGTCTTGTTTAATTAGCAACCTCTAAAGTCAGCACCAATAAAATTAAATAAATAAAATTTATATGTTTAAGCCGACCAACAGTTTAATCAACTCATCATATTCATTTACGGCAAAAACAATTCAAGTTATCTATTCGAGCTAGGTAGGTCACTGACTAGCTATTATACTAGATTGTGCTCAAATCAACTCACATGCACCTCAATGGTTCATTCAATCTAGTTTTCAAAGAGTGTACTCCAAGACCACCAAGGTTCTTTACCATGATCGATAGGTATTTGAATAGTGTCAAATGAATATTTGACTGTAAATGTGTGAGACTACGGGAGCGTACACATCGACATTTAGACATCGACATCCTCTCATTTAATAAACATTGCACTTTACACATTAAGTAATATTTAATAAATAGTTTAAACTTGTAGTCGTGTCTAATTGTCGATGTGTGCGCTCCCGTAGTCTCACACGTTTACAGTCACATATTCATTTAACACTATTCAAATACCTACAACTCCCACTTTTGAATAAGTTCAAATAAACATGATAACATTGATTAATGTCTAGCAACATATCAATGTTCCGATAAATACACCAGTGAAGTTTCTCCAAAGTCACTATGAGTCTATAGTTGGTTCATATCTCTTTGTTACACATACTTTAGCTAAAATTTTATAGATGGATCAAAATCATTCAATTTTAACTACTGTTTCTCATTTCGCGAACCACTTAAAGATTACAAAATACTATCGAGACACATCTAGATTCATTTGGGTTCGGCCGAACATACATCTTAAGTATCCATGAGTGGCCCAGTAAGTATCTAACTTAGTTTTTCACTGAATGAACAAATCCTATCTTGAATACAACTGGTAGTCATCATATTTCGCAACATTACCAAAAATAGCCTTTTTGCTACCCTTATCCAGGAACAGTATTGACTATGATCAAATAATGTACTACGTACATGAGTAGCAACTTGCATGTCAAGTGTAAGGATAATTAAACCTTATGAATTATACTTAATGACAAGGATCCATAAGTAATAATTAATGTGGGATAATCCAGTATGCATCATAATGGATACCATATGAGTTAGTGAGCCAAGCTGACTAAACACTCATATATTGTCTTAAATTCAATCATATTATCATATGATCAATTGACAACGGATATTTAGAATGATATTACACAATATTATTGAAGAATAAAACATGAAAAATAGGATATAAATATTATAATAAATGAAAAAAAATATCACAAATATTATTTCATTTATAAATAAATTTGTTTATTACATCCATATATCCAAATACTAAATCCATGGATTTACATGTGATTACTAGATTCGGTTATGTTTATATATGATCCAATATAATTATATCATTTAGGAAGAAATAAAATCAATAATTACGTATATTAAAATAAATTTCAGCTTGATGCTTCGATTAAGCCACTTTACAGAAAATCTTACGAGTAGTAATCAAGAACCTTTATAATAATGTACGTTTAGGCGTAATTACAGAGACCATAAATACAGTAACCACCGGTCATACACTTGTTGCCACACGACCCACAATTTCTCTTGTCATAAGCCAAATTCAGACACTCACCTAGGCAACATGAGCTAGTAAACTTACACTTGTTCTTGCATGCTCCACAATTATGTTTATCTTCACTCAAATCCATGCACTTGTTGTTGCAACAAGTCGAGTTTTTCCCTTCTAAGATGTAGCAAATCTCATCGTCTTTCTAACAATGGTCCGAAGCTCGTGGGTTGCTGTTTTCAGCTAGGAAACGGCTTATTCTTTTTGGAAACGGTTTCACAAGGGGCGATTCAGTGTGTTTTCTTTCACCATTGTCACTGATGGAAGTGATTGTGAGGGTGATAGTTATGGCCATGGTAATTACTACCATGAAAAGAACTTTAATAATCTTCGACATAGTTGTGATAGATGAAGAAGATCGGAAATGGAGAATATTAAGAAGGTTTGTACGTTTAAATCGAGTCTTGAAACTTTGCTTTCTTGTAGAAGAATGGAGTGATTTGAATGGGACATTGAGTTATTAACTTTATATATAGGGTGTTTGCCGGAAATATTGGCAGTGGGGGTTGACCCCGGGAACCAGGTTAAAGGAATTAGATGTTGCTACTTTGCACTCTATGAATGGGGTATGTGTATTTCTGTTAATTAGGACACACTCTAATTTCCTAGTCAATAACCTAGGCGGTGGTAAAAGCAGTTAGTTAAAAAAAGGTCAACTTATTATCTTTGCTTTAAATCTAACATAAGTTAATGTTTTTGTTAACAGGTAAAGAAATAAAAAATTAAGGCATTTTATTTTTTTGAGTTTAAAATAGTGTAATCATTGGCGTATGATTGTCATTTTTAATTCAAGATTGTTATGTATTCTTGTGGACTCTATATACATGAATCTGTATGTCCAAATGAAATGTTTACCCACATACTATGACATGTAAACACAAAGTAGAGTCTCACGTACGGTTCCTTTGAGAAGGCTGTGATACCACCATCTATCAGGCCCGACGAGTTTCTAGTTAATGATATCAAGAGTCAAGAATTATAATATATAACCATAAATAAAATACATCGAAATATAATATAAATGAATCATGCCAAATGTTACAATACAAGCGATACAAAATATCGTCTCAAAAACATCAAAGTACAAATACGGATCATCTAGGAACTAAATCATGCAACAAGTTCCAATACAAAGCAATCTACAATCCGCACACAAAAGCAATGGCATGAATCAAGTAAAATCCTTAAACTCCTAAAAAGCGTTAAAAATGACATCAACACATGTTGATAAATTATTCGCAATATTAATATAAAAGTAGACCCATAAAAAGTGTTACAATCATAATAAGTTTCAAATGACAAATCTTGTTTTACAACTTAAGTGCGACGTACATTGCCTAGACTAGTCATATACTGAACCTAACCACAAAATAATACCCCAATCCTAAGGCGTGTCAAACCAAAGGCAACAAATAATCAATCGGCCATAACATCCACTCATAGGGACATCCTATCGAGCAATGAGGGTTAGTTCAAACCCATATAGATCTATATATATGAAAACCGTGGCAACAAAGCTTAACAAGTGTATCAGGGGGGGGGGGGGGGGGGGGGGGGCAACGAGGTTTAATGAACACCTAATCTATCCTGATCCACTAGGTAAACAAGATATTCAGTAACGTTTAGCACTCATGCAAACAGTTTAAAACATACGCTTTCCAGCCCAAAAGTGGTAAAAGTAAATAGGGCTACGAAATAACTCACAAGATAATCTAAACAAATATTGGGTAAATCAACATGGAGCTAACATTCCACCGCCTAAGTGCCCTATAACAACGATAAATATAGTCGAAGTATATCTAAAGTCTAGTACGGTTTAGCCTTGTCGGTTAGAGTTATATTATAAAGTTTATTAAAATATTTCAACGGTTATCAAGTTGAGTCAAAGTGACGGATAAGATGGACGATTTTCCGAGTCATTAAGGAAGGTAGGAAAGATATCGATAATTCGCGTCATAAATAACAATTAGAAAGGAATGATATTCCGAGCCGAGAATGACTGACAGGAATATCGGTTGAAAGGAATACTGTTACCAATGTTTGATTGAGATCGACCAAGGTCAACGTCAAGGATGTTGACTTGGTCAAAGGCAAAGATTTGACTTGGTCAAAGTCAAAGTCAATGATTTGAAGGAAAGTCAAATTCAACATAAAAGTCAAACTTTGACATTTTTAAGGGTTTAAAAACCTTTGATTTCAAAATATTATAGTGAAAATAGTTTTAAAATGATTTTATAAAGGTTGACGTAAAAACATTACTTTACGATTTTAGATTACGATCGCATTTTGGAATAAAAGTATATTTGTCGAAAAGTAAGTAAAACGTTCGTTTTAAACAGGTAATATAACATTTATGATGGTGTTGACGTCTTTGAGTCCAGAGACGCCGATTTAGCAATATTTATTACTTTTACGTATATTAGTTTAAGTATACATAAGTTTTTATTTGTTTAAAGTCATAAAACATGATCTGGGGCTTTACTGCGGCGCACCAAGGAGTTACAACGTCGCAGTAGATAAATTGCAGAACTGAATTTTCGAAGAACAGAGCTCGCTGCGTCGCAGTAGGGGCCTACTGTGGCGCACTAGGTCTATTTTCAGACTTTTGGTTTTTGACGTTTTGTGTAGTTTTCGTGTTAAGGAAAGTCCGACGATGATTGTTCATGTCCCAAATGTTCCAATAAGTTCATATCACCTTTACAAGGTCTTATATATATCATATGTGTAGTTTTTACATATATGTAATAATATTATGTTACTTGTTGTTAAATATACATTTTAACACATTTTAAGCTAGGACTTAGTCCAAATATCATGATTTGTCCATTACTCCGTCTAATATGTTAACCTAACCGTTTAGGGCTAAAACCGGAAGACAAAGAAAAAGAGAAAGTAGGGGAAACAACGAAAGTACCGTAGTCACCCGCAATAATCTACAATCTCGAGAAGTCACGAACACGAACCCGGAAAGTAAGCTTCGGTAGTGGTGGTGGTGAGATATCCGGCTCCAAAACACAACATATATCACCATTAGCCTAGGGTTCAAAAGGAAAGAAAATAGAGAGTTTTATGGAGAGATTTACTTACCAAAACGCGAAATGAAAGTTCTTCAAGGAAAATAGCCGAAACTCCAAGAGTGAAAGGTGAATGTGGAAGCAAGAAGCTTGTAAGACAAGAGAACAAAGTTTGTGTTAGAACCTCAACCAAAAGTGAGAGAAAATGAAAGAACAGTGGAGAAACTCCAAAGGAAAACCTACCAAACGATATAGAAACCAAAGGAAGTGGAAGGAGATGACTTGAACTTGAAAACTCTCTTTAAATGTGTGTTTATTCCCTTCAAAACTTCTGGAAACTTTGAGGGAGAATGAGGGGTCTTTTGTTTTTTCTGAATATTTAAGTCTGAAATCTGAATACCAGTTCTGAATGATAAGAGGCAGTGTCTGAAACCTGAAAGCATAATCAATAAGACTGTTTGAAAAATAGTCTGAATATTTTTGTTTTTTAATTTTTTCTTTTCTCTTTTGGTTCCTCTTATCATTTTTAATGATATTACACTAGCTAAATGGCATAAAAACAATAACAAATAATTGAATGTAAAATTTATCAAAAAAAATATCTCTATATTACAAAACAAGTGCTTTCAACAATAATACCGAATATTAATAAAATGTTAGTGAAAATATTATAACAAGCAAAGTACGATAAAATGGGGAAATGTAGTACTTTTTTCATCGTAAACTAACATGATAAAAAAATTTCGATCAATTATTTTTCATTTTTATAATTTATCCAGTTATTTTTCACGTAAATTAATCATAACTATTCAAACCATTGACTTTTTTATACCCTTTTAAATCAATGTAAATAATTATATATATATATATATATATATATATATATATATATATATATATATATATATATATATATATATATATATATATATATATATATATATATATATATATATATATATATATATATATATATATAACGTATGTAACACTTATTAAAAAAATCATAAACTTAAAATAACAAGATTTTAAATTAAAATATATATATATATATAATAGTAACCGACTCAAATTTTTTTAAATAAAAACTAGATGAATATAAAACATAAGTAACAATTAATTTTATTGATTGAAATACCAGTTTTAAACAAATACACTAACAGACGTGGGCCTTAGTTTTAATAAGAGGGATTCAGACTTAAAGTTAGGCTGACCGAATAAGAGGAAAATAAGTGATACTAAGATCTTAATCAAATAAAAATTCAAAACATCTTATTTGATTTTCCTCTGATCGAATAATACAAATAGACTATTTTAAGATCTTAATTGAAAAAACAAACGAGGCCTGACTAAGAAAAAGGTGAATGTTAGAGATGGAAATGAAAACAAATGAGAGTGAGGGAAACATATGGTGAAAGTTTGGGGTAAAAAGGGGTCCCCTATGTCAAAAACCAGTCTCTTAGAAGACCAAATCACGTGATTGAGAGGATTGTGGGTATGGAGATCAAGAAAAATAGGTTAAAGGTTGATTGGTATGGTCTGTATGACGGTTTAGTGTGTCGCACCAGGTGTGGACTGCGGCGCACTACCCCGTTGACCAGACCCTTTCGTTAACTCTCCGTTAAAGGACTGATTTTGTAACAGATTCCGTTAGTTCTTGTTAAAGGACTAACTTTGTAACAGATTTAGTTAGAGGACTAACTTATTAATAGATTTTTAATACGTAACTTTTTAACCGACGATTACGGCATAAACACCCTAACTTAAAACACGAGAATACTAACTATTCGACACTTAGGTAAATATAACGCTTACGTCACGAGGGGCGAAGCAACAAAACACATAAACCCCAACACATAAAAGAAAGCATGAATTAACACAAAGTGAAATAACAAGGGTCAAAAACAACTGCGAATAAAATAAAAGCTATGGTAACGATCAATACCTCGAAATGAAGAGTTGTCACACATACAATATGAAATTGTAACTCGAAGAGGATAGGTTAAAATGATTCACACGGGGACTATGGTTGTCCTTACTCTAAACATATTTGGAAATGGTTTTACAATGTTTGATCTCTCATGTTTGTTGCCGATTCAAGTGATTGTTAAAAGATTTTGATTAGGACTATAATGTTTGCGTAGTCTCAGTAATACATACAAGTACAAATATATAGACTAATACAATGGGTCGGGCGTAGCTCATTGGATTGTTACAGCAAACAAATTAAAGATACATGGCCTAACTATACAATAAAGAATAGTAAAGTGAAATTTTATTGTTTGAAATCATATCTATCTATATGCATATCTATATATTAATAAAGCAGAATTTCCTTTGACACATGTCATCACCACATTCTTACTTACCAATATTTTGCAGCCAAAAAATATTTTCACTATAACCCTTTTAGTACCGATAACTACATTATTTATACTTAAACTCTTTAAAGATTATCAAATGTATTTTTTTTAAAGCTATTTTCATCGTTTAGGTTTTTCATAATTATTATCAAATCTATCTTTATTGAGTAATATATTTTTTTTTTCTTTCATCGTTTATATTTTTCATAATTATTATCGAATCTATCTTTCTTGAGTAATATATTTTTTTTTTCTTTCATCGTTTATATTTTTCATAATTATTATTAAATCTATGTTAATTAAATAATAGGAATAGAAATATCCCGAAATTTTTGATATGGAAGTCACGAAATATTTTCAAACAACCCATGTTATAACATTGATAAATAACCTAGTAAAAATTGAAACTGTACAAACAAAATTAAGACTAAAATTAAATTAACCTCCGATATATGTCTATTTACAAGAAAGACTGAACATTGATGTCGATATCGTTATTGAATACCATTAGACATGTATAGACTTTTATTTTTATGTTTATGAAAGAAAAAGATAAGAGTGTTTCTTTTTGCAGCTATAGAAGGTTGGAAGAAGGATATATTATGAAATAATCATTTATTTAGTTACTATGTGTCACATCCTATTCAGGCGGAAACCCGAGGTGTAAACAGTATCAGTAATATCAGAGGTACAAAGGTTTCAACATTTATAATAGCAAAACGATCATCGAATTATATAAGTAAATTCGGAATATAAAGTTTACATAATTCGAATAAATAAAATACAATGACATCAAATGGATCCTAAAAAAAACCAATCAAAGCAAAAAAAGTTCCACGTAAACGATCGAAGTAGTCACAAAAGCATATCATCAATCACGTCAACCTCAAACCCTTGAAAAACGTTAAAAATACGACGTCAACATTATTTTGGTGGTTATTCGCATTTTTATAAAAACATTAAGTTTCAAAAGGTTTTGACCCAATTTTAAATATATAAATCCAATAGTAAAGATATCTTGAATTATAAACAAAGCGAGATACATACATAGCCTTAGATAAATAATACACCTGAGCCTAACAGTTCATAGCAACATTTACCCCCACCTTAGTGCGTTAAACTAAGGTTACGTCTCGAATAATAAACGGTCATATCATCGACTCATAGGGACATAGTACCCTCGTCATCCCATACAAGCGATGAGGGTTTGTACGACCTATATAGATCTGTATATATGTATTGTCACACCCCGCTCAGGCGGAAACCCGAGGTGTAAGAAGTATCAGTAATATCAGATATTCAAAGGTTACAACAATTTAAAATGACAAAACATCATCGAATTACATAAATAATTTCGGAATAAAAAGTTTTACAATACTAGAATAAATAAAGTACAAATGACCTCAATGGATCCTAAAGGAACTAAGCAAAGCAAAATAAGCTCCATGTAAACGATCCAAGTAGTCACAAAAGCATATCATTAGCATACGGTAACCTCAAACCCCTTAAAAACGTTAAAAATACAACGTCAACATAAAGTTGGTGGGTCATTTTCATTTTTATAAAAACATTAAGTATAAAAAGGTTTTGACCCAATTTATAATATATTTATAAAACTATTAGTAAAAATATATATCTTGAATTATAAACAAATAAGATGCATGCATAACCTTAGATAAGTAATACACCCGAGCCTAACAATCAAAGGAAACAACCCCCACCTTAGTGCGTTAAACTAAGGTCATTCTCGAATAACAAACGGTAATAACATCGACTCATAAGGACCGCACACCTACAAAAGATCATATTAGCGATGCGGGTTTATAAATCCCAAATAGATCTATATATATATATATATATATATATATATATATATATATATATATATATATATATATATATATATATATATATATATATATATATATATATATGTACCGGTGGCTCAAATAGAGTGACAGGCGTGTATACGGGGCTTTATACTACCACTAATGTCATATAAGTAAAGGTAACGCTAAATCTAAAGGCATCATAATCTGCATTCGCATAAACAAGATATATTTTAAGTTCAAATAACGCTTATCATGCCCAAGTATAAAAAACGGTAAAAAGGGCAACGAATAACTCACGAATTAGCGATAAATACGTCGGGTAGACAAAAGTCAGGAGAATAACGCTCTACCGCCTAAGTGCCCTAGCATAAAGACATCGAAAGTCTAAGTATATATATAACGTATTAGGGTTTAGCATTAAATGATTAACTTTATATTAACGGTACGCCACACGGCCTCGGAATGCGAATGAACCTCTCGTAACAAACAATCTCCGCTCGATGTGTAGATAACCAATCCATGCCCATGACGATGTCGAAACTACCAAGCCTCATAGGAATAAGATCGATGGGAAAGGAAGTATCGGCTAAGGTAAGGGAACAATCACGAAGAATCTCACTAGCACGTAAGCAACTACCGTCAGCTAACTCTACCTCATAAGCAGGCACTAAAGGACTAGGAGTACAAGGTACTAAAGGCTGAAAATCACTAGATATAAAGCTCATATCCACACCAGAATAAAATAATATAAATGTAGGATGATCATCAATAAGAAATGTACCAGTAACAATTGTAGGATCCTGACGTGCCTCAGCAGACCCCAATGCAAATACCTTTCCCTTGGCAGTATCATCAACCGAACCAGAACCAGAAGTAAGAAGAGAAGTAGAAGAAACAAACTTCGGACACTTATTACGGAAGTGTCCCTTATCCCCACTCTCATAACACGAACCATGTGCAATCTTATAGAAAATCTCGGTATGACCCAACTTCCTGCACCTCTCACAGAACCAACAAGCAACCTCTGCTGCATGAGCACCTCCACACTTACCACACTTAGGGCGCTTTCTCTGACCACCAGATGCAACCACGACATAACACTGAATCGGATGGGGACTCTGATCCTGTCGCCGCCCCCGCTTCCTAGAATCCGGTCTAAAATTCTTCCCATGCCTACTACCGGAATCTCGATGAACCACTGTCCTCTGTAGTAAACCACTTCTAATCATGTTCTCAATCAACGAGCAAGCAATGTTGATCTCGCTCTACAAAGTACCAGGACGAGAAGAAATGATGTTGTCCCGAATTGTCTGGGCAAACCATGAATGTAGCGAGCAATCCGATCATCCTCTGTACTAACCAATTGAACCAACACACACAAATCATAGAATCTGTTTGTGTACCCACGAACATCCGAACCTTGTAGAGTCAGACTCCACAGCTCCTTCTCTAAAGGCTGCATCTCGTGTGCCACTACATACTCCTTCCTAATCAGCACCCTGAGGTTCTCCCATGTCATCAAACTAACGGCCGCTCGACCTTGAGTACGCACAATGGAGTTCCACCAAGTTAGGGCTTTCCCCTAGAACACATACGTCGAGTACTTAACTCGATCCTCAAACGAACACCCATAAACCTCGAACACAGACTCCATCTTCTCCAACCACTGGAGAGTAGCCACGGCATCCTCAGTTCCTCTGAACTCAATCGGCTTACAGCCCAAAAAATTCTTGTAGGAACAACCTCGAGGCGGATCCTCAATCAGGATCGGCGGACCTCCCGTACCAATATGCACTATACCACCAACATCTGAACCATCACGACCAGAACTCGTACCAACCATCTCGGGGCCACCGGATCCAATGCCGGTACCCGATCCTCCGACACTCCGAAGAAAAGTCTCCTTAATTTGTGCTACGATGTCGGGCATCGATGCATCTATGTGCTCGACGAACATCTGACTAAAATCTGGAGTCGTAGTGCTCGGAGTTTAGTACTCGGAATGGTAGCACCTACTCTCTTAACGGCAGGACGACCTCGTCTCTTCGACCCCCTCGCATTCGTAGCTTTCTTAGGTGGTATCGTCTAAGAACGTAAAACGGTACAAATATATGAACGTGCGACAAAAATGATTAGGCCAAAATTATAAAAATAAAGCTAAAGCAAACACATAAAGGCCCAAATAAGGAAATGCGTACATAGGTAAATCATAGAAATCGTTTTAAAGCCTAAGGTCATAGTCTAAGTGATTCACGTATAAGTCACTTAGTTCTCTATAACCATTGGCTGTGATACCAATCTCTGTGACACCCCGCTCAGGCGGAAACCCGAGGTGTAAAGAGTAACAGTAATATCAGAGATTCAAAGATTACAACAATTAAAATGAAAAAACATCATCGAATTACATAAATAATTTCGGAATACAAAGTTTTACAATACTCGAATAAATAAAGTACAGATGACATCAATGGATCCTAAAGGAACTAAGCAAAGCAAAACAAGTTCCGCGTAAACGATCCAAGTAGTCAGAAAAGCATATCATCAGCATACGGTAACCTCAAACCCCTGGAAAACGTTAAAAATACGACGTCAACATAAAGTTTGTGGGTTATTCGTATTTTTATAAAAACATTAAGTATAAAATGGTTTTGACCCAATTTTAAATATATTTATATTACCATTAGTAAAAATATATATCTTGAATAATAAACAAATAAGATGCATGCATAACCTTAGATAAGTAATACACCTAAACCTAACAATCAAAAGCAACAACCCCCACCTTAGTGCGTTAAACTAAGGTCATTCTCGAATAAAAAACGGTAATAACATCGACTCATAGAGACCGCACACCGATATATTTTAAGTTCAAATAACGCTTATCATGCCTAAGTATAAAAACGGTAAAAAGGAAAACGAATAACTCACGAATCAGCGATAAATACGTCGGGTAGACAAAAGTCAGGAGAATAACGCTCAACCGCCTAAGTTCCCTAGCATAAAGACATCGAAAGTCTAAGTATCTCTATAATGTAGTAGGGTTTAGCCTTAAATGATTAACGTTATATTATATATTATATTTAAAAGTGTTCGAAAGAATAATAAATCGAGTAAAGATGACGAGTAAAAAGATAGCGATATTTCGTGTCAAAATGACGAGTAAAAGATAACGATATTTCGTGTCAAAATGACTTCAGCGCGTCGCACTGAGTTTGTGACCAAGCCGTTGTGGCGCAGTAGATAACTATTGCGGCGCTGTAAGGAAACAGTGGCAAAAAAAATGAATTTTTAACTTTTTATGTTTTAACATCGATACGTTAAATTTAGTTTTTATATGAATATGTCCACTGAGTTATTTACATATATAAATGTGTATATAAGTTATTTATACATTATATATGTAAGTTTTTTTTACATAATAATAATTAATAATACTAATTAGAGTGTATATAACATTTATATGTATAATTAGTCCAATTAGTCCAAAAACTCCAAGAGTATAAGATAATCATTTTTCGGTAGGAATTTACTAATAGTATCCGATTTTTACATATAAGTTCATAATATACCATTTTTATGTTATGATAACTAATAACCTATTAATATGTCATTAATATGTATAATATGTTCAATTTTATGTTTTCTTCCATTTTAGCCATATTCACTTTATATATAAGTTACTTAGGTTAAACTTAATGATAATTAAAGAAACGAAAGGAGAATTAAGGATTTATTAGGGAGTACCGAAGACCTCCGCCAAATCTACCAAATTGTCGGAACAGTCTTGAAGTCATCCGGAAATGAGCTCCAAAAGTGGTAGTGAGGAGAAACCGATCTCCAAACACAAATTAAACCACTTGTTAGAATAAGAACTCAATGAAAATAAGAATTTGAATGAGTGTTGGGTTATAACTTAGTCAATATAGTTTAACCATAAACAATAAATCCTAACAAACAAACGAAAGTAACTTAAACAATCAGTTTGGTGATTATGAAGTTACTACGGAAGATCACAAAGACAAGTTGGTGCGGCTGTTCAACAAAGTTGCTACGGTAGATAGAGTTACTACGGTTACTACGGACAAAGTCAAGATCAAGTCATAGTCAAAGTCAAGATACAGAATAAGTCAAAGGCACGGAAGACACGGAAGACTTATCATATCTTGTATATATAATCTAAGAGTTATAATTAGATTATATTTCCTTTTGTAATTAGATAAAGTTTACTTATTGTTTAGATAAGGATAGACGTAGAATTCTAGTTTATCTAGAACGAGCCTCAAGGTCTATAAATAGATAGATCCTTGAAAGATAGAAAACACGTTGTATTGATGTTATTCTGGTTAATACAATTGAGGCTTGCAAATTGAAAATACGTTTGTTTTAATTCTTATTCATTCTTTATTGTTCAATAAACTCGTAATATTGAAGTGTTCATCCGCTGCTGAACTTCTTCAATAGATCTTGATCTACAACGTTAGCAAACCTGTTAGTTTATCTAGACTAACACGATCTTGACAATTGGTATCAGAGCACAGGAGGTGCTTTAGATCCATAGATCAACGAGTTACATATCCTCACAAGCAACAATCATTACAACCACGATGACAGAAATTGCATTAGGAAAAGTTCCCATCCTAAAGAGCAACGAATTCGACTTATGGAAGCTACGAATCAAGCAATACATCCTACTGGCTGATTACACAGTATGGGATGTGATCATCAATGGTAACAAACGACCTGCTGCCCAAGGAGCTGATGGAGAACCAGGAGTGAATGCTCGTGCACTTGTAAGCGATCTTGAACGAAGGGAAAAACAAACTGAGATCAAGGCTCTTAGTATTCTTATGATTGCAATTCCAAACGAATATCAATCGCAATTCGAAGAATATGAAGATGCCAAATCGCTATGGGAGGCACTGGAAACGAGATTCAGCGGAACCAGAATACCCAAAAGAACATGCAGGCTCTTCTCAAACAAAGAGTACGAAAATTTTAATGGTTTACCTGGCGATACGAATGACTCAAACTTTTGATCGTTACAAGAAACTCACTGGAGAGATGCTCAGCGCAGGAATCAATATGAGAATGATGATATAAACAGACAAGTTTTATCCGAGGCACTATGAAAGGAATGGATTGTGTATACAGTTATCTACAGGCAAGGAGCGCTCTTGAAGCACTAGAACTAGACGATCTCTCCCAACGATCTCAGAGTTTTTGAATCTGAAGTTGAAGCTGAGAAGATCTCCACCAACAATCCCAGTATTACCACTGTTAATACTGCCC
>CAJVGC010000060.1:17228369-17249969 GCA_910822075.1 Senecio squalidus | reverse complement strand
GGTTGCATCTTCAGCTTCATCTTCAAAGGGTTCAGTGTCATTATGGACTGTTGGATAGGGTTCTGTCATGAGTAAGTGTTCAAAAGCCTTAAAAGGATCAAATAAATAATCTCCATTGTCACATGAAGAAACAATAACTGGTCCAATGAAGGTAGTTTGTTGAGACTTCTCATTTTTACATAGGGATTAAAGGAGATGAGAATGGATTTAGGTTTTCGATTGGTAGGACATTTTGGGCTTTAGATGAGGCGACGATTGTATCGTCGGTAGAAGTACTCGACCGATCAGTAATTGCAAGACTTGAAAGTGTTTTTCGTATTTTTTCTTGTTCTGGAGCCCATAGTGTTAATGATGGAGAGGGTATATAGGAAGATTATTGGGATATTGGTTATGGATCATAAGCTGGTTTAATGAAAGGAGTAGAGGGTAACCTCCAAAGATTATCGACAAAGGTTGACGACCTTTTTCTGTTTTCGTTGTCTTTGGAGATCTAGAAGTTGGGTTTTGAGGAATTTCATTTCTGCTTCTTTCTGGGAAAGGGAAGTGGATGCCTGAGGTGAAGATGGAGAGTCTACTATCTGGAGAAGTTCAGTATGGAGATTTTGAATCTTAAACCGAAGCTCTTTCATCATTGTTTCAAAGGACTTTACTTGTAAAGAGAAAGTCTCTTGTGCTTTCACCATCTTGGTTTGTTGGGCGAGAATTTTAGTGAGGACTTTGTTTTGTGCAACAACATTTTCACTTTGCCAGTTAAGAGTGGCCTCAGCTTGGCTGACAGAGCTTGGAACACCTATGGAACTGATTGTTTTGGGAGTTTTAATCTTCAATTCTTGTTTGGTTCTTTGTTGAAGATCCTCAAACGAATTTAATTGAGGAAATTCGGTGTGATAGTCTTGTTGGGAATAAGTAAATGGATCTGGTGTTATAACACAACAATGGACTAAAGGTGAATGAGTTGTTTGTTCTTTATGGATGATTGACAAAGCTTTTTTATAATATGGAGGAAGGTTTTTTGATGGAATTTTGTGGCACGGTTGAGGTGGTGTTTTGAGAGGTGTGTTTGAATAACGAACATAGTAATCAAATTTACCTGAAGGTTCTCCAAGTAATCCGACTGAAGTATCACCGTTATCATAAAGTCTTTTCAACTTTTGTTGTGAACTGTTTTGTCTTTTTGGGAAATCTTCATGGAATTCAATTTTGTATGCTTCGTCTAGACAATCTGAACAATTACAAACATCATAACAAATATGATTGTTTGATGGTCTGATCATATTCCCCGTAGGGAACACATTTGATATTTTGGCATTTGAAGGACTTGAAAACTTGACTTCTACAAGTCCATTTTCATGGCGCGTGAAATCAGGGGCCGTTGTGGTTTGAATTGGTGCTTGGTGAATTTGTTCATAGTTTGTTACCCATCTTTCGGGAAGTAGCTTCAACAATTCATATCTGGATAATTTTCTTGGAACATAGGTACAAGTTGGGTTAGCGTTTGAATCTACGTCAAGAAATAAAGCATCACCAGAATTATTATCTCCAGGAACCGTAACATCCATACAATGGTTTTGCACACGATATTCCATCTGATAATGGAACGTTGCTTGAAACGTGTTTACTTAAGGAGTGCCACCAATTTGAATTTGAACTTTGAGGGCAGTAAAGAGTGATGGATCATCTAATGGCATATTGAAGTTTGGGTAAAACGTAACAAAAATAGTGCCTGCATTCAAAGTGGTTTGAACTGTGCCGATGCAAGCATTTTGATACTCAAGAAATATTGTATCAACCAAGGCTATTCTTGAAAAGTCCGGGAGACCTTTGCGGCCATGGAAAGTTAGGGCTAGCCTTACAGCTCCAAAGTGTATGTGGGTGTATCCTTGGGACAAACACAGTCGTGGTAAATCTGCTGGGATGGACAGGGTGACAAGATGTTCGGCTGTTGTAGCTGGAAGTTGATGAGAATCAAACTTTGATGCTTGTATGTATTCTTTTACTTGTTGGTTGTGTGTGGGCTTATTAGCCTTTTTATATTTCTGGTAAAAGAAAATTGTAGGTTTAGAATAGATTTGGTTTGGGTTGACAATAGGTAAGTGAGTGGAAAGGATTTTAGAGTCATTCGATAGGTACGAAATCTCATATAGGTGATCTATTTTATTTGCAGAGGATTGGTGGAAGTTAGACGAGGGAGATTTGTGTAGATGCATGGTAAGAAGAAAGTATGAAGACTTTCTAAATATTTCTATACTATCTGGAGGAACACCACTGGGACCATTCTTGTCGATTTACAATATCCTCAACAATGATAAAATACTTATACTTTACTTCATATGATACTATCGTTTAGTTTTCTGATGTGAGAGATCCGTTCTAAAATGGCAGTCACATATCATACTAATCCGAACTTTAGTAGAAAATAATTATTTTGATCAGCAATAATTATAACTCATTTTTGTTCTAACATTTTTTTTAATGCAATTGTTTTGATCAGCAATTTCTTGTACCAACTTGCTTTTATCTACTCAGGAATTTATGCGTCTTATTTTGTCGCTAAACATGTCGTATAGGAGAAAATCCAAAAAAAATCAACTTCAACATTATCATAAAATTAGGTAACACGTGCTTCCCAAATGTAAATCTTGAATCAAGCTTTTGTGTGTTCAAAATAAATTAAATATAGAAGCATTCCAATATTAGTAAAAATCACTTTTTCACCAAACAATACACTTTATTAGTACATTTATGTTTTAGTAAACAATACAATTCTTAGAACTGAAGCAACTTTATCACGGTTATGTTTATATATGATCCAATATAATTATATCATTTAGGAAGAAATAAAATCAATAATTATGTATATTAAAATAAATTTCAGCTTAGTGCTTCGATTAAGCCACTTTACAGAAAATCTTACGAGTAGTAATCAAGAACCTTTGAAATAATGTATGTTTAGGCGTAATTACAGAGACCATAAATGCAGTAACCACCGGTCATACACTTGTTGCCACACGACCCACAATTTCTCTTGTCATAAGCCAAATTCAGACACTCACCTAGGCAACATGAGCTAGTAAACTTACACTTGTTCTTGCATGCTCCACAATTATGTTTATCTTCACTCAAATCCATGCACTTGTTGTTGCAACAAGTCGAGTTTTTCCCTTCTAAGATGTAGCAAATCTCATCGTCTTTCTAACAATGGTCCGAAGCTCGTGGGTTGCTGTTTTCAGCTAGGAAACGGCTTATTCTTTTTGGAAACGGTTTCACAAGGGGCGATTCAGTGTGTTTTCTTTCACCATTGTCACTGATGGAAGTGATTGTGAGGGTGATAGTTATGGCCATGGTAATTACTACCATGAAAAGAACTTTAATAATCTTCGACATAGTTGTGATAGATGAAGAAGATCGGAAATGGAGAAAATTAAGAAGGTGTGTACGTTTAAATCGAGTCTTGAAACTTTGCTTTCTTGTAGAAGAATGGAGTGATTTGAATGGGACATTGAGTTATTAACTTTATATATAGGGTGTTTGCCGGAAATATTGGCAGTGGGGGTTGACCCCGGGAACCAGGTTAAAGGAATTAGATGTTGCTACTTTGCTCTCTATGAATGGGGTATGTGTATTTCTGTTAATTAGGACACACTCTAATTTCGTAGTCAAAAACCTAGGCGGTGGTAAAAATAGTTAGTTTAAAAAAGGTCAACTTATTATCTTTGCTGTAAATCTAAACATAAGTTAATGTTTTTCTTAACAGGTAAAGAAATATAAAAAATTAAGGCATTTTATTTTTCTGAGTTTAAAATAGTGTAATCATTGGCGTATGATTATCATTTTTAATTTAAGATTGTTATATATTCTTGTGGACTCTATATACATGAATATGTATGTGTAAATGAAATGTTTACCCACATACAATATGAAATTGTAAGTCGAAGAGGATAGGTTAAAATGATTCAAACGGGGACTATGTGTCAGGATCAAATAAGTTATTACACTTCGTTAACCTTAACCTCGTTAGATCAAGATCTATCAAAGAAGTTCTGGCAGCGGATTGAACACTTTGATATTTACAAGTTGATCAAACAAACAAATATTGAAATATACGAATGAATAAGAACAATATATTTGTCGAATGTTAAGCCTCAATTGCATTAATCGAAATTATCAATACAACGTGTTTTCTATCTTACAAGGATCTACTATTTATAGACCTTGAGGCTATTCTAGATAAACTAGACATCTACATCTCTATCTAGAAAGGAATCATACTTTGAATACAATTGAAACTAAATTATATCTATTTGACTAAAACTTGAATAAAAAGAATTCATCCGTAGTAACTTGAAGTGTCCGTAGTAACAAGAGTATCCGTAGTAGTTTTGTTGAACAGCCATATTAACTTGTATTCCGTAGTAACTTCTTAATAGCTTCCGTATTAATCTTGTAGGTTACTTATCCGTAGTTAGAAGTAGTATTAGTGAGTTAAACTAAGTTGATTAAGTTATAACCTAACAATCTCCCCCTAACCTTGAACTTTTATAATACTTATCAAAAGTACAAGTTTTATACATCAACATTGTTTAACTACTTCATTACATGAAATGTTATCTACGCATTCCTTCTCTCATCTTTGTCTTGCCATTCAGCTTCTTTTCCTTTTGTTCGTTCTTCAGTGATTTGTACCAAAATACTCCAAACTAATTCATGTGCTACCCTTGAAGAAAGAAGTCCATGTAGCTTGACCTTAATCAGTTCTCTCAAAGTCCTCAAGTCATGTGGATACCTTTTGTCCACTAAGTAAAACTCCATGGCTCCATGTCTTCTCACTATTGAGTAGACTCCACTTCGTTCATAAACAAACCACTTGATGACTGGATTTGTAGGACTTCCTTTCTTGAACACAGAACTTGTCTTCACATACCCTGGTTCAAACAAACCACATAAGCAGTCCATAGCCATGTCAATACCTGCACACTGACCTCTGCGGCTTGAATACTTGACTCTTCCTATTTCATACATCCTCTCTAAATCATCCCTTGAGAAATCCTTTATCACTCGATGGAAGGCTGGAACAATTGTTTTTGACTTGTCCTGCCTTGTGACCCTATACTCTGTCTTCATAGGTCCACCAATGAATTCCCAGTCGATGATCATAGGAAGCTCAACAGCTAAAGGTGTAAACCTTAGTCCTTCTAGATGAATGATCAAAGCAGAACACTTTTCTTGAGAGACTTCAGGATCATCATCTTCATCATCCACATTAACTGGTTCTTGCTTTACTTGCACAAGTGGAATGTTTGGACTTTCTTGAGAAGTGGTTGAAGCATCAACAGTTTCAGCTCTTCTTTTCTTTGCAAGAGGAATTCTTTTGGATGCTAACTTCTTCCTCTTTGGCTTCTCAGGAGGGTTAGACATAGCTGGAGCAGTACTAACAGAAGGGTTTGCTAATTCCTTTCCTTGTTCATCAAGTATCTTTCTTCCAGTTTCAAGAGCAATCTTCATAGCTTTCTCCATGTCTTGCTTTTTCTTTTCTTGTATCTTGGCAAGTACAGCTGCCCTTTGAGCATCTCTTTTCTTTTCTTTCTCCACCAACTCCAATAAGCTTGCCATCTTCATTGGTCCTAAAGACCTACCACTGTAATTCTTTGTTTTTAGATAGGTGGCAAATTTCTGCCTACCTTCAGTGAGCTTATCTTTGGTGGATTGCTTCTTTCTGAGCACTTTCTTCTTCTCAGACTCAGCTTTGGCTTTTTCAGCCATCTCCTGTTCAAGCATGGCTCTCAAATCCATTTCTTGTTGCTTCATCTTTGCAATTCTATCAAGTTGTTCAGCTTGTAATTTGGTGTGAATCTCCCTCATTATTTCAGGATCACCCACATCCAAGTCTTCATTAGCACTTTGAAAAGCTAACAAGTCTGCAAGCCTATCTTCCTTCTTCTTTTTCTTTTCAAGCTTCTTTCTTTCATCTTCATCATCTACCACCCTCTTTCCCTTTGCTTTGTCTTCTGGTTTAATTTATGTCCTTGGTTTGGGAATGTAAGTTCTAGCAGGTGGAACAACAAGAGGTCTTATACCTGAGGGTCTAGAAGCATCTGCAACATAGTCAGGCTCAGCTTCAGAGATTTCAGGAGCTTGTGAAGCTGAAGGAATTGTTAGGCCTTTCTCCTTTGGAATTCCAGCTGCTGCTATTCTTCTTGCTGCTATTGTTCTTGCCATTTCTAGCTTTATTAGATCAGTCGCAGCAACTTGTTCATCAACAGTAGGAGTAGATTCCATAGATGTTGTGATTGTGACTGTTATAGCTTCAGAAAGAACAGCTTGAAATGTGTGAGGTGCTTGATAAAATGTTGGAGGTGTTGTTGTAAACAGTTGTGGTTGTGTATCTATGGGGCTCTCCGTAGTAATTGGATTGCTAGCAGTATTAATGGTGTCCGTAGAAACCATCTCAGCATCTGTATTAATCACTTCAATTTGAGGAGCCGTAGAAACTGGGACATCCGCATTAATGGCAGCTGATTGAGGGGCCGTAGTAATAATGGGGTCCGTAGTAATGAATTCCTCCGTAGAAATTACTACTTCCTCAATCTCTATTTCCATCTCTTGCTCCCCCTCAACTGTTTGTTCCTTCTCAATGGTTTCATCCACTACCATCTTTTCACCTTCTTCATCAACCAACATATCTTCACCTTCTTTTTCTGTCTCCCCCTTAGGTGTACTATCTATCTCCATGTCCACTGCTCTCACTTTCATTTGTTGGCTGAACCTGCACATAAACAATAGGAGTTAGTTTCTGGTGGGAACCCAAGCCAAAGTTGACTTGGGTTTGCCCATCTCATCAAAGTAACTCACCTTCCTTTGGACTAGTTTTGAAAAATCAATAGGAGTAGGTGGTTGAGTTACTTTGATCTTTGGTTGCCATACTTGTTTGAATGTTTTAGCTTTTGAGACAATTTTGGTGTTAACATATTTTGGTTTAACAGTAGGAACATATACTGGTTTGACATTCTTTTGTTTCACAGTATTAACATGAGCCGTAGTAACTAAGCTACCGTTGGCAGTATTAACACGAGCAGTATTAACACAGTTATTTTTCACAGTATTAATACGATAAGTATTAACACTATTATTTTTGACCGTATTTAGTTTTGCAGTAGAAACAAAATTTTGTCTAGCAGTAGTAACTCTATTTCTACTGTTAGAAAATGAGTTTTTGTTAACACGTTTTCTTCCTGAGTCCGTAGTAACAAATTTGTTGTGCACATGATTTATTTTGTTACTACTGTTCATGAGATTGGTTTGATGTACATTCTTTCTTTTGTGTCCCAACCCGTTATGTGGTTTTTGAATCACTTGCTTTTGTTTTTGAGGATTATGATAGCATATTTTTGCAAAGTGATTTAATTTACCACATATAAAACATCCCTTTACAGAACTTTTAGGAATTTGGCCCTTTTGAGATTTTACTTGGTTCATATTTCGTTGATTGCCTCTTTTACCTATATGTACCCAAGTCTTTTCTTTTTCCTTAAGAACTGTTTTGTTTTTACAACAAGTGCATTCAGGTTTATTACTTTTCTTAGCATGCTCATTAGGTGGCATAGTCCCTAGACTTTGTTGAGTAACACCTTCTATTGTGATTAAGTGATTTTCCAAAGGAATATCCTTGTTCTTCACAATATTCAGTTTACTTTCTTCAACTAAGTCCTCAATCAGAACTTCATCATAGTTGATTGGATCAACATTGAATGATTCTGTTGGAGGTGACTGTGAGATAGGAATCCTAGGTTCATCTAAAGATGGAGGGATGTAGTTTTGATTAAATGGAGGGGTTGTTTCTTTAAAACCTAGACCTGCTTTAACTTTACCATGTATTTGTTGTTCAAATAGGGCATTTACAGTTTTTGAAGCATGTTCAAGTTTCCCTACATCTAATTCGACTTTATCATGTTTCTCACTTAGTCTTACTACCTCTGCCCTAGCATTCTGAAGTTTAATTAGGAGATCCTCTCTTTGCCATTCTACTATTCGAATTTTCTCTTGATAACTTTGTTCATTGACCTTATATGATTTGATTTGGTTTTCTAAGTTATCTATTACCCTAGCAGCTGACCTTCTTTGTTCTTCTAAGCCTCTAAGTGAGTCACTCATTAGCTGATTGTGATTACGATATTTAAGCATAACATCCTTACACTCAGAAGAACAAAGTTTGGAATTTACCTCGACCATGAGAGATGGAGTTTCAGCTTCCTTTGAGGATGAGTCAATTGTCATTAGAGCATCAGCATGAGTTGGTTCTTGATCATCGTCATTCCAGTCGTATCCAAGGACATTGTTGTCGATTGCCGTAGTAACCAGGTCAGTATAAACAAGCTCCGTATTACCAGTATCCTCAGTAGAATCAGCATCGTCAGCATCCATTACTACTGTTATGCATGCATGGTGAACAGTAGTAATGTTGTCAGTAGAAACAAAATCTTCACATGAAATTAAAGCTTTGTTTTGACTGGTTTCTTCAGCTAGGTCATTCCAATCATATCCAAATATGTCTTGAGAAACAAGTGCACTTGGAGTGTTGTCATGTGTGTTTCGTGAGTTGTTGGATTTTGACTTGTTTGGACATTCCCTTGCAAAGTGTCCTGGTTCATTGCATTCGTAGCACTTCACCTTGCTTTTATCAAAGGTAATTCGTTCATTGTTCCTTGGATTGAATCTTCGTCCAGTTCTGCTCACAAATCTCCTAGCACGTAGAGCTAACATGGCAGCTTGCCACTTCAAATCTATCTTTTCCCAGTCATCTTGATGAATCTGCTTTACATCATCACTAGTGAGATTTGAGCTTTGTGAGATGAAAGCTTCAAAGGATATCTCTTCTCCACCTTCATGCTTTGTTCCTCCAGAGGTTGTGATAAGAGCAGTATTAAATTTATTAATACTGTGATTGCCGCTGTTTGGTTTATTTGCTTCAACTTCGGATTCAAATACTCGTAGGTCGTTGTAGAGATCATCTAGTTCCAATTCTTCCAATTTATCTCCTTGTATGTAGGATACAGTATAGATGATCCATTCCTTACCTAGAGCTCTTATGAATTTTCTGTTGATGTCATCTTTGTCGTATTGAACTCCTGCACTTATCATCTCTCTAGTGAGCTTTTTGTATCTATCAAATGTTTGAGTCATACTCTCTTCTTTCAAAGCATTGAAATTTTCGTATTCCTGCTTAAGAAGAGCCTTCTTATTCTTCTTGGTGTTCTTTGTACCGCTGAATCTTTTCTCCAATGCTTCCCACAAAGATTTAGCATCTTTGTATTCTTCAAATTGAGATTGATACTCGTTGGGGATGGCAATAAGAAGAATACTAAGTGCCTTAATCTCCGTTTGTTTTTCTCTTCTTTCCTGGTCAGTCAATGGTTGACGAGCCAAGATGCCAGGTTGGCCATCAGCTGCAAGATTAGTAGCTTGCTTGTTGCCATTGACAATAACATCCCAAACTGCGTAATCAGATAATAGGATGTGTTGCTTGATACGTAGCTTCCATAGATCGAATTCGTTGTTGTTGAGTACAGGAACTTTGTTGATTGATACATCAGTCATGGTGATTATCGTGATTCTGGCGTATGAGGATTGTCAACTTGTTGATCAATGGATCTAAAGCACCTCCTGTGCTCTGATACCACTTGTCAGGATCAAATAAGTTATTACACTTCGTTAACCTTAACCTCGTTAGATCAAGATCTATCAAAGAAGTTCAGGCAGCGGATTGAACACTTTGATATTTACAAGTTGATCAAACAAACAAATATTGAAATATACGAATGAATAAGAACATTATATTTGTCGAATGTTAAGCCTCAATTGCATTAATCGAAATTATCAATACAACATGTTTTCTATCTTACAAGGATCTACTATTTATAGACCTTGAGGCTATTCTAGATAAACTAGACATCTACATCTCTATCTAGAAAGGAATCATACTTTGAATACAATTGAAACTAAACTATATCTATTTGACTAAAACTTGAATAAAAAGAATTCATCCGTAGTAACTTGAAGTGTCCGTAGTAACAAGAGTATCCGTAGTAGTTTTGTTGAACAGTCGTATTAACTTGTCTTTCGTAGTAACTTCTTAATAGCTTCCGTATTAATCTTGTAGGTTACTTATCCGTAGTTAGAAGTAGTATTAGTGAGTTAAACTAAGTTGATTAAGTTATAACCCAACACTATGGCTGTCCTTACTCTAAACATATTTGGAAATGGTTTTGCAAGTGGTAATTAGGTGTGTTTCTTCTTTCATGTTTTTTGCCCATTCAAGTGATTGTTAAAAGATTTTGATTAGGACTATAATGTTTGCGTAGTCTCACTAATACATACACGTACAAATATATAGACTAATACAATGGGTCAGGCTTAGCTCATTGGATTGTTAAGTTACAGCAAACAAATTAAAGATACATGGCCTAACTATACAATAAAGAATGGTAAAGTGAAATTTTATTATTTGATCCAGCAATACAAAACATACTACATATAAATTGAAGAGGAATCACCCCAACCCTAGGGCCTAAAGGCGCATAGGCCTAACACAAATGATATATATTAATATGTCCCTAACACAAATGATATATATTAATATGTCCGTTATAAGTGCGAGAGAGAGGGACGAATACTCAAACTAGACAGAAACTCATTGAATAACACCGAGGGAAATCCTTAGATAAAAATATTTTTGCGTACTGAGAGTTGCACGACACATGAAGAACACGAACGCGTCTCGTAACTACCTTTTTCCAACAAAATGTATGTCAATCTCGATGTGTTTAGTTCATCGTTGATAAACTGGGTTCGTGAAAATATAGATTGCACTAACATTATCTAAACAATAGTGGCTCGGTTAAGCGAGCCGTGAAACTCAAGAAGAAGATTGCAAAGCCAACTCATGCCAGTTCCCGCATTGACAACTCTGTGGTGCCTTGGCATTAGAGCGAGAAATTATTTTTTGGCATTTGGAAAGACCAAGAAACCGATTTTTCTCCAAAAACTCAAAATATCATGATGTCAATCTGCGAGTGTCTAGACATGCACAGGAAAACTCGTATCAATTAAATGAAAGATAATGCAAAGCCCTTGCTATATTGCGATATAATACATGATCGGAGATAGGTGAACCGACGTGTCCAAGCTTAGAGTCAGCATCAGTGTCAGCACACTAGAGTACTCCAAGGCATGTAGTTAGATATATGTCATTGGCATATTTCTAATAAGATAAGAACATGCCTATCTTGGTTTGATGGACTAAAATACAATAATGCAAAATCCCCAATCAATCATGGCAAACTTTGTGCTAAGAGAAAGGATGATGCACCGAACAAGAGTATCACAAGATCCTTTGAGCATAATTTTATCAACGTATAGTAACAAATAAGTCATACAAGATCCATGTTAATAAACAAACAACGAGGAATTGGATTTGATGTGATAGAAATCGCTTTTCACGACATAAGTTGCAAATCACTGATACTATGTTTGAAGTGCCCCGTTAAGGCCATATAAATATTTCCGCAAGTGATTGACATAATCAGGATGATGTTAATCCTCAAAACCAGGGGTCTAATACATGTATATAGTTTCCTTTAAAGAGCTATGTAGAAAGGCATTCTAAACATTTCACAGATGAAGAGGCCAAAATCAAGAAAGACCCAAAATAATAATTCTACTATGGTATCCGGCTTGACAAATAAACTAAAGTCTCCTCACAGTCAATAACATGTTTGCTTTTACCATTAGTTTCCATCCAAGATTTGTAACTATCAAGAGAACCATCAACGCATGATAGGTGTTGTCTAGGTTTTCTACATGCGATAGAGTCATCAGCAAGTCTTCCCGACATAGCAGCCATGGTCTATATTATATCCTCACCATTTTTCGTCATTGCTACTACTTGTATGTTATTTTATGCATGATTTTCACTTTGTTCATTTTCAAGAAGTGAAACTCTAAATATCATAAAACAAGTGAAATATATCAATTTCGCTTAATATTTGAGTCCTAAGGTCAAGTATATGTATCAATTGAGACATATCATGGCCTCCGATATATTTCTCATTACAAGAAAGACTGAACAAGGATGTCGATATACTTATTGATCGAAGACCAGTTAAACATGTATAGACTTCTAATTTCAATTTAAAGAAAAATACATAATGGTTGAAATCATATCTATCTATATCTAAATCTCTATCTGTATCTATATCTATATATTAAATAAACCAGAGTTTCATTTGACACATGTCATCACCACATCCTTGCTCACCAATATTTGCCAACCAAAAAATATATTCACTATAACCCTTCAAGTATCGATAACTGCATTATTTATACTTAAACTCTTTAAAGATTATTAAATGTACTTTTTTGGTAACTATTTTCATCGTTTAGGTCATTTTTCTTTACATTATGGGTTGATTTGGGTCTTCCAAAACCTAAAAAGAGGGTCGAATGGGTCATAGATATTGTTTTGCTGATTTTTGAAAGGGTCAAATGGCACAAGGGTTATAAAAATCAACCTGTTTTAGCAAATGAAAGAGAGATAATGCAAACTGCTTTTCTCCATGGATTTTTGAAAACCGTGCAAAGGTTTTCATATTTAAAGATGCAGTATGTCATTCACTATTTTATTTATTAATTTCAATTTTTCATTTCTCAAATATACCAAATTTGTTCTTTAATTATTATCTTTTTATTTTAAATCATTATTATATTATTATTATTCTCCCTTTTTAAATTTCTCAACTGGTTTAAGTATTCAGTTTAGTTTGGTAAGTCCATTTACTATTAATTGCATATTAATTTTATATAATTTACTTTATTACTTTAGTAAATTATGCTACAAATGAAAAATAGAAAAGTAAAAAAAGGAAAAATTGTTAAAAAAAAAATGTTACAATAATTTGGATCAACTCAACCCAACCCGAACCGACCTTTTTGACCCGTGGCCCATTTGACCCGTTTTATAAGATGACACGTTTGACCCTTAACCCATTTTGACCCTAATCCGATTTAACCCTTTATATAACCCGACCCGACCCGTACATTCTGCCACCCCTAATTATTATCGAATCTATCTTTATTGAGTATTAGATTTTTTCTTTTACCATATTCATCGTTTATATTTATCATAATAATTATCGAATCTATGTTTATTAAATAATAGGAATAGAAATATCCCGAAATTTTTAATATTAATGTCACAAAATTATTACAAACAACTCATGTTATAACATGGGTAAATAACCTACTAAAAATTGAAATTGTACTAAAAAATTAAGACTCAAATTAAATTAACCTTCGATATATGTCTATTTACAAGAAAGAGTGAACAATGATGTCGATATCGTCATTGAATACCATTAGGCATCTATAGACTTTTATTTTTATGTTTATGAAAGAAAAAGATAAGAGTGTTTCTATTTGCAGTTGTTAGGTCTCACTAAGATCTCAAACAATGGCTAATCAATCACAAATAAGTATTTAGACGTTAATTATTATTAATCGATTGATTACTCAGTTTCTTGTTTATTATCGCGGAATTATAATAACAAAGAATAGATATAACACACAGTTATATTGTTTTAAAAAGGTACACCGATTACAAAGTTCAAGCTCACTATTTATACACAATTATAGTGAGCTTGATAAGTATGAATCTTAGAAAATCTTCTAAAAGGATAGAAGATTTTATCTAACTAACATATCAAACTTACTGCCCTACGTCTCTTCATGAGTCTGAGTAGTCAGCTTCAGTCACTCAGACTCAAGTCACTCAGACTCATATCACTCAGACTAAGACTTTAATTAACAGATTTATTAACTTGGGTTAAATCATTGTTTTTCCCAACAATCTCCCCCTATCTGTTTCAATTAAAGTCCTTTACAAACTATGCACCAAAAATAAACACAAACAGAAATAGTTAAAGACACATTGTTTGTGAACAAAAAGATACATGTAACAGTCTACTTTCTCTTCTTGACTGTTCTCTTCTTCTTCTTCAAGGAGGTCTCGAATGGCACACGCTGATTCACTTCGTTTAACCATTTCAACCTTTCTGTCTTCCAAGCAAGTAATCTCCCCATTTCAGTGTCAGACTTATGGAAGAGCACTTGATACTCTTTCTTGATCAGCTCCACTTTGTCAGCCAAAGTTCCAATTTCTTCAATCCTCCTGAGATTGTTGAACAGCCAGCTAATCAGCTTCATTCTGAAAGGAATGCACTGAGCAGACTCACATTCACTGAGCAAAGCTATGCAATGGTAAATTGAAGCCATATTGAGTCTGTCTTTGGCTTGGAAGCTTTCCTCTCCCCCACAATCTACATAACACAGGCCTGCATGCTTCTCGGTTTCTATATAGGTCCTGTCTTGAAAAATAACATCTCTGGGAACAGGATGCATATTACTTGATTCCAGACGCAGAGATTTAGCACCAGCCCTCATCTTATGCATAGTGCAGAATGCTCTATAATCTTCATCAGTTATCAGCTTCAGCATATTGGCTACATTGACATTATAGACAGCCTCTCTTTTTATAGCCATTATGTGATCAATGTTCGTTATTCATGTGCTCAACTTGGCTATCTCTTTCCATTCCTCCAGACCCAGAGTGTGTAACCTCGTTAACCCAACTTTGTATGATCCTCCTTTGTGATAGCATGTGAGAAGAAGATCAGATCCACCAGGACTTATGCACTCTAAATTTTGAATTTTGTTCTTGTGCTTTCTTATTGTGAAATTTGTTTCAATGTAGTTAAGCCTGGCTTCTTCTCTGAGAACTTGTTTTGCCATTTTCTATCCTTGTTTGTTCTTCTTCAATGGCCAGATCTTCCTCAGCTTCCATCTCAGCTTCAAGATCCTCAGCTGCTTTTGTGGACTGATCATATGGATTGACATCAAACTTCTCCATGTATAGTCCCTTAACATATTCTTTGTATTGCTCCACAGTCATTCCAGAGTTGTGAGCAAGTCTTTGAAGTTTGGCCAATTTCTCAGCTTCATCTTGTTTCTTCTTAACTTCAATTTCGAGTTCAGTCTGTACCTCCATTTGTTCTTCCTCTTCAATCTGATCTGGATCACTAGTATACCCCACTTTGCCTTTTCCCTTTTTCTCTTCCTTCTCAGATTCATCACTTGATAGGTCGCTCCAATCAGTTTCATAAAATACTTCAGACTGACCAGTTTTAGTGTTGAACCTGGTAGTCTTATAGTACCTTTTCTCCCCCCTCTTCTCTCTTCCTTTTCAAACGTTGCTTGGGGATCTCAGATTCAACAGTTGTAGCAGCTATTTTCTCCCCCTGAATCTGAGAAACCTCTGCAACAGTCTTCCCCTTTCTCAGCATACTAACCTCAGAGGTCAGTTTCAATACCATTTCCTTGAGTTCCTTCATCTCCTCTGCATTGTGAGTTTTAATAGCATGAACCTTTAGTCTGCATTGCTCTCAGTCTGTCATCAAACTGAGCAGACATGTCCTTAAGAGCTTGTAACAGCACGGGGACAGTCAAGGCAACCTCAGATTGAGTAGTAACAGTGGATGTTGTAACTGGTGGCACAGCTTGATGTGCGAAATCTAGTCTATTTTAAAACAAGAATTACTTACGACTCGACTACACAATCTTAGGCAGTGGACCTAATCAAGTATAGTATAGTTTTAGGCAAATCAGGTTCGTTCGCAGGGACTGATGTTTGAAATCTAATTAATAATTAATAAAACAAAAGTGGGTGTTTGTGACCGAATTGTCACGGTGCTTAAACTACTTAAATTGAAAAACTAAATGATTCAGATGAATCGCTGAAAAGATTTTTGTTTGTAAACGATTGATGGAAAATACATTCACTTGGACTTGATCACAATTACTACGGTTATCACTTAATTACTAACAATGTTGAACTACTTAAAAGGTATTTAACTTGAACTCTCGTTTCCCATTAAAACTTTAATCACCTCATGTATAGTTACCACTCTCGTGAATAATTTCTACGTTTGACAACTAAGCAATAAGTACCTAAGCCGATTTTATGATTTAATCTTATAAAGCTTCCTCTCGAATAGCTTCTTAATTAACTAAACCGATCTCTCTTAATCTAGTTAACTAACAACCGCAATCACGTTTTTATTGTTTAAATCTTTAATACTAGTTCCTCTCGAATACTAATATCCTTAAACTAATTATAGACCGATTAGTTATTTCATAAACTATTTTGTAATGTCACAAGTTCCTCTCGAATACCTATGATGAATTACTAACAGTTTATATAAAAGATTAAACAAGATTCAAAAACTGATTACAATTGGTTTTTCGATTAAACATAAAATCCAATTCAACATATTCGTAATTAAACAATAACCTACATAATTGATCACATCATCCAAGTGAACGTTAAGAAATTTAGCTACTCATAATAATAAAAACGCAACACAATTGAATTGAACGAAACATCTTTATATTAAAAGTAATAACGAAAAGGATTAAAGTACCAATGATCCGAATGCTTAAAACAACGAAATTAACGAGTCTGACAATACCAAAATACTCCAAAAATTCGTGGTCCAATGCTAGGGTTTCAATACTCCAATACTATACGTATGATAATGATAATAATAAAAACCCTAAACATTCTTTTATTAAACGTAACAAAACGAACAGCAGCAGCTAAAAGCCGCGGGACGGGCGTCCTAGGAGGGGGACGGGCGTCCCTCGGCCCGTTTCCAGATTTGTTGTTTTGCTGCTCGTTTCTGCTTCGTCTCTCGTGACCATTCGCTTCTAGTCTCAAAACATAACGGGAATACGATATTAACCCGTTTTCTTCACTTTCAACTCCAATTACGTCACTTCCTCTCCAGAACTTCGGCTAATACCTGTGTAACATTTTTAATACCAAATTGCCCGAAATTCCCAACATCCGTTATGAATTAAACTTTAAAAAGACAAATATCGCATATAATAATATGACTAAAATATGCGATATCAAATCCCCCCCATACTTAACCTTTGCTTGCCCTCAAGCAAATCCAGTGCAATTCATTTACCATGATTTAAAAAGCATAACCAAACACCTCACGAATTATTGGGAGTAATTCACACAAATCTCTCGAACTAGTCTAAAGGGTATGTAAAATATTCTGTAAATCCGCTCAATTGCTCAGTCATGGTGAGTTTTCTATCATAGGCTTGATAAAGTATCGTTTCTCCACCACTAGAGTCTAGGTACAACTAAACGGGGACTTTTATTCGGGACGTAATGTACAGGTAAAGGCATGTGAATAAATATATAGAGGTTAAATGGGTAAATAAATAAAAGTATACAAATAAACGTAGTATACATCTAAACTTAGAATGAATCCGACTCCTAAACGCTAATGAACCAATTGCTCCATATAACTTCAATTTCTTCCGAATTACATAACTCATAATACAACTACTTCTACTTTACTTCTTCAAAGACTCAAAATACATAAAACTGCATACTTTACAACTTTCTTTTTTTCTTTTGTTTTCTTTTTTTTTTTTTTTTTTTTTTTTTTTTTTTGCTAACAATTACATATACGATACAAAGGCTAACGATATTCGATAATTTCAATGCCTTAACACTTCTAACTTCAATCTTCAAGTATACACTCAATAGCAATCTCAAAACTAAGTTCGGATTCATCTAAAAATGAGAAGAAAGGCTAATGTACAAAATATTTAGTGGATTTAAATGAAACGAAAAAGTTAGGCGCAAAGTGGTTAACTAGAGTATCTAACACTAAAAGTAAGTGTTACAAAAGGGTTATATGGAAATTAGCTAACCAATGTGATTAAGCTATAATTATTTAACAAGAAACGAATAGGCTAAATCAAATGGTTTATTCCTAAGTTGCCCCTAAAGTTGTACCAAATTACACTAGGTTACCCTAATGCAATGCTCATCTATGGTCTCGAAACGTATGACTATGTCAAGTTCTAAAGTCATCAACCATCGGCACACTCATACAAAAGAAAAAGTAGCATTTAAAATGAATGCTTTCAAGGCTCAAAATCTCACTTTTCTTTGAGTAGGGTATAAAATGTGCTAGGTTATGCAACAAATTAAAAATTCTCAAGACATGTCATCATATTTTTTTTTTTTTTTTTTTTTTTTTTATAATACAATACACTGACTAAACTAAACACAACGGATGTTTTTCCTCAACCCCCCCCATACTAGAGTTGGACAATGCCCTCATTGTATAAAACGATTCAAAACAAAGGAAAAAGATCACAACAAATAAGTCAAGGTACGTTAACATTAGTCAGCACAAATAAATAAATAAATAAAAATAAACTAAGAAATAAAAAGAATTAAGAAAAAGAAAATGTTTATCTGTAAAGACCGCCAAGCCATGTCACTCGGTGCCCAGGCGCCAGCCTTGCCGACATCCCTCCAAATCACCTACTATGCCATGTCATCGGGGGAACGGAAAACGGATGGTTCCCCATCCCCTCCGGAGTACGTACCAAACTGCAGCGGGTCACTAGGACCACCCTGATGCGGAGGCTGCAATCCGCCCTGACGATGTGCTGGAATGAAGATATCTGGTGGAGCATAGGCCGGAAAAACCTGACCCATACTCTGAGCCTCTCGCTGCGCCCACTGATCCATGTAGGGCTGATAACGCTCCTGATGATAGGTCACACGAGCCAGCTGAGAACCCATCATCCTCTGATCCTCATAATAGTAATCCTGGAATCGCTGTTGAGATGTCTGCATCGCAGTCAGCTGTCGTGATAGAGCCTCCATAGAATATGGATCACTCGGCTCATCATCTGACTCCGAGGCTGGTCCAGCATCACCAGCAGCATTAGACCCACTTCCATCACGTGTACTTCCTATCAAGTTCCCAGCTCGATCAACCATCGAAATATTCCTCAGTGCAATAACATCCAACGTACGAACCCCGGCAACTGCACCAACTGTAGCATCCAACTGCGCTCTATCAGCCACCCCTAACTGAAAAGCTAAATGGCATATAAAAGCGCCACCACACACTGCCCATCTCCGTGCCAAACATCTGGCAAGGTTGCACGGACGGCCAGCTAAAATACAGTAGAGATAAAATAGATCCTGCTGGGTACAATTATTCGGACAGTTTGCTCTAGCCGAAATGGACTCAACAATCGCCCGGAACAGTATCCGGTGCATCGGGTTTTGCATGACTGCCTGTTTAATACCCTTATGATAATCCTCGGTGCTAATCTCATACTGTCGCCAAAACAACCCAGCGCTCATCCCAGCAGGCCAAGTCGCTAACCCCTGAGTAAAATCTACTCCTAAAACCTCCTCCTCCGTGTAAATACCCATGGCAACCCCAAACTGAGCATAGGACATTGTAAATGTCCGTCCGCCCAGTCGAAATGTCATCACCGACTCGGTGGTAGAACTCATATCTGTATTCAAACGAAAACTACAATAGAATTCTTCCACTAACCCCTGATAAACCCCAGACCTGATTGCAAAAAGTCGCTTCCAATCCGCGGTTAAAAGCTCCTCTAACTCAGCCTTAAAACGCAATCTCTCAACAATCCCCCAATCTAACGTCCGATGTCCAATCATATGCTTCTGTCGAAGCGCTTCCAAGGTAATTTTCGGCTCATACTTCGCGGGTATATCCATGGGGTTTCGCTCCTCCCGTGGTGGCACATTTCTGCTACTTCGTGATTTCTTAGCTACACGTGGTCGACTCATCTACAAAACAAAGTCAAATATACAAAAAGAATACAAATGTTAAACAACAAAATTTACATTAAAACTCCATTCCCGTTCCATTTGCCCCACATAATACCAAATAAATGAGTATAATACCGCTAGTTTAATTGCCGAAAATACTAAAATAAAATTTCAAACTAAGTTTAAAAATTTCAAGTTTAACATAATCAATTTAAGCAATCAAACTAGACGAAATCATAGTATTAAATTAACCATTAACAATCAAGTTTAAAAATTGTTCAACCCCCCCATACTAGTCGTAAGCTTAGGGTGAAAATTTTCAAGCAAACAATGCAATTTAATTGTTAAAATCACTTATCTAGGCTTCCTTTTACTTCCTAAACTCATAGAACATCAATACACACAAAACCCCCAAATCAATTTCAAAATTTAAACCTAGGGTTCATAAGCAAAAATCCCAAATTAAATGGTTTCTAAAGCAATAATCATGCAATAAATCAATTAGGAATCAAAGAATTGATATGCTAAAAACTGAAAAGAAGAAGATGAAATTCGTGACTATGTGTGTGTGTTCGGTTTTAGAATAAGAAAAGAGAGGTGGGAATTGGAATGTGCAGCAAACAGCAACGAATCCTATACCTGGACCAGGCCCGCGGGGCGGGCGTCCCGTGATAGAGGACGGGCGTCCTCCGCGATATGTGACGGGCGTCCCAAGGTTGGAACGGGTGTGCTAGGTTTCGGGACGGGGGTTCCAGTACGCTCGTTTTTGGTGTAAATAAAGGGACGGGAGTCCCAAACCCGGGACGGGCGTCCCTCTTAGCTGATCGTTTTTTTTTTTTTTTTTTTTTTTTTTGATGAAAGAAATACTAAAACTTAGAAAACTTAAAAAAATGAAAAACATGAAACGGAAGACGTACCTTAATCGTGACATTGTACTTCCAAAATAAAAAATAATACAATTTACCTCGGGTTGCCTCCCGCAAGCGCTAAATTTATCAGTCGAGTCGTTAGCTAGACTCGTGTTCCCGTTTCTTACTTGTCAATGGCATAAAAGCCATCCTCAGCCAACCACATGCTCTCGTCCTCTCATGATACAGTTCAGCCTGCCGTTCACAATAAAGGTCTCACATTCCGCTCCACAGCTCCACATACCCCGAAGCATAAGCTTGCCTCACAATATATGGACCTTTCCATTTTGCCTTGAGCTTTGGTGCCTTAAACTTGTACTTCATCTCAAACATCAACACCTTATCACCCGCTTTAAACTCTTTAGGTCTGATGTGTCTATCATGCCAAGCTTTCGTCCTTTCCTTGTAAAGTCTTGAGTTATCGTAAGCCTGCAACCTCATCTCATCCAACTCATGCAACTGCAAAAATCTTTTTTCACCTGCTAAGATAAAATCCAAGTTGCAATTTTGCAAAGCCCAGTACGCTTTGTGTTCAATCTCTAAAGGTAAATGGCAAGTTTTTCCTCATAAGTAACCGATATGGTGTAGTACAATCGGTGTTTTATATGCAGTCCTGTATGCCCATAAAGCATCATCTAACTTTTTCGCCCAAAACCTTAGTGCATTAGTTTACTTACCGTTTTCTCTAAAATTCTTTTTAAAGCACGGTTTGTGTTTTCCACATAGGCCAATTGTTTGCGGGTGATAAGAGTAGAGAATCTATGAGTGACCCATACTTCTTAAGCACCTTAGCAAGTGGTATTCGGCGAAATGACTTCCACGATCACTGATTAGGCATTAGGACACCAAACCTACTATAATTTTTTTAGAAAATCAATTACCAAATTAGCGTTATTCGTTGGTAAAGCATGGCTCCGCCCATTTTGACACATAATCAACGAGCCACCAAGCTAT